>CM062297.1:47294301-47783116 GCA_031216915.1 Pictodentalium vernedei | reverse complement strand
CAGGACTTGTAGTTTTAACTGTAGTGTATATTGTAGTGGATATTACAACCTGATAAATATATAAATAAAACAATCCTATATAAAGAACTGATGTTATTGTCACAATTTGGTGGATACATGTAATGCTTGGTGGAATTCTCAGTCCTATAAATGATAAAGTTATCTTTGCAATCTACAGGATACTATTAGTACCCCGAAGGCCTCATGGGATACGGCTGGCTTCGGGTGGGTAAAAACCCGTACCACGTGATCAGACATGGGGTAACGAATTTAATTTATCTATTGACTTTCCGTTTTAGAAGTACAATCTATTCCATGTTAGAGCTGTAGGTTAACCGAAACCGAACCGAGGTTTTTAGTTTTTTTTAAAAAAACCGAAACCGAAACCGTCGACATCCCGTAATGTAAGGTTTTTCGTTTTTTTTATTAAATACTCTCTTGCTGCAGAAATTCACAGAATGTAGCCATCCCAGAGTAGTGAGAGTACCCAGATACTGCCAATGGCAGTGTCTGGGAACTCTCACTACTCTGGGAAGGCTACATTCTGTGAATTTCCGACATTTCAGTTTAGTTGTGTTTGCAGCTTTCCTCAAGTTGCGTGTAGGTGTCAGACCTCGAAAAATGGCCAAGCACAATAAAAGTTCTGTATATTTAGGTAATTATTATGTCTTGATGATGGCGAGCAAGTCTGTTCAGACGGAGGTAAGTATGGAGGTAAATACGTGTAATATCGCGGTCCAGGTCAACGGTGCCAACGGAGTAAGTATTGGTGTGCAGACAGAGGTCACTGGGGGTGTCGGTCAGAGCCGGGTTGGTGGGGCCACCGATGGCGATATTGGGCTTGAAGTTTGTAAACAGTGTTCTATGATGTATGGGGACTGTCGCTCGATGGGATATGGAGAGGTATGTGCAAACTGTCAGGAAATCCTCCGCCTACTTGAGACAATTGTTAAGTTTGAGGGGGAGATTGCTGAGCTGAAGGGAAAACTTGGTAGGGCGGGGCTGTCTGGAGTTACGCCTGTGAAAGTGGCTTTCCGAGAAGGATGGAAGGTTGTCGGTGGTTCCAAGAGGAAACATGGGGGGTAGAACCTTTGATGTGAATGAGGTAGGTGATGAGGTGGGGGCTGCTAGAAAAGTACGTAGGACAGATGAGGGGGGCCCAGGCCGGAGCAATGCTGTAAAGCGTTTGGCGTGGACTACCAAAAGTGGTAGGAAAGGGGGGCCAGAGAAGCAGGTAGATAGGGGTGTAAAGTCCAAAGGCAGTGGGGAGTGCAGCACCAGAAACAGATTCGATGTGCTCGATTCGGAAGAGACAGAGGAGGAGATGGAGGTAGTTGCAACAGATAGTAGCTTGGGGTCTAGGCCAGGAAAAAGGAGGAGGGATCCGGGGGAAGACCAGGGGAGTAGTCCAGGTAGCTCAGGGCCTGGAAAGAGACGGAGGGACAAGGATAGGAGTAATCCTAGGTCAAAGATACCGATACCGATATTGATTCCGAGTGGGGCTGTTGGAGAGGAAGAGGACGCTGTAAACAATAGGAGACTAGAGGAGATAAATAGGGCGAGGTCCAAAAGTAAGTTGGTGGTTGCGGGAAGTAGCATAGTTCGGGGGATCGACAAGGTTGTCTGTGGTCCGGACAGTAAAAATAGAACAGTTCTGTGCTTTCCGGGGGCTAAAGTGGAGGACCTGAGGGATAGAGTGGACGGTATTGTAGCTGGGTCGGGGCCTGATCCGGTAGTGGTATTACATGTGGGGTCCAATAACATCAGGGAGAGGAAATCAGTTCGTTTGGTGGACACATACAAGGACCTAATTAGTAAGCTACTTAGCAGGAATACTCGGATCATCGTTTCAGGGGTGCTCCCCGTTATGGGTGGTGGGAATGAGAGGAACTCGCGGATTATGGCACTAAACGAGGAGCTGGGAGAGCACTGCAAAGACTTGGGAGTACATTTCATTGACCACTGAGATTCATTCTGGGGACAAGGAGAGTTGTATGGGCGAGACGGATTGCATTTAAGTAGGATGGGTACAGACCTGTTGGGCCAAAAAATTTTACAGGTGGCTGGGCCTTTTTTGGAGAAAAGGGGGGTAGGGGACCACAGCCGGTAACCCAGAGTGGCACAAATGCTGGGAACATAGGAAGAACAACAAACATGCACAATACAGGGACATACCAGGGTTATAATAATGTGCCAGTGATGACAAAAAAACAAAGATTCATTAAGTTTGGGTACTGCAACATCCAGGGTCTACACAAGAAAGTAAGCGAAATATCAACAATGATGGACGAAGGAGACTTCGATATAATGGGTCTAAGTGAGACGTGGATACGACGGGATGAGCGGGTTGATCAGATGAAGGGTTGCGTGTGGATAGGAGCTGGGCGAACTGAGGGTCAGAAACGGGGTGGGGGTGTTGGCATCTACGCTAAAGAGGAATTACAACCCTCATTGATTACAGATCTCACAGAAGCAAGGACTCAGATTCCAGTATCCAACGAAATAGTCTGGGCAAAAATCAAGTTAGGAAGCAGGAGTGTTGCCGTTGGTGTTGTATACTTAGCAGTGGAGGGAAGTAAGCCCGAGTGGAATGATTCAATATATACAACTCTTAGATCGAATATCACAGAGCTTGGGAGCAGAGGGTTCAGTATTGTCCTAATGGGGGACTTCAATGGGCACATCGGGGATAAGGAGGAGGGCATACAGGGAGGTGATAGGAAAATTAACACGAATGGGAGGAAGATGTTGGACCTATCAAAAGAGCTTGGTTTAAAGATCCTGAACAGGGATGCGAAATGTAAGGGTAAATGGACCTGGGAGAGGAACGATAAGAAAACAATAATTGATTATATACTCACTGACATTAGCGTATGGAGGGAGGTTATAGATGTAGAAATAGATGACGAGGGAAAAAATGACTTGGGTAGTGATCACAACCTGATAACAGTTAAGATTATGGGCAAAAAGACGAATAGAGACAGAAATACCTTCAAGGAAGTTTGGGGACTAAAACAAGGAGCCGACTGGAAGCAGTTTCGGGAAAAACTAAAACCAAATCTTGAATGTATACCTAGGGATGCAAATGTCCAGAGTATTTCAGATGGCATAGTAAATAGCCTAACAGAGGCAGGGAAGGAGTGTATAGGAAGGGTGAGGGTCCCAACGAGAGAGCTTGGATACAGGGTTAACGAGGGACTGAAAAAGGCTATAAAAGAAAGGAAGGTAAAATGCGCTGCTTACAGAAGAAGTAGGAAGCTTAAAGGGGTGGATAACAATGACACGAGACTAATGAAAGGAGAATATGAACTGGCACGGAAAAAGGTGAATGAGATAAAGGATAATAATAGGAAGGAGCGCAATTGCAGTCTTGCCAGAACAATACAGAAAACGGGGGGTTCGAGCTCAAACGTATTTTGGAACTGGGTAAATAAACGGGGGAAAAGTAGTGTGCAGAGTATCAAAGTGGATGGGGAAAGTACAGAAGATAAAGGCCGTATCGCTTCAGAGTTAGTCAAGCACTGGGAAAAGATAAACGATAGGCGATGGGGCAGTGGGTCCCCACCAAAAAGAAATACACTGGTGGAGAAGAACCTATCCAATCGTGTATGTAGCGAAATAACGGCAGAAGAAGTGCGGAACGTGGTCTCGAAATTAAAAAATGGTAAAGCGGGAGGGACTGATGAAATTCCGAACGAATTCCTCAAAAATGGAGGGGAGGCACTTATTGAAGTCCTGACAAACCTTTTCAACCTGGCTCTGCGAAAGCAAGAGGTCCCCAGAGAGTGGAGGGAAAGTAAGGTGTCGTTCATACACAAAAAGGGGGATAAGGAAGTTCTAGATAACTATAGGGGGATATCAGTTAGTAGTAACATCGGAAAAGTATTCTGTAAGGTCATATACGGTAGACTAGAGGAAGTTATAGAAGAGAAAGGTTTTTTAGGAGAAATTCAAAATGGTTTCAGGAAAGGACGAAGAGTCACTGATCACCTATTTACACTCACCCAACTGATAGAATCAACAAAGGCTGAAAAGAAAAAGATGTTTCTGGCATTTCTAGATGTGAAAAAAGCGTACGACCGAGTGTGGAGGGAAGGTATGTGGCGAAAGCTCGAGGGCATCGGACTGGGGGGTGACTTTGTGGGAATCATGAAAGCACTGTATACAGATGTGCAAAGCCAACTCAGTCTAGGGAGTATCACTACAAAACGAGTCCCTATGGATATAGGCCTCAAGCAGGGGTGTATCTTTTCACCGATTTTGTTTGCATTGTATGTTAAAGATTTAGGGGACGAACTAATTCAGAGTGCGGAGGGGGTTAATGTTGGAGACATAAAGATACCAGGCTTATTCTTTGCGGACGACATGGTGTTAATGTCTAGAACTGAACAGGGGCTAGAGAAACTGCTGGAAATTGTTAGTAGATATGGGAACACTTGGCGGCTCGAACTAAATGAAAATAAAAGCAAGGTAATACCCGTTGGACGCAAGGTAGATATGACGAAGAGATGGAGAGTGGGGGAGTTCTCAATCCCCGAAGGGGAAAGCAAACAAATCACTGTAGGAGAAACGGGAGAGTATGAGTATCTAGGGGTAAGCATAAATATAACGGGAAGAGGGGTGTACAGAAATACTCAGCCAAACTGATTCTGAAGGGGAAAAGAATTCTGAACCAACTAAAACTTTTAGGGAAAAATAGTTTCAACAAGGTCTTTGTGGGGAAAACACTGTGGGAGAGGGTGGGTTTACCAAGTATAACGTATGGCACGGACGTGATTCCATTAAACCAAACCGCTACTAAGAAGTTGGAAAATACTCAAAATGATGCCGGCAGATGGATAACAGGGTCGAGTAATGCTGCAGCTTTGGAAGCAGTAAGGGGGGAGCTTGGGTGGATGAAAATCAAGGACAGGGTAGATTTGGGAAAACTGTGTTACTTTAACTACTTGAGAAACCTGCCTGACAACCGGTGGTGCAAATTGATGCTCGATACCATTTGGAATTCTAATATAGAAACGGGGTGGTCAAAACATGTGAGGGAACTAATGGACAATTACTCTATAGAGGTCACAAACATAGAAGTAGGAATGAAAGAAGGCAAAAGGTTTGTCAAAGAGAGAGTCATGGAAGATTGCAATCGAAACTGGCGAGCAGGGGTTAGCGTGAAAAGATCATTGCAGGGGTTACAATATAAAGAAAAGCCAGCTTTTGAGAAGTACCTAGATGGCACCTTTGGAGGGTCACTGCTGTTCAAACTGAGATCAAGATCACTGGAGATTCGGGGAAAAATTGGGAGAGATGGGGAAAAGGGATGCCAAATGTGCCACTCTGGAGTAGTGGAGACCCTGGAACATTTTCTCTTGGAATGCCCACAGTATATACCTCATAGAATAAAATTTACTGGAAGAATAATGCAGAAGTGGGGTGAAGAAACAAAGGATAGATGGCTGAAGGGGGACACGAGGGAGAGGGTAGGAATGCTTATTGAAGAAATTGAAAAAGAGGAAGTGAGGGACACTATTAAGCAGTTTATATCTGAATGCTGGGAGGAGAGGAGGGGAAGAGGGGGTGGGGTGCAGGGGGAATGATGGCCTTCTCTTATGAGGACCGCGACAAATCAGCGGCTGGCCAAAGAGTTATTATTATTATATTGGCCTTCCCGATTCTTCATGTATTATAGCTTATTTCGGGCATTCGTTGAGTTTCACTCAATTTCACTACCATTCAGTTATGACTCCGGACAAAAGAATGCGTTTTATTGAATTTTACTTGCCCTCATGAACAAACCGAAAACCGAACCGAACCGAGGTTTTTCTCTATCTGAAAAACCAAAACCGAAACCGAACAAGAAATTTAAAAACCTACAGCACACACACAGCATGAGATCTTTTCTCTTCCATTGTTAAGCCATACAGGTTTCTGTGGAATTTTTGTGCAAAAGAGTTTTTGTGAAAATATGCCGATATGACGAGCATAAAAAAATTATTGAATTTCTTTTTTTCTTTTTTTGTCTCAAAAACATAGCTTATGAACCCCACATTGGGGGTACTCGACAAGCTCATTCCAATAAGGGGTCATGAGCTATATTTTGGAGATAAAAAATTAAAATATAATACATGTACACTGCAAAACTGGAATGACGATTTTTTTGCGAATAGTGCCGGCCGTGATCAGACATGGGATAACAAATTTACATGTATCTATTGACTTTGAAGTATTTCATTTATGTGAACACGCAAGGAGGGGGAACTTTATCTTCAATTTCCTCGGCTGAAAACTGTGCAAACCGCTTCAATGACATTTTTGTTTGCTGTGCCGTTTGACTTCCGCCTTCCAGTTACCGGTAAATTGATTTCGATGAACGCGTCTTCTACGGGGTATGGACAATTTGTAGATTTCGGAACGAGGCTTCCACTGAGTATGGGAAATTTGTCAGTGGCTGGGTGGACGTATCGTGGGTTTCAATGAATATGGTCTCATACCACGTATCTATCAACCAATCAAATCCAAAAATTCTCTTTAGTCAATAGATAAATGTTGTGCTTGGTGGAACTCCTTGTTGGAGTGTAACCAAACACAAATATGTCTAGGTGAACAACTCATGTCACTGCTGCTGATAATTTAGGCAACCGTGTTGATGCAGATTAGCGGAGAGTGTCTGGTGGCTCTTCCCAATACATAGCAGCTAAACAGTCATCCACTATACAAAATAAATGCATATGAAGAACTGAAGCCATTGCTGCAATCTGCGGTTGGTCACTGTTGCTGATATGTTTTGCAACTGTTTTGCTGAAGTTTTGTGAAGAGTGTCTGGTGGCACTCTCCAATACACTGCAGCTAAACAGCTAAACAGCCATTCACAAGCAGAAACCAAACAATCATATACAAACAACTTTATATGAGTAACCAAAAAATTCTATAAAAAACAATTCTATGTGAAGAATTTATGTCACTGTCCATAACTGTTTGCACAAATAATCCAGTATTTTATGATTATATGTAAAATATGGTAATATTGTGAGTCATTTGTCTTATTGCAAGTTAGTGGGGGGGGGGGGGGGGGGGGGGGGGGGATATGTCTTGTGACATTCCCTAACACGTCTCTACAATACCATCATATAAACGAATTAATTCTGGAAGTAAACGTATTCAAAGATCTACTATCATTAGTGTTCAATCGATGATCGGAACCGGCCACCACAATCGGCCGATTGTAGGCAATCGGATGACAACGGCAACGGCTCCTGGAACATCGGTTCAGCCGATTGTTGCCAAGCATTTTGCAATGATTCATTTATCGCATTTTATTATCTTGTTCAACTGCTAATGTAAAATGATGCCAATGCTACCATTCAATAAAGTTGAGAAAGAACCACAGCGTGTATGCTTAATCTC
Organism: Pictodentalium vernedei; assembly: GCA_031216915.1. NCBI lineage: Eukaryota > Metazoa > Mollusca > Scaphopoda > Dentaliida > Dentaliidae > Pictodentalium > Pictodentalium vernedei. The sequence continues at coordinate 47,775,721 of CM062297.1, read as the reverse complement.
TCCAGACGCCCCTTTTACGGGATACACAAGTTAAACGACAAGTGAAGCTCACAATTGAACGTACTTGCGGCAATCGCCAGTTCCTACCAGGAAAGTGAAGGTTGTACTCCATTGACTCAGGTCGCAGTAAAATTTCCAGTCGCGCACACTTGGGCGGTAAACGTGGCTCTGTAAGAGCCACGTTTACCGCCCAAGTGTGCGCGACGGGTAATTTTACTACGACTCCAGTCAACAAAGAAAAATGTTTAGTTTAATGTAGTTCTTTCGAGCCCCGACTTGTCTAGTAGTGCATGGTATTACAATCGGGATCGGCATCAGAATCGGCCGGTTGTGAGCTCAAATAACCAGTAATCGGTCTGCGACCATTTTTGGTAATCGGTTGAACACTAACTATCATTGCTACAAACTGGAGGACAGTGCCTGATGAATATCCCTAATGCATTATAATCAAACAATATTATAAAAATAATTTTATGTGAAGAATTCATGTCATGTTTGCGGAATTGTTGTGTGTAATTGTTTTGCTGCAATCTGGTGGAGAGAGGCTGTTGGCACTCCCTATTACATTGCATCCAAGCAATTATACAAAAAAATAAATAAAATAAACACACTTGAGCCTACTAAGAATCTTACTCTTTGACAACTTGAACTAAAGTCTCCCACAAGTCAACCTAATAACCGTTTATATAGCCATTGGGTCAAAATCAACATTAGCACTTACGATGACGCAGATGGAAAATGTGAAGTGGAAATTGGTAATTACGGTTTTACACTACTGGCTAATTTGTCTACACATGTATAAAGAACCATAGAACAATTATACTCCCAACACCATCCCTGAATGCCAGAAACTAACTCTTACTCATATCTTTTGTCTATACTGCTTCTTGTGTCTGTCTTCTCTATACTATTAATGTTCTCTCTCTGTTGTGCAACATTGTATTTTCAAGTTGATGTCATCACACCATTCTCGTGTGGTCTTTCCTTTAGATTCATGAAATACACTGCAGCTGAAATACACTACAGCAACACTGTATTCATATCCTTAACAACCACTAATATCTCTATGTGCATCGGTGTTAATGGTGGCAAGATTGCTGACAATGGCGGGTAGTATAACACTGAACGAGATCCAGACCAATCCTGAATATCATTTTAGTCACCTTCTTAACGACAACACCGAAGACAACTTATCGTCTATATACAACTCTGTAGATTGTAAGTATTTTCTTCCTAGTGAAGTGCATTCGGGGCTTGAGGATGTACCCGGATCCTTCTCGGCTTTCCATATTAATTGCCAGAGTCTCCATGCACACTGGGACTCCCTACATCATTTACTCTCCGAACTGAACAGCCAACAGAACACATTTGACGTCATAGGTCTCACAGAAATATTTCAAATTCCTGACAATCTAACTTATACTCTGGAAGGGTATCACCCCTTATTAAAAAAATACGAGACCCGGTGATGATGATGGTCGGGGGGGGGGGGGGGGGTGTTGGGCTCTTCATAAAGTCTGAAATAAACTTTTGTGTCCGACATGACCTCTTCATATTCATACCACATGTCTTTGAATCGTTGTTTGTCGAATTAAAGTACAAAAACTAATCGAGAATAGTTGATACAATATATAGACCTAACACAGCACCAAAAGCGGACTTGGATCTGTTTCAATCAAAAATCATTTATTTAACTGATTTTCTTAACAAAGAAAATAAATCAACCCTGATTATGGGCGACCTCAATATTGACCTATTAAAGGTAGCTTCCCATAGCAAAACAAGTTTATTTATCGATTTGATGTTTAGTGAAGGATTCATACCTGTTATCACCAAACCCACTAGATTAACAGATCATTCTGCAACACTCACAGATCACATTTTCACTAATAATGTGGCTCATGCTTTTAAATCTGGAATAATCATTACGGATGTATCTGACCATTTTGGTGCCTTCTATGTCGAACGGACAAACATCAAACCGGACAGGTCAAAACAGATTTTTACCAGGAAAATCAATTCCACATCTATAGAACATTTTAAGCCGTTGCTGTCCCAATGTGATTTTTCTACAGTTATGGAATCCGATTGTCCCAATGTAGCTTACGAAACTTTCATAAAAATTTATTCATTTGCTTTTGAAACGGCATTTCCCTTGAAAAAACACAAACTTAACAAGACATTTATAAAACAAAAGCCATGGATGACAAAGGGACTTTTAATTTCAGCTAACAATAAGAACAAATTGCTCCACAAAATATTAAGATCTCCAACCGAACAGAACACCAGGAATTACAAAAATTACTGTAGGCTATTTAACAAAATGAAAAAAAACAAAGCAAAGCTATGTATTATAAAAAAAAGATCTTAGAAAATAAAAATTGCATGCGGAAAACATGGCAAATCCTAAATGATGCGTTAAATATTAACAAAAACGAACATAAATTGCACTCTTTCTTAGCTCTTGGCGACAGGACAATACATGCACCAAATGAGATTGCACATGAATTCAACTCTTTCTTTGCAAATATAGGGAATCAGACCTCGAAACAAATATCCAAACCCCGGAAGCCCTTTGCTGAGTACCTGAATGGTACATATCCAGATAATACGTTTATCAACCCAACATCGCCTTATAAAATTACAAGGATTGTAAATTCTATGAAACCCAAATTAAGAATATTACTTCCAACATCCTTAAACACTCAATAAACCTCGTTGCCATCCACTCGCGCACACCATAAATAACTCTTTCTGTCAGAGAAAGTTCCCGATAGGATGAAAATCGCTAAGGTAATTCCAATCTTTAAATCAGGTAATGAAAACAATTTTACAAATTATAGACCGATCAGTATTTTGCCTGTCTTCTCTAAAAGTATAGAAAAACTCATGTCAAGAAGACTTATAAACTTTTTGAATACATTCGATATCCTATACCAACACCAATACGGTTTCAGAAAACATCCTAGTACTCTTCATGCGACAATGCACCTTTTAAAATATATGGCCGTAGGGAACAACAAAGAGAGTAAAGGTAGTACTCTAGCTCTATTCTTAGATCTCTTGAAAGCTTTTGATACAATAAGGCATGATATATTACTTCGAAAACTAGAGTATTATGGGATAAGAGGTAATGCTAATAACTGGTTTAAAAGCTACCACCAGAATAGGACTCAATACGTCTCCTTCGGAGACAGTAAATCCCATCTGCTAGACCTTACATGCGGAGTACCGCAAGGCTCTATCCTTGGACCTATCCTCTTTCGCATATATATAAATGATATAAATAAATCAACAAAACTGAACCTTCAACCATTTGCAGACGACACCTCGGTATACAAATCGGGCTCAGAGATAAATCGACTTGTCTCGGAGTTCAACGAGGAACTCCAAAACATATTTGATTGGTGCGATGCGAACATCTTAGTCCTAAACGCCAAAAAAAACCCCAAAATCCATCGTAATGAACCCATCCCACAAAGACAAGAACCTTACACATCAACACATATGTATAAATAATGAAGTTATAAACAAAGTCAGTAGTAGGGAAAGTGAAAAATCTTTTAAATTTCTTGGTATACGTATTGACGAAAACCTATCGTATAACGCACACATATCTCAACTCTGTTTGAAAGTAGCTGTCGCGAACTTCGCTCTCAATAAAGTAAAGAAAGTTCTCCCACACAAAGTTACCTTATATTTTTCGCTTGAACAAAGTCACTTCACTTATGGAATTCCCATATGGGGAGCATCAAAGGCGTGTAGTCGTCTATATAAATTACAGAAACGGTCATTAAGAATAATAAATAATAAGAAGTATAATTCTCACACCGATCCCTTATTTATACTGAAGATAACAGATTTACACAAATTGCACGCTTCTTTGTTTATGTTCGACTGGTACAATGGAAATCTTCCATCATCTTTTGCTAATTTCTTCTCTACAGTGAACAATGAATCTATTATGAATACACGCTAGGCTGGTCTCCTTCACCGACAAAGAACTAGAATTAAAACTCTTGATAACTTTCCGGTATTTGCATTTCCAAAATTGTGGAATGAACTAGGAAATGATATTCGAGGATCACCTAACAGGATAGACTTTAAGAAAAGATTAACTACCAAACTTATTTCATCTTATTTAGACAGCCTCTTGATTTGGTCTCTGCCGTTATTTGTAGGGACGCAATGGCCTAAGGATATCACCCGGGAAGGGAAGCAGTGCTTGTTCACTGGGGTAAACAAGATCTGTCTTACTCGTAAAATGGGACTCAATCATCAATGCTTTGGGCGGAAGTCCTCTAAAATGGGAAGCGTGGGTAGAAACGGGTTTTCGAGCCAGAGTTTATCTCCATTGTGTGGTCACGATTAGCCATTGTGCAGAAACATGTGACATTAAACACCAGTAAATAAATACCAAAGGGTATAGAATAAATACCTCAATTCCCCATAGTAATACGTCTGAAGGGTTGAGACCTCTTCAAGAGAGCCAGGCCGTTGGAGGCACCAGCCATCATCTGACCGATGTGCATATGTCTTAGTGAATGTATCAAACATATACTCCCTAGAGAGGAAACTTACTAGAGCCAATTACAATAAGCCCCAATGTTGCACGCGCATGTTCTTTCTCTTCTCCTCTAATCTTTCCTTTTTAACTTTTCCTTATCTTTCTTTCACTTTAATAGGGGAATGCAGGAAGACAGCCGATCTGGCTATGCTTTCCCCTGCCAGTATACAGATCCTATACATAATATTTTGTCATTGTTATATGAATCCTGTAAATATATGTTGATGTATATCTTATCGTAATTTATTGTATACTGGTGAATAAATCAGTATCAATATCAACCTCGTTGACTAAATCGATCTGAGCCTTTGTGAACCTCGTTGACTAAATCGATCTGAGCCTTTGTGAACCTCGTTGACTAAATCGATCTGAGCCTTTGTGAACTTCGTTCACTAAATCAATCTGAGCCTTTGTGAACCTCGTTCACTAAATCGATCTGATCCTTTGTGAACATCGTTCACTAAATCGATCTGAGCCTTTGTGAACCTCGTTCACTAAATCGATCTGAGCCTTTGTGAACCTCGTTCACTAAATCGATCTGAGCCTTTGTGAACCTCGTTCACTAAATCGATCTGAGCCTTTGTGAACCTCGTTCGCTAAATCGATCTGAGCCTTTGTGAACCTCGGCTTTGATCGATTTTAGTGAGCTCCGTTCAAGATTTCACATGAACTCGAAACTCAATAGGGATTCTCTTTTTCTAAGAAGGTATGACATTTTTTTTTCTTTTGGTTGTAAAAGTTCACAAATAGAGAAAAAGTATTCCCGTTCAGGTGAACATTTATCCCCAAAACGAATGAATATTTGTTCAACGTTTAGTATGATGTTACTCAAAAATATCAACAGATTAATAAAACGTTCGATCCTTGTAATAGGTTGAAGTCTTCCAAGTTCAAAGGAAAGTTTTGTTTTGTTTGATAATTACAACCTTTTAGTTTAAACAATATTTATTTGAAAAATCATGTTATATGTATACATCATATGGAAAAAGAAAGCTTAGCATCCAAACTAAATCAAACATTTATGGTATACACAGTAACGGAAAAAAGAAGGCACAAAATATATAGAAGGGAGTGGTCTCCCTGAAAAAAATGTGGATTTACACAACGTGGAGGTTACGGTCAATTGGAAGGTGGCAGTCCCAAGACGCACCCGCGAACGTGTGGGCAACAATCTGCGATCTATGACACAGTAGTCGGACAGTTTTTTCTTGAAGATCGCGAGGTAGATCGCAGAAAGCAACACAGACGCACCCACATGCGTCCCAGAGACGCCACCTCACAGATGTTTACTCTTTTTGCACAAAATATTGATTAAGCTGATGCAGAGATAGGAGGATATAAGACAGGTAAAAGACGTAGGACACAAATTGAGCTCAATTGGGAGGGATTTGATCAAAAATTGATATGGTTACCCATCACTCAAATGTAGGAATAAACATGGTAGTATAGCGGGGGTCGTCACTATATCTTATCTGATCTGATGTGGAGGGAACAATTAACCAATAGTTCAAGCATGTTATAAGGACCGGGCAGGGTCTGGCATCTTCAAGTCTTGGTCAGTTAACATTTTCATTTAAGATATAGTTAAAATTAGTCTTCCTAACAAAGTAGTAGCCTCGAAAGTCGTGGACAAACACTGCATAGGCAGTTGGAGACTGACGGTGAATTATTTATATAATTACAATAATACATATGACGTTTACTTGTTAAAACTTGGAAGGTGCATATTGTATATTACGCGTAAAGTATCAAATGGTAGTATTTTTATTATTATTATTATAGTATTCCTCGTCTAGTGAGACAAGGTAGATGCCGAGGTCCTACGTCCCTAGAAAGACTTAGATAAATCGAATTGAGAAACAGTAAGACAAAAAGTAAGATGGAAAACAGACAAAGAGGAGAAACACATGTAAAGGTGGTAATAATCTGAATGATAATGATAACAATAATATTAATAATAAAGAAAATGAAATAAAAATAAGTCAAACAGAAATTTAAGGGCAGAGAAAAAATAAAAAGTAAACATAAAACCTTTTAAATACACGTTGTGTAATTGCAAAATACTGTCCGTGCTGAAAAGCTACAGGTTTCGTTGGTGAGATTTTGATTCAGATTCAGATTCAGAAATTTTATTCACACAAGACCTATTTGACGAGCAGACACTACAGCTAAAACTAGAAGTCCTGTCACGAACTGTGCGCTTATCTAGGCTTAATTGCGCGTAAGAATTGCGCGCAATTGCCATATCGAATGCCATCCAAAGCACGGCAGGTTCTCCCGGTTACTCATAGCAAACACAGGCAATGTGTCTGCCAATGGACCTCCGGGTTACCCGGAGGTCCATTGGCTGAAACATTGCTTGTGCACAGGCCATATGTACAGAATTTGATAGCCTTACTATGGTCATAACGCGCAGATTAACGCGCAGATCGACGTGCTATTTGTGCGCATTTCATGACAGGACTTCTTGTTTTAACTGTATACAGAAAGATTTTAATTACAGCACATCACAATTTACAGAGAAACGCACACTGTAAGGGATGGCATAGCCAGATTGGCTGTCTACCAGGCAGCCCCTTAAAGAGTAACATTTCAAGTACGGCCCCACTATGAGAGCACATTGTAGTCAATAATTATTCGTTCTTTCAACCGATGTTTACCAAAAATCGGAGAGGAAAAGATCTATGATTTATGGGGTACAATATGTCCAGTGAGAGATCTCATGGATTATCAGGACAAATAAACTTGTATGCCAGCTCACTCCTTTTTCGACGTACTTATAATCGATATAATCTTAGAGCTTCAACGAGAATATTGACAAACACCTCTTAGAAGATATATAGAATATACTCATAGTAGCTGGTATATCAAATGTTCATCTCGAGTTGGTGAACATGTGGTACACCAAGCTACTTTGAGTATATTTCATTTATACCATGGGGAGCGCGGTGGCTCAGTGGTAGACTATTGGTCTTCTATGCTAGAGGTCCCGAGTTCGATCCCCGACCGGGACGACACGCGTTGTGTCCTTGGACAAGGCACTTCATTCCCGGTTGCCTACATGGGGGAACGATGATGCCGTGTGCTAAGGCGTACTGCACGTCGATGGTGTGCACATGTCTTCATCCGCTGTAATCCTGCTTGAGTGGAGCTTAAACAGAGTTAGAATGTTGAGGAGCTGACAGTTGCTCGTCGCTGTTCGGTGGTTCTCTCTGGTGGTACTCTGGGTACTCTGGCTTCGTCCCTAAAACTGTCACAGTCACAATTGGCCATTGTGTATAAGTATGTGACCTTAAACACCTGTAAATAAATAAATAAATAGTGGAAAAGGTTAACCTTAATCCGGATCCGCCAGTTCTACTAAACATAAATAAGGGAGAAATAATTTTAGGCGCAACTTCCGAGCATGCATATCCAAATGTCTGGAATACCTGTCTCCTCATCTACAAAAAGTATATTTACACCTGCAGCCGAAGTGATATCATCCTCTCTTTCTCAGGTCTAGCAAGAGCTGTAAAATCCTACAAAAATATTGAAATGTATTCTCCATACGTGTACTCAATCGGCAAGGCTGAGCGTATTAACGAAAAATGGAACTACCAAACTGATGCATTTTTTTTAATAATTGGAGAAGTACTCTGTATGTATATATATTATGCTGTAAAAATTCAAGTTTGTTGTAATCTTTTATAATGTACTATCCTGATGCCAATAAAAAAAATAAAAAAATAAATAAATTTATATCATGATCGTCAGATTAGTAAGAGTCGCTATTATTTTTTCTCGATTTTACTGAGCAGCAGCCGTACATACGTGCGAATCTGTTTTTGTTTACATGGGCATCGGTGGGCGGTACTTCCGCTGTCAATTTTATCACCGAAACGAAATAGAAAAAAAAAAAAACGCTTCGTGAAATAATCCTCCGCGCGCCCTACTCTAGGAAAAAATCATACTCCAATCTGAGCCGTGAACTATTGTCCATATACGTGTGACAGTCGTGACGCAATTTTTTATTTAATTAACACGTACCGTACTGGAACTCTACATTGGTATTTCTAGGCTCCCAAACACCTCGAACCAGGTACTACAGACCTCCATTTATTTATTTATTTATTTATTTCTTGGTGTTTAAGGTCATATACTTATTTACAATGGCTAATCATGACCGTGACAGTTTTACGGGTGGAGGAAGCGGAAGTACTCGGAGAGAACCACCGAGCAACGACTAGCAGCTGCCAGCTCCCCAACATCGTAACTCCGCACTGCAGCACAGGCAGGGTTAAATTGGTTGAAGACATGCGTACCATCGACGTGCAGTACGCCTTAGTACACGGCGTCATTGTGCCCCCCCCCCCCCCCCATGTGGACAATCGGGATTATGTGCCATGCCCAAGGACACAACGCGTGAGTCCGATTTGGTCGCTCAGACGGTCACCCATCTGATGATAAACCGGGCTCGACGTTGCCTACCTTCGGTGATCTGACGAGAACCGGTCACCGCAACGCCATTACGCCCCCACAGACCTCCATTTGTATGTGACAAGCTTCGCAAGTATCAAATCTGCAGTACGGCCGCCTGGGTCTAGTCACATTCCACGGGTGGGCAATATTTCTCCGGACGCAATAGTATTAGATTCCAAACACTAATTATAGGAATAATCATCAAAAATGTAATTAATGAAGCACCGGGTACAACCTGGTGCTTCATTAATTAAAATTTTGCTGATGATGATTTTTATTACCTGGTAAACGCATGCGTGGACAAAACTACCCACGCGTGGATTACTTTCAGTCCATGGCGACTGTACTGTAGTATTTGAAGAAAGTGGAAGATTATTTGCAAAGGGGAATCTAAATCGTAGATTTGGAACCTGACGAAAATGTCCCGACTGAAAAAAAGTATGGGGGAAGGGGTCATCCCGATAATCTCTCTTAGAGGCACCCCTAGTTATACATGTCACTCAGTTTCTTGGAGTTTTTGAAAGGGTTATTATGTGATAAAAATCGTTTCCACTATTTAAATAGTTAATTTGTTCCAACACACATACGAGCGCAATATTCTTTTATTAGTATGCATACATCGTTACTCTTCAGCATGAGCATTCATCAAACACTAAAACACCGTCCGATAATCATTACACACAAGAAACTTTCTGAAGGCTATGATCCAAAAGAGTGCATTTACGGAATAGTCCAATACAAATAGGTTTACAAACAATCAAACTGCAATTTAAGCAAAAGATTCTACTCAATCGACTTTGTTCTGATACCAGACAGCTTGTTCCAACGCTTTCCTATTGTTGTATGCTGTCTACAAGATATGGAAAGTGAACGCTCAATAAACTGTTAGGGTATGAAGATGTGTGTACGCAACCACTTGTGAAATATTGCGCCCAGTTTGCAATCTTCCTTTTGTTCGAATCGATGCTAGGTCTTGGATCGAAACTCGTGATCACGTATCTTGGAGGATTGGTATGAGCTTTTCGACACTAGCAGTGGTAACAGGATCTTCAACGAGACTCCAATGATTGACGGAGCTAGAATATGTTTCACGGAGAGGTGGGAAAAGATCGCACGGGTCTTTTTAGGATGGTAGTACAGAGGTGGACTGGCCATATGGTGCACCAGGAAAATCCCCCCCCTCCCCCATTGGGACCCCCGAAATTGATGCAGCCCAACACCTGTTGGTACGTGAAATTTCGTGAAAATGACCAAACGGCCAAATGGATCTGATTGCATAGACTGCCGATATAACGAAATGTTCTCTATGTGGACTTAGGGATCTGCGAATCACAACTTTTTTTCGACTCGAATCTCGAATCGAATCGTGTCTCTGGTATCGATATCGAATCGAATCGAATCTTAAAAGACAAGTTATTTCATATTGCACCAAACGGAAGTTACGGAACACTGTGATGACCCTTACACGACTGAGTGAACACCTTAACACCAATAAATCAATTTCCTCTGTGGCACCGTCGACGAAACAGCCCATTATCCATAGTTTTAGTTTTTGAAGGCTTAGCGTGTTACTATTCACGTTCTTAAGAACGTGAATAGTAACAAGTTAAGCCTTCGAAAACTGAAACTATCGATAATGTTCTGGGCAAAATTCACTACTTCCTAACAATTAAACATTGTCAGTTACTCAATTAGTTTGGAATTGAGCCTACACGAATGAATTTTCTAATGACATATTTTATCCAATTTTTGTTGGAGATGTAACAAATTGAAGCTAGTACGAGAGATTCGAAAAAATCGAATCTTGAGACTGATTCGGTATCGATATCGAGGCAGGCGTATGGTGTCGATATCAAATCGAATCTCGAATATTCGCAGGACCCTATGTGGACTGCCAATGGCAGTCTAGTCTGCCATTGATGGCTCAGACTAAAGGAAACTGCGTTCCTTCAATTTGAAAAATCTCTATTGTCTTCGATTAGGCCGAACACTTGTCTTCCAGATGGGTTCCCCACCCCCGGTAGAACCATTTTTTGCCGAATGATTGATGAAGATGATACAACAATGCCATCGAAGTGTCCTTTATGTGGACTGCCATTGACCGCTCAAGTACAGGGAAGCCGCGTTCGTTCAGTTCGAAAAATCAAAATTCTCTCCGTGTCTAGAGCCCTCTTGGTGCATATCCCGGCATTTTTTCTTGGTCCAACCCGTCCCTGTGATAGCATTGCTTTCAGATACAATAGACATCTGCGCGAGTTCTAAAGCAGGGACAATCATATATGGGTTTGTTTGATGGGATTTTTGGAAGGAGTGGGGAGGGTCTGTCAGGAAAAATTGAATTCTGCTTTCAAATGAAGCCTTATGGTGGAGTTTAACCAAAAAAGCCAACAAAAAGGCTTCATTTGAAAACTCAATTCCAATTGAAGGACGACAACTGCTCTCTATCATAATGTGAAAAACATGACCCATATTTTGGAGGCAAGGTACATGAGCGTACATGGTTCATAATTATCTACTTCCAGAGTTTGTGAATCATTACTGAAGATGTTCATCATCTGGATATGTATGAGAATAAAGACAAGGGAGATACTGTGTGTATACACGGGGGAGGGAGTTGCGTCCCCATCGGGATTTCCTTTGTCCTTTCCCTTGTCCTCCCAAGAAAACGATGACTTAGGGCGGGTCTTTCCCATTTTGTGGCGACTTGTTTGTCACCAAGAACAAAAGAAGAAAAAAATACCCTGAACGACACACGCGGGTGAATGGGCACGAGTGCCATCGCGGAAGAATAAAACGAGAGGCCACAGGCCTCGAGTTTTATCCTTTCGCGATGGCACAAGTGCCAAATCGATTAACCCATTCACACGCGTGTGTCGTGTCGTTCTGTGTTTATTACACGCCTTCACGTCAATAAAAAAAAATTATTAGAAGGGCATTCAGCAATTCATTTGACAACTATCAACAAAAAAACCCACATTTTTTTTGCCAGCCAAATTTACAAGAGGAATCCGTGTTACTATTTCGTCCCCTGAGTTCCAATATGTTCTAAGAGCCTACTGCACATAGAATACTCTAGAACTCGGGGGGTGGGGGGGGGGGGGGGTCCGATTTTCAGCTATCGCTAGCAATTCAAATTCTAATTGCGTAACACGATTTGTAGAAAACTCCAGCGAAATTTTGCTTCTATTTCCGTTACGCACATATATGTGGAACAGATTTTCATTTTCCGCATGGTTTAGTGTTGCTGTAGATGGGGATTTCATAGAACAGGCATGTAATAAACAACAGTTTCTCTCAACGAAGGCTAAACAAGACTGAGGGATATGGGAGGGTGTTTGTGTGAGGGTGGATGGGTGTGTGTGTGTGATGGAAGATTGCGACAAATTTGGTTAATATCTACGTATAGGGAGCAAATGCCAAAAAATCCCATCGCCTGAAGCGCCGCTATTGTCACCGATTAATAGAGAAATTTACAAAATGAGTTCCCTTAATTCGGTTTGGTCCGAACCTCGGGCCAGACCTAATTTACAGGAGAGTTTTGTACATATCACTACAAGCTGGGAATATTATTTATCACTTTATCCAAAATCTGATAAAAGGTGTCCAAATAGATCAAGAAACAAACGGGGCTTCATATAAAGCATCGAATTACGTTTTAATTGCGTTGTTTGGCTGATGTCCAAAACATAATCAATCCCCTATGACATAAATATTTAGAAAGATCAATTTAAAGTTTATTGAAACAACGGTTGTAAACTCGTTGTATGGTGTCAGTGGGTCATCGCCTGAATGCTAGAATGTCCTATGTCCCCTAGGGGACATAGGACATTCCAGCACTCAGGCGACGGGGTGTCTTTTCATTTCTTTCTTGTCTCTCGAGTCACTGTCAACTGTTATTAGTTCGCACAAGAATACAAATGCGTACAACGTACGCTACTTCCTGAATGCTCGATTTCACTTTACCGCTTTTAAAGAACCGAGTCGGGGCGCGATGGCGTCGCGATAACCGGTTCTCGTCAGATCACCGAAGTTAAGCAACGTCGAGAGCGGTTAGTAGTTGGATGGGTGACCATTTCAGCGACTGATTCGTGCTCCAGCGTTGTGTCCTTGGGCAAGGCACTTAACCCCGATTGCCTACATAGGGGCACGATGACGCCGTGTACTAAGGCGTATTACACGTCGATGGTGCGCATGTCTTCAACCAATCTAACCCTGCCTGTGCCGAGGTGCAGAGTTCAGAGTTCCGATGTTGGAGAGCTGACAGCTGCTCGTCGTTGCTCGGTGGTTCTCTCCGGGTACTCCGGCTTCCTCCACCCGTAAAACTGTCACCGACATGATATGACCCTGGCTGTTACTGTGTCGTTAACCCCCCCAAAAAGAACCGAGTCAGCTGATTTAATCAATAATGTAATAATGTAATGAGAAACTTATATATGAAGTAAGATGTAACAATCATATATAATTCACTTTTTTTGTTTGCTATAAGATTTCTTAAATATTTCAATGCTGATACCAGTTTTTATTATACATAAACCACAAATAGCTCACTAATACCTCTGCAGGTTTCTTTCTTTGTGGCTCACCAAAATAGGTTTGAGATAACTAAACAATTGGATGATAAGCCTGAAATATGGTACTCGGCAGTGATGTAACTTCCGAATGTAAGCAGCCTTAGAATAAAATACCCTCCTTTGAAAACCTTTTGAACCATTCTATTCACTATTACATCATTGCTGACTTTTGCAGAAAAAAATGATGAATTTTCGTCCCCAGAGTTCCAATGTGTTCTATGTGCCAATAGGCACATAGAACACATTGAAACTCAAGGGACGTTTTGTTGTCCATAAAAATGCATTTGATAACTGATGTTTGTTTGCTGGGAAATCCCTAAAAAAATAGTGCATGTGGTACTCCCATTCTTGTGAAAATTTCTCTCTTATTTGTTTCACGACTCCCTATTTTCAGGACAGAAAATTTTGTCTAAGGGTCTGTACTTGAATAAGATATCTGAACTCCTAAATAAAAATAATGCGATCATAATTGTTTTCGCACAAGCTTTAAATGGTCGCTTATAGTAAAATATTTAGTACTGTTTTATCAAAACAAGAGTCACAAAATTTACAAATTATATATTATGCCTGTTTAAAGCGAAGTTCACGTGACGTCACTGGCGTGCGCACATCTTCGGGACGACTGTTATGCAAAAGCGAACTAAAAACTCAAGTGTCTTTGCGCTGAACACTTTGGGCAAAAATCATAATTCCTTCAGAGGTCCGTTTAAAAATGCTTTACACACCAATTTCCATAAAGCTAATCCATCAAAAACATAACAAAATCTGTGGATTTTTTTAAGCGATTCGGAATGAATTTGAATTTAGTCCCTTCAGCATTGTTGAATATAGTACAGTCCCTGTGGACTGGTCGTTATCCACGCGTGGACCGTGATGTCTACCAGGTAATAAAAATCATCATCAGCAAAATTTTAATTAATGAAGCACCTGGTTGTACCCGGAGGTGATGTAAAAACAGGACAACTCCATTTTTTGAAGGTACAGTACGTGTAGAGTGGATTGTAACTAAATCACCCTCAGAGTGGAGTTATCACCCAAGCCATAAATTTCAAATTTTGAACAAATCGACAAAAAACACAAGCAATGTTTCAGCCAATGGACCTCCGGGTTTAACCCGGAGGTCCATTGGCTGAAACTTTGCTAGTGCTGGTTATGCTTTGCAACAAATTTGTAATTATTGCTCTGGTGGAATCTCCACTCTGCGGGTGATTTTGTGATAATACACTCTCCATGTACTCTACATCAGGTAATTACCGCTAATCCCCCTAGCTAATTTAGTTCACGTTCGCCTACACTTTTACAAAAACTATTTTTGTGGTCGAAATTGCACTGTAGGCGAAACTAGACCTAACCCTCGCGACGATATGAAGTATTTATCTAATGAAATGCAGTATTTTGTAAAGTTGATAACCGACAATGTTTTACTGAAGAAAAAAAACAATGCCTCACTGACAAGTAGCCTTAAAAGTTTATCCAAACACAATTTCAAGCACCTTATTGAAACAAGAAGTAGTAACATATATTTTTTTGTTTAGTTATCGATCGTGTTTTTAACTACTGCAATGCCTTTCCTTCACAAGTGACAAAAACTTTTTTGATGCCAAAATTTTAACCAACAAAGATTTTTTGGTACCAAATCAAAATATTAATGTAATTGGTTAAATTGGCACCCGACAACGTAAACACTGCTAATAGTGTTTTTTACAAACATGATTTTTGAGTGTAGCACAACTGTACTGATCTGCTCGCCACACTGTTTAGGTATACTAGAAATGGAAGGTTTAACCCTTCTACTGCTACGCCCACTTTAGCTATATAAGGAGGACCTCTGTATACGAGGAAATTTATAAGATTTATGACATACTTGAAACTCTATCATCTGATTCGATGTTGGAAAGGGCTCTCTGGGCCCTTTCCAACAATTAATCAGATGGTAGGTTTGATCTGCGTATACCAGAACGTAAAGATAATGACCATAAAGTAGGTGGCAATAGTCGCTTTCGGCAGCGAAAATGTTGATAAACGTTCAGAGATAACAGATGCGACAAAACTCCCACTCGCTAATCCTTACCTCCATTTCGTTAGCTAGTCCCTTGAATGGCTTCGGCAAAATATGAAACCTCGCAAACACGTTGCGTTGAGAATGTATGAGTTTCGAAGCAATTATTTGTAGTCAACAAATGATAGAAAAACTGTGGATGTGTTTTTTATCCGATTCAAGTAAAAGGGAATTTTATAATAATCTAAATCGAAATTTTATCTTCCCGGTTTATCCACATTTTGTGAACATCAATACCTCATTCATCTTTTGGGAGCGCGGTGGCTCAGTAGGTAGAGGTGCAGGCTGCAAGCCGAGAGGTCCTCGGTTCGAATCCCACCTGCGGCAACCGCGTTGTGTCCTTGGGCAAGACACTTCATCTCCATTGCCCGTGTGGGGGCACGATGACGCCGTGTACTAAGGCGTACTGCACGTCGATGGTACGCATGTCTTCAACCAATCTAACCCTGCCTGTGCTGCAGTGCGGAGTTACGATGTTGGTGAGCTGGCAGTTGCTCGTCGTTGCTCGCTGGTTCTCTCCGGGTACTCCGGCTTCCTCCACCCGTAAAACTGTCACGGTCACGATTAGCCATTGTGCATAAATATGTGACCTTAAACATCAATAAATCAAATTAAATAAATCATTCATCCTTTACCTAACCTAACGGTTTTACCGGCCAGCGATAGTTATAAAAATTAAAATACAATTTTAACCCTTTACCTAACATGAAAAGCAGACGACACTTGCAAAAAAAATTATTGAATAACTAATTTTTTTCATTTTTTGTCTCAAAAACATAGGTTTTGACCTCTCGTTGGAACGAGCTCGACGAGCTCGTTCCAACGAGGGGTCATAACCTATGTTTTTGAGACAAAAAATGAAAATATTTTGAAAATTAATTGGCGATTTTTGAGAATAGCGCTGGCCGGTTTTGGCCGTTACGTTGGGTAAAGGGTTAACATTTTAAAAAAAAATACATATAAAACATAGCTAATGACCCCACATTGTAACGAGATCGAGCACGTTCCAGTGAGGGTCATGAGCCATGTTCTTGAAGCAAAAATGAAATATTTTAGTAAGTTCCGGAATGTTTTTGCATGTGCCATCGCTTTTTGTATTAAGTTAGGGTTAATAATGAGGGGGGGGGGGAGGGATAAGATACACATACTCTGCCCTACTCTATCTTTGACCCAGCAAAAACCACGAAATGTGCTCTTAGGTCTATACACATCAAACCCGTTCTAACTTCATTTTTGCCCACACCATAGTTTATAAGACGTCAATAGAACCACATCAACGAGCTAGTTCAAATTGGGTGTCACAACTATGATTTGGAATAAAACAACGCTTGCAGCTTTAAGATTTTTAATTGTATTTTAAAGATGAGTTAAATTATCTAGAAACATGTCATTCAAATTTCCGGGCCCATATCTGCACACAGCCGACAATGGGAGATACGGACAAATGCACAATGTCCCTAGCGAGCAATTCTGCTTCAGCAGTTGAAACAAATTACGTCCATCACGTACAGTACAGTGGTCATTGACAGGTTGTAATCAAAACGTAGGCAATGATGTCCACGCATGCGTTTACCAAGTAATAAAATTCATCATCAGGAAACCTTTAATTAATGAAACCACGGGTTGTCATCATTGTCATTATCATCAGCATCATCATCAGCATCATCATCATCATCAACCGGTACAAGAAGAATTAGCAGTGGATGAAGACAAGTGTACATTCAACATACAATACGCCTTTGTGCACAGAGAGAACGCCGATGCCCCCACGCGGGCAAGCTGGATTAAGTGTTTTGACCAAGCACACAGCGCAGATGACGTGGGTCAGGATCGATCCTCCAAGAATACATTACCATGTCATTGGGATCCTACAATACCAAGAAGAAGATAAGATGGCTTTGTTATAAGACCTCATCGAGGCATTTCCTCATGGTCCTCATGACCACAAACGACCCAAAAAGGGGATCTGCATGTACAGGCAGACCAGGGAAATGATTCCGTAAGTACAGTCGCCGTGGACTGGTCGTAATCCACTCGTGGGCAGAGATGTCCACGCATGCGTTTACCAGGTATTAAAAATCATCATCAGCAAAATTTTAATTAATGAAGCACCGGGTTGTATTATTCCTGTAATTAGTGGTTGGAATCTAATATTATTGCGTCCGTGGAAATATTGACCACATGTGAAAAGTGACCAATCCACGGAGGCCGTACTGTACGTGGGATTTCACGAATTGTGAATGTTCAAAACCCAGAAGAGGATAAGTGGGACTTGAGGTTAGGGCTTATTGAGGCCATCGTCTTCGTGACAAAAAAAAAGTTTTCTACAACCATAAACAGACTATAGAGGGAATTACGAAGTGTGATTCTACCGAACGTGGCAGCTGAATACCCAGATGAGAATAAGAGTGATTTGAGATTACACCTTACTGAGGGACATCCTCGTGGCCCTCATGACCTTATATGATGCAAGACGAACGTATATGTGGTAATCCCTGTGAAAATGCTCATCACTATCTTCTGGTGTATCCTCGATACTCTGAGCCCAAGAATACACTATTCGCTTCTCTTACGGATGTTAACCCCCTTCACTCTGATATCAAAATACCAAAATTTTAGGAAGCTGTTTTTACCCATAATGCATCTAGAAATTTAACCAATTCAATCTCATTTGACAGAGCTCAATGAGCTCTGTCAAACGAGATTGAATTGGTTAAATTTCTAGATGCATTATGGGGAATTTTTTCTGCCTGAAATTTAAATATTTTGACATCAGTGTGCAGGGGGTTAATATAGGATGCGAAACCGACCTCATCTACGTCAAACCCACACTACCAACAAAACAAATCGAATGTATTTGAAAACTCAAGCATTCATTCCAGCTAGTGCCCTCTTCAACTGAGTTGATACATTCTCGGTCTCGTCTCTCTCATGTACAAGAAGGAACGTCCGATAAACGTCCCATGGCCATTATCTTAGAACTAGCCCTCTAAGGGCTTTCGCAGAGAAATCCAACAGGGTCAGTGTCCAGTCCTATGCATTTCTGAGTCATGGCAGTACTACATGGCTACCTGTGTCAACAACATATATAACTAATGTGAACAGTGTAAATCTCTATTCATTTGTAAATCAATTTCAGTATCTCATAGCCGCATCCATGTATATATTGTCTGTTCTACTGTATTTATGGAGCAGGGATGTGGCGACAGGGGTGGGGAGGGGGGTGTCTCCCCCCAGCTAGGAGTATTTTTTTCAATAGTTGGAAATTCCGAGGTCAAAAATCAAATAGTTGGAAATTCAATAAATTAACATTGTTCATGAAAAATATTAAAATTCCAACTAATGATGAGAAATTTTGATCTTTTATTTCCAAATGAAAACTTGAGTTTCAAATTTCCTTCTCTAAAATTGACATGGCCTCAAAATTTCGACTCTGACATCAATCCTGTACATTTTCTGACCCAGACACATTATAAATGATGCTTTTTCCGTTTCAGGACTAGTGAAAATTTTCAGAAGGGTTCATAACCCTTTACTCAACGCAGACGATTTCAAAATTCATTATTTTAAATATCACTTTTTAAAATGTTTTTAAAACATTTCAACAAAACCATATCATGTGACCCCTCTATGGAACGAGCTCGTTCCAAAGAGGGGTCACATGATATGGTTTTGTTGAAATTTTTCGAAAAATAATATTTTTTCAGCAGCTGTATATGCATATTACACGGGCGGATGCGGGCGATTCGTTGGGTAAAGGGTTAAAAGATATCACCCAGCGCTGCAGTGCAACCACTTATCGAAACCACTCAGAGTTGTAATTTATACCGGTGCCACCCCCCCCCCCCCCCCCACCAGCTGAAACCCTCTAGCCACGACCCTGTTATGGAAAGGAGTTAACATAAGTTGTATAACTTGTACTCCAATCCTATTACAAATTTATGGCAAATAAAATATGTTTAAACCAAAGACGAACGTCTTGTTCTAGTACAATATGTGGTGATAGTGAAAACACAACTTATTTAATTATCAAGACTTGTGATGTGTAATTTCGATTTAATTCTGAAATACTGATGTGTTTTATTGACATCATTCGCCTTTATCGCTTCAGTGCCTTGTTACACCGCCAAAAGCCAGAAAATTAAAGGGATAAAGAAAGTCATTCAATTGTGTCTTGTGTCTCCATTCTAACTTCGTTACACGCTTGGTGTCGTGTTGTCTTGGTAAGTTTTGGGGTTTTTTTTAACAGTAACTTCATTTCCTTTAAGATGTACGGAAGCGTTGAGGCGCCAGTTGAGTATTATTTCTATCTTGCACGTGCAAGTTAGCTATCTTGCACCTGCAAGTTACTATCTTGCACGTGCAGGTTAACTATCTTGCACCTGCAAGTTACTATCTTGCACGTGCAGGTTAGCTATCTTGTAAAGATGAAATAGAGATTGGCGAACAGGCTAAGCCTATATAAACGCCCCCCATCCCTATAAAAAATATTCAATTCTAACACAGCATTGAAAGGGTGGAAGTGCTAGTAATGAGTGAAGTAAACTGAAAAAATATTGTTCAAAGTTGCAGAACACTAATTATTATTTATTTATTATTGTTTAAGGTCACGTATTTCTGCACAAGGGCTTATCATGACCACGACAGTTTTACGGGTGGGGGAAGCCGGAGTACCCGGAGAAAACCACTGAGCAACGGCGAGCAACTGTCAGCTCCCCAGCATACTAACTCCACACAAGCAGGGTTAGCATTGGCTGAAGACAAGTGTTCCATCGACGTGCAGTGCGCTTTAGTACACAACGCCGTCGTTCTCTCACGTGTGCAGTGGGGTGAAGTGTCTTGCCCAAGGATACAACGCGGTTGCCGCAGGTGGGAATCGAACCGAGTACCTCTCGGCTTGTAGCCTGCACCTCTACCTACTGAGTCACCAGCCACCCCCCCCCCCCCCAACCCCCCTGCGGAACACTAAAATGCTAATATTTATTTATTTATATTTATTTCTTGATGTTTAAGGTCACATATTTATGCACAATGGCTAATCATGACCGTGACAGTTTTACGGGTGGAGGAAGCCGGAGTACCCGGAGAGAACCACCGAGCAACGACGAGCAGCTTCCAGCTCCCCAACATCGTAAGTCCGCACTGCAGCACAGGCAGGGTTAGATTGGTTGAAGACATGCGTACCATCGACGTGCAGTACACCTTAGTACACGGCGTCATCGTGCCCCCACGCGGGCAATGGAGATGAAGTGTCTTGCCCAAGGACACAACGCGGTTGCCGCAGGTGGGATTCGAACCGAGGACCTCTCGGCTTGCAGCCTGCACCTCTACCTACTGAGCCACCGCGCTCCCAACTAAAATGCTAATACAAGAATACATAAATTGTATGTATGGATAGAGACTGACAGTGTCTTCTTTTATTTTGTATGTATGGCACGCTAACAATTAACCCTTTACCTAACGCACATGATATCAAAATTTATTATTTTAATTACTGTTCTTTAACCCTTTACCTAACATGAAAAGCAGACGACACTTGCAAAAATAAATTCTTGAATAACTAATGTTTTTCATTTTTTGTCTCAAAAACATGGGTTATGACCCCTCATTGGAACGAGCTCGACGAGCTCGTTCCAACGAGGGGTCATAACCTATGTTTTTTTGACAAAAAATGAAAAAATAATGAAAATTAATTTGGCGATTTTTGAGAATAGCGCTGGCCGGTGTTGGCCGTTACGTTGGGTAGAGGGTTAAAATGTTTCAAATCATTGCAACAAAACCATATCATGTGACCCCTCGTTGGAACGAGCTCGAAGAGCACGTTCCAATGAGGGGTCACATGATGAGGTTTTGTTGAACTTTTTTGAAAAATATATGTTTCTCAACTGATTAATTTGTAAATTACGTGAGCGGATGCGACCGATTCGTTAGATAAAGTGTAAACATCTGACAAGTCTATCAAACAGGTGAAAATCATGAATAAGACAGCCTGCTTTCGAGGGAGTAAGAGCCTAGTGTGAGATGAGAAGTGACACCAGGAGATCTTGCAGGCGTCATGGGTTACGTGGGTAGACATCCTCAACTCACTCTCACCACCAACGACCGTCGAATCTATCAGTGTTAAGTATACAATACATGGAGAGTGTATTATCAATAAATCACCCGCGGAGTGATGATTTCTCCCAAGTAATAAATACTAATTTGTGGCAAAGTTTAATTACCTTAAGCAAAATTTCAGCCAATGGACCTCCGGGTTAAAAGCGGAGGTCCATTGGTCGAAACTTTGCTTGTGCTCCTTGGGTTTCTGAACAAAATTTGAGAGTAGTACTTTGTGTGATACCTCCACTCCATGCGTGATTTGGTGATTATCCACCCTCCACGTACTGCATAATTAAGAAAGTTTCGTTAGCACTGATATCTTCTTTAACTTCGTCTTACAATATAGATCCGATGATTTGTTTTACACGAGTGGCAACTGACATTCTCATAAGAGAAGCTAATTTTATCAACGGGGCTGGTTGATGTATGCCGTAACCCCAACTGAAAATGAGTGAAAACCCTCCCTCACTCTACTTTTGCGGGGTTTTTTTGCTGCATATGTTGTGAGACTGCTCCTGTGGTTTTTATCTCCCAGATTGACAGCAAAAGGGAGTGAGAGTTGTAATTCCCTATTCTCGGCGGGGATGTGTCGAACTTTTTCGCGACAACATCTGAAAATTAACTATCAGATGGAGTTTTCTGGTGGAATGTTTTATCTCATGTAAACAGAAAAGTGCTCGGAATATCGCAACGCCTCACAATCAATGGCGGTTACAGATGCAAGTCGGTTGAGCGATTCCTCCCCCACCTCAACCCCCAAAGGCACATACCTTTAGACAGAATTTTTGCTTCTTCGACCCGTTTCATGGATCTCCATATTTACTCGGTGTGTCAAACAGATCATTGCCTTCCGATAGGCCTCCCCGGCCTCGGATGGTCATTCAACTAGTGCCTGAGTGTCATGCTTGGTAATCACCCCTCGAGAGATATTATTAGTTATCCTTGTGTTTTCCAGGGTGTATGGGAATTTACACCGGTTTGGGAACTCTTACACCCTGAGGCAAAGCCGAAGGGTGTATGAGTTCCAAAACCGGTGTTAATTCTCATACACCCTGGAAAACACATGGATAACGGATTTATTTCCAAGAATTTTGGTGTAGTTAATTTAACCTATATTGTGAGCAGAAACTGACAGAAAATGTGTACTTTGTAAGTTTCTTAAAAAACAAAACCATTGAGCCAGTTCCAATGACATCCATATCTGTAATATTTTATTGCACATAAATATTAAATTTCCTGTATTTTTATTTTTGTTCTAACATAACCGAGCAGAAGGTATGAACTAATAATTAAAAATTGGTACTTTTTTAGCCATATAGCCTGCTATTGTACATTCTTGTTTTTACACCGTGGTTAACCACGGTGTAAAAAAAACACTCACTGTGGATTGCAAGTTACACCGTACCTCTCAGCCAATCAAAATGCAGTATTTTGTTTCATTTGGAAATAATAAAACATGCACACTTGCATTGGCCTACTCTCATCTTAGATCTGTCTCCTGGTAATGCCTGCATTCAGAGAATGTCCTGGAGATTAAGAGGGTTCAAAGCCTGGGAAATACTGTAGTTATATTCCCCGTTTCGGAATACTTCTAAAGTATTCCTGCTTCTCTTTCTGTGGAGATGCTCAACTCTAGCGGATACCGAGGTCATATTTTTTACAGTTACCGGCTATGATTTGAATGTGAACGGGTGGGAGCATACAAGCTCTCCCTGACATTTATGTCTGTAAAACATCTGTACCCGCCACTGCTCACGATTGACGGCAAATTTTCCATTTCGAATGTTATTCTAGTGCCTGGCTCTGTCGAATACTATCTGTAATTCAGCCTAGTTAAGATATCAATGGCTTCTGTGGCTCATGCTAAGTTGCAAAATTATAATATATAGGTTGAATATTAGGTTTTTACCTGCGTCGCCAGCGGCAGAGCAGGTCTAGTAACCGCTCAACACCGTCCGTCAGTCCGTTCGAAACACTTCTCCCGTCACGTTTTCTTGGCTTTCTATGAAAGGGAATGATTTTATATTTGGTCTGCCGCTTCATAATGATGAGTTGTATCGTGTATCTAATTTTCAGATCTGCTGTGCAGCCACTACCTGTTTGCTGATACTTTGAAGTCTGTTCATCTCTGTAATCAATTGCATGCAGCGACGCAGGTCCAGACCGGTATTGGTCTTGGCTTGTTTATATGTATAATTTGTCTTCTTTCTGTGAAGATCGTTGCTCAACGACAAGCGGAGGTGGTGGTGGGGGCGACTAAGCGATTCCAACCAGGATGCTGCAGTCAGTTGTCCTCCTACCACCGTCACTACTCTACTGTTTTGTGAACGTGTAGCTAAAGTTACCACAGCCACATCCAGTGGCGTAGCCCACCCAAAGCAAGTGTGGAGAGGGAGGGGGGGGGGGGGGGGACAAACTCGCAGAGTCTGGCTTAGCTCCATTTTAATAGGGGGGGGGGGGGGGGTGAGGGTGGTGTGTGCGGGAAAAGCTTCCAAGCCTTCACATCTCAGAATTTTGCGTCCCTAAAGTTTGAGCTAGATAACCAACAATAATCAGGGTTTCCAGTGAAGGGAAATAAATGTGTCCGATATGGGGCGGCCAAGGGTCGTCGATGGGGGTTTTTTGAACCCTGGAATTCAAAATGTTTCTACCACGGGTCGAACCACAAATTTTGAATTCCAAGGTACAAAAAAAACCCATCTTCTTGCATCTGAGCGGATATTTTGAAGTTTTTCATGTATTGACGACTGTCTACCTTTTCACCGACACAAAATCTACGACCTAAACTCATGGACCTTACCCCCTACGATTTTTATGCCATTTTTTGACATATTTCGAGGACCAACTTTGAAGAGGAATGGGGGGATGCTTCCCACCCAACCCAACCCCCAAGCGTGGCCACGCCACTGGCCACTTCGGCCACTGGAATCATACAAACGAATCACAGAGAAACTGTTTCATATCAAACAGACAAACGATTCATCTATTTGCTGTGGTTAAACTAATTTGCTTCGATTCTTTATTCTGTCTTCACAAAAAACAATTTCAAATTTAATTTCACGAGTTGCATCGCTCTTGTTTAATGAAGTGGGCATGTTGAATTTTCTTCATTTTTTTTCTGTTCGATTATTTTATTTAATTATAAGGATAAGTCACTATGACCATTTCAGATTGAAAGACTCTGGATTTCAATAAAAACACTGAAAAGTCGAGGCATTGTTGAAGTATTGAGTATTCCTGTTGTTCAAAATTATTGTAATGGCTTGGTTATTTGATTGTCTTTCTGAATGTGATGTTAGGCCATAATTTCGTTTTAATTTCCGATTCGAAGATATTTTCCACACACTGGATAAGAAGAGGTGTATTTCGTTCAAAGTGTTGTTTCACGCGGGCTCGTTTTCCTAAGCCGCCTCACCAACAGCGTGTCCAAAGTATATTCAGAATTTAAATATATTTCTGGGAAGGGTGTGTGTGTGTATGGGGGGGGGGGGGGGGGGGGGTAGAAACCTGGTTTGACCCGACTGTGAAGGCTCACGTCCCGATTGAGAAATATACAGAACCGCACATACGTTTGAATAGGTTAAGATTATCGCATGAGATTGCTTTGGCCCAGGATATCACGAGAGCTTCACGTCTCGTGATATCCTGGGGAAAAGCAATGTCGTGCGATAATTCTTAACCCTACAAACGCATGTGTGGTTCCCTATTTATCACACACCTCCCATGTAACAACCAGGCTACACGAAAATTGAACTAAAAGCACACTTCAACTGGATACTTCCTACCTTTTCTTCGTTGCCAACGAGACATCACTGTTATTTGCTGGATACCAACCTTAATTTGCTTTTTAATTTTTACGCCATTCAATTGGTCAAAACCAATAGATACCGATCAGTGTCACGGTCACAATGATCGACCTTCAAATATTGACAAAACTGCGGGGGAATAACACAACAAAAAGTTTTTAAATAGCTAACAAGTTTAGCACACTTCATCATTATATGACCAGTTGTGGAAAGTATTTGTCAAGGAACAAGCAGTGAGAATGTTATTTTTATTTTGTAAATTTTTGACTCGAATCTGATTGTTATTATTTATTTATTGGTGCTTAAGGTCACATAGTTATGCACAATGGCTAATCGTGACCGTGACAGTTTTACGGGTGGAGGAAGCTGGAGTACTCGGGGAGAACCAACGGGCATCGACGGAGCAACTGCCAGCTCCTCAACATTCTAACTCTGTTCAAGCTCCGCTCAAGCAGGGTTACAGCGGTTGAAGACATGTGCACCATCGACGTGCAGTACGCCTTAGTACACGGCGTCATCGTGCCCCCATGTAGGCAACCGGGATAAAGTGCCTTGCCCAAGGACACAACGCGGGTCGTCCCGGACGGGGATCGAACTCGGGATCTCTAGCATAGAAGTACAACAGTCTACCACTGAGCCACCGCGCTCCCAATCTGATTGTTTAAATATCCCGAGTAAATAAATGTAAATGAAGAACTTGGAATTTCCAAGCGATCTCTACTCCGGTGCATTCGACCAATGATTGATGTGATGTATTTAGACGGGTTCCTTCTCTGTTTAAGCTGGAAACGAAATCAAATGTGTTTTGTATCACCACATGTGCGATACAACTTTATTTTTATCGTACAGGTAAAACAGTGGAAATCCCGTGTTTTACGTTAATAGGGGTGTGTGATAAATATTCCAACTACAACATCCAGGCCAGGGATGTGGCTAGAGGGTTTCAGCTGGGGGGGGGGGGGGGGGGGGGGGGGGTGGCGGCACCGTGTAAATTCCAACTGTGAGTGGTTTCGATAGGTGGTTGCACTGCAGCGCTGGGTGATATCTTTTAACCCTTTACCCAACGAATCGCCCGCATCCGCCCGCGTAATATGCAAATACAGCTGCTGAAAAAATATTATTTTTCGAAAAAAATTTCAACAAAACCATATCATGTGACCCCTCTTTGGAACGAGCTCGTCGAGCTCGTTCCAAAGAGGGGTCACATGATATGGTTTTGTTGAATTTTTTTTTTTTTAAAAGTAAAAAAATTATATTTAAAATAATGAATTTTGAAATCGTCTGCGTTGGGTAAAGGGTTATGAACCCTTCTGAAAATTTTCACTAGTCCTAAAACGGAAAAAAGCATCATTTCTAATGTATCTGGGTCAGAAATTTACCGGATTGATGTCAGAGTCGAAATTTTGAGGCTATGTCAATTTTAGAGTAGGAAATTTTAAACTCAAGTTTCCAGTTGGAAATAAAAGATCAAAATTCTAATTATTAGTTGGAATTTTAATATTTTTCATGAACAATGTTAATTTATTGAATTTCCAACTATTTGATTTTTGACCTCGGAATTTCCAACTATTGAAAAAAAAATACTCCTAGCTGGGGGGGGGGGGGGGGGGGGGCGGCGTGAGACACCCCCCCTCCCCCCCCCCCCCCCTGTCGCCACATCCCTGATCCAGGCAGTCCTTCTTCGTCGAAAGCATGCCTTGATGATGTAGCTGGAATATTAGGACAAAAACTGAAGACTTTTTGGAAATTTATTTTGTGGGACAATAAAATATACACGTAGTCGTCATAACACATTTTCTTATTTATTAACTGGTTGAGAGCTAGATTATTTCAGGGGGTCTGAATTTGTTAATCAAAATTTGTTTTATTACAAATTATTAGAGAGTGCAGAGGCACTCTCCAATAATTTGTGATAGAACAAATTCATTTAAACAATATATTATTTGCATTTTTGACTGAAATTGAAACATGAGTTTTGAAAGCTCTGATAGTGGCTTCTAGCACTCAACCAGTTAACACGTACCACACTTCAAGTTGGTAAGGCAATGCCTTAAAAGCAAGGAGTAAAGAAGACAGGCGGGAAACGTTAGCCACATTACCACTGCCTTCCTACCTCTGCTCCTACCCCTCCCCGTGCCCCAAAATAGAGGAGTAAAGGAAACTAAAGTAATGTTATTTGGATGTCGGATCATGTCGGTGTGACATAACTCACACAATCGGAGGTGGCCGATGGTAAACGTGGCGATCATTTTTTAGACCACATCGGCACAATAGGGTCATTATTAGCTTAAACAATATTTATTCAGCAAAAAAACTGACATTATACACACAACAGTGATTGTCAAAAACAAAATCAAAATGACTTTACATTATGGCAATTAGCAAAGTATGTGTTATTATTACCACTCAATCTATAAGTTACTAGTCGATTAACCCTTTACCCAACGTAACGGCCAAAACCGGCCAGCGCTATTCCAAAAATCGCCAATTAATTTTCATTATGTTTTCATTTTTTGTCTCAAAAACATAGGTTATGACCCCTCGTTGGAACGAGCTCGACGAGCTCGTTCCAACGAGGGGTCATAACCTATATTTTTGAGACAAAAAATGAAAAACATTAGTTATTCAAGAATTTCTTTTGCAAGTGTCGTCTGCTTTTCATGTTAGGTAAAGGGTTAACATGATTTTGGAGAGCCGTTAAAACTCCATAATTTCAGTGACGTCATTCGACGGAGCCGGACCGCGGGCAATAATGGTATAAATAGCTATTAGCGTCCCGCGGCCCGGCTATTTTTAGATTCCATGGTCTAATGAATTACTCCCATTCGGATGACGTCCCTTTGTATTTCTGAACTGAAGTCGAACGCACGGTCGGAACAGAAATATCGAACCGACTTTAGTGATTATTTCTTCCAGCAATTACCTCGTGCGGATAGCTGTAACAGGGAGTTTTAATAACAGTAATAACATGATTGTTGTCAGGCATCATGATTCATTAGCGGCCCTGCAGCAATGATGAACAGCCATTGGGCTTATTAACGCCCCTCGACTTCGTCTCGGGCCTTTCATAAACCCTCGGGCTGTTCATCGTTTCTGCAGGACCGCTAATGAACCATAATGCCCTCCAAAATCATGTTATTGTTTTATTAGCAAGATAAATGAGCGAAACGACAAATATGTAGTCGGGATTTGACAGGAAGCTAATAGCTTATTTTGAGCCATCTCCCACACAACCGGAGGTGGCCGATGGTAAATGTCGAGATCATTTTTTTAGACCACATCGGCACAATAGGGTCATTATTACTTGTGTATGTGCATATATGTCTATTATACATTAATTTAACAGTTAAAAGCTGGAGTACTGGCGGACTGGGCGAAAAAATGTTGCCGGGACATGTACCAAGGGGGCCCTGGACCCGGACAAAATTTCGATATTTCGAACTGAAAGAACGCTGTTTCCTTGTATCTGAGCGATCAATGACTTTCCACACTGAGGCCATTTCGATGGCATGTTTGTATCATCTTTATCGCTCATTTGGCAAGAATAGTTGCACCAAAAATGGCCCTGGACTCATCGTGTCGATCACAGTTCGAATCAATGGACGAAAATTTGGATTTTTCGAATCGAAAGCACGCTGTTTCCTTGCACCCGGTCAATCAGTGACAGACTAGACTGCTGGTATATCGAAATGCTCTCAACGTGGACTGTCAATGGCAGTCCACATAGAAGACTTTTCGATAAACAGACAGCCTTTGCAATTAGACCCACTTCGCCTTTAGCCATTTTCTCTAAAGTTCATGCAGCAACAGGTGTTTGCATCATATCTGGGAGTCCTGGGGGGCTTCGGAAGTAATGAGTTTTGCGTACATAATGTGCCAATTTTTGTGGATGTAAGGGGCTTTATAGATACACACAATGGATCAATTACGTAATAAGGGGCGTCATGCTAGGGAAAAATCGGGGGAGGGGGGAGCTGATCGGTAACACCATCTAAGCGGAGCGTGTGATCACGCTTTGGAAGAGATTAGTCTTCTGTAAGAATCAAGACAAGCCCACAGTTTCGGAAGAACAGAAATTGGCGCGTAGAAGTCTGACTTTAGAAGACAAGGGATGCATCATGAAATTATTGTTCAATGAAGCATACGTCTAAGTTTTCTCGTTGTTATAAAATAAGGGAGAACAGAAAATAAAAATAAATACACACATAATTTTTTATCTAATATTAGAAAGAAAGAAAAAAAATGGGAACCAGAAATAAATTGTATCTAACGTTAGATGACGACGAGGATGAAAAAAACACAAAAATGAGAACTAGAAATAAATTGTATCCGACGTTAGTGGACGACGAGGATGATAAGCCGAACGGCGTTTTGCCGACGGCACCGCATCTAGAAGAAAAAGAAAGAAAAGAGAGGTATCGCATCGATCAAATCAGTAGAATCCAATCGTATCTAACTCGAGAGAGAGATTCTCGCCGTTCTCTCAAGAAGAAGTATTCGCGTTTAATTCGTCAACGCGATCGACACGACACTCATCACGATTTCCATGGGTTTACACGCGGCCGGCATCGGATTGTTGTCGACTGCGGTCGGCATTCCGATCGTGTTGACCGCAGAAGGAGTGGCTCTCGCCGCCGGATTGTTTAGCACGCTCGGAAACTTTTTGAGTAGGAAATTATATCTGAAGGCAAGGAAACACGACAAGATTCGCGTCTTTGCCGACTCCAAGATCGATACGATATCCGAAATGATCTCGATGGCGTTGAAAGACGGTAGGATATCGGACGGAGAATACTTCGCGATATTGAGCGAGAAAACGAAATACGATGCCATGAAAGAAGCCGTGCGAATCAAGACTCGTCAGATCATCAAAGAAGAGATGAAGGATTCTCTCGTGGAAAAGGGGAGGAAAGAGGCCAGGGAGGAATTCAGTAAGATGATAGAACTCAAGAGCAGCGATTGAAAAAAAAAATATATATAATAAGAACAGAATTAATTAATTATTAAATTTATATATAAAATAAAACACGAAATTAATTTAAATAACTCTTAAAAAATGTATTGTGTAAAGTGTAAGAGAGTTACCGAGACAAGTAATTCTCGAGAAGTACGAACTAAAAACGACAGACAGATGCTTCGCAGAATTTGCGACGTGTGTGGTTCTATCAAGACTTGATTCGTCAAAAAAAAGAACGCGAGCAAAGGTAAAGGCATCTTGAATAAAATGATCAATAATCTACCTTTCGAAATGCATCTGCCTGGTCACAGTTTCACGGGACCCGGAACGAAATTGAACAAGAGACTCAACGCTGATCTGACTCCCAAATCTTGGAGTAAACCTGTGAATAGGATGGACGCGGCCGCGTGTGATCACGATCTGTGCTATGTCGGGCGTCCCGACACCAAGACTCGCAACGACGTCTGCGATAAAAACATGTTGGGGAAATTGAGAGGCATATCGAATCTGACCAGGAGAGAGAAGATTGAACGTTCGCTGGTCGGCAATCTGATCGGTGCGAAACGTCGATTCGGATGGGGCGTTCAAAAAAAAGCGCATCTGAAAAGAAGAAGAAACGATTATTGACGAGCGATTTGGCCGAGGAGTTACACAAACCCATCGTGCGTAAATTTCGAAAGAGAAGGGTGTTCGTGAAGGGTTTGGATGATATTTGGTCTGCCGACTTGGTCGACATGAGGTCGTTTTCGAGGTGGAACGAGGGTGTCAAATATCTATTGAAGGTCATCGACGTGTTTTCCAAATATGGTTGGATCAGAGCTTTGAAGAATAAATCGGGACCTTGCGTCGCCGAGGCTCTGAAGAGCGTGTTCCACTCGTCTTCTCGAAAACCGAGTAAATTGTGGGTGGATAAGGGAAAGGAATTCTACAACAAGCACGTTTATCGATTGATCGACCTCTACTCGATCGAAAACGAAGAGAAAGCCAGCGTGGTGGAACGTTGGAATCGAACGATGAAGGAAAAGATGCACAGATACTTCACGGCGAATTCGACCAAGAAATACATATACGCTCTGAACGGTCTGGTCAAAGATTACAACAACACGCGACACAGATCGATCAAGATGTCTCCCGTGGAAGCTAGCGATCCTCGAAATGAAAAACGGGTCTACGCGAATCTATATCCTGAAAGATCTAAGATTAGGAAGAAGTCTAGAACGCCGAAATTTGCGGTCGGTGATCGAGTGAGAATCTACGCTTATAAGAAGCACTTCGAAAAGGGTTATACTCCTCGATGGACCTCGGAAATCTTCGTGATAATCAAAATATTTCACACTGATCCGGTGACTTACGAAATCGAAGCTTTGGATGGAGAAGAGATCATTGGAAAGTTTTACGAACAACAATTACAGAAGACAAAGTTTTGATAAGAAAACAAATTTCTTTTATTTACTCTCTTTAACATTTTCTTGTTTACACATATATATATAGGACAGAAAAAAAATAGTAATAAAAAAAATAATTAAAAAGTATTTTTAGATAAAAAAAAAAGCAAGCTAATTAATAAACAAAAAAACAAAAATCTTTTAAAAATGACAAATATACTAGATATAGCACAAAGCATAGTGAAAGATGAAAGTATTCAAGAATATGAGGTTCACGAATACAAACCGGTAACTGGAACGAGTTTGAACAATGCGGGAGATATAAGAATCAACGTCGAAACTCAAGATCTATTCATACATCCTAGCGAGAGTTACATAGTGGTGCAGGGACGTCTCACCAAGGAAGATGGGAGCGACTACGCCGACGACGACATGGTTACTCTAGCCAATAATGGCATCATGCATCTATTCAGTAATATAAAATACATGCTATCCGGACAAGAGATAGAATCTGTGTTTCATCCCGGTCAGGCCACCACGATGTTCGGACTCTTGACGTATCCTGATGATTTTTCGAAATCCAGAGGACTTAATCAGTTGTGGGTGAAAGACACCGTCAGCCCTGCTAGCGCCGGCGCCGCCTTGATATTCGACTACGTCGTCAAGACGCCCAGACCTAAAGGAACGTTTTCATTCAGGATACCTTTGAAACACATCTTCGGATTTGCAGACGATTACAACAAGATCATGTACGGATTCAAACAAAATCTGACGTTGATTCGAAAAGGAGATGACGACGCAATAGTGAGACTCACTGCGACCAATGCGGGTAAGATAACTTTACACAAGATAACGTGGTTCGTTCCGCACGTGGAGTCTTCGATCGTGGAAAAAGTGCGTCTCTACAAGATCATAGAATCCAAGAGTAAATTACCCGTGGGATTTAGAATGAGACAGTGTGACATGGCTAGCATTCCTCTCTCCATGAATCACTTTGATTGGAGAAGGATGGTGAAATCTGCTTCCGAGAGACCGCATTTCATCATGGTTGCGTTTCAGACCGATAGGGATGGGTCTCAGGAAAAGAATGCGTCGCTGTTTGATCACTGCCATTTGAGAAACATGCAAGTGTTTCTGAACGCCACGAGATATCCAGCAATCGATTGCAATGCGTCGTTCGACAAGAACTATTTCTGCAGACTGTACGGCGATGCCGCTGATTTTAGAAAGAAGTATCACAGTCTAGACGAATTGATGAGCAACCCTAACATATCTCCCGGTCGAATACAAGTCGATGTATCCCATTTTCGTATTCAACATCAGTAAACAGAGTGAACGACTCAAGAGTAGCATCTTAGACATTCAGATCAAGATGCAATTCGATAGGAACGTGCCGAGAAAAACCGAAGCCTTCACCCTGGTCCTGTCTGACAGAGAATTACAATTCGAATCGGATGGAAATAAGATGTCGATCATTCGATGAGAGACGTGTGTGAAAAAAAAAATAATAAACAAAAAAAAAATAAAAAAAGTAATGAGTAATTATTAAAAAAAACAAAAAAAAAAATAATAAAAAAAAAGAAATAAAGTAATGTGATCTAGAGAGATTGAACATCTTTCTAAATCTCATTACTTTTTTTTTGTTTTTAATAAATCACACATTATTTTTTTTTTAATTCATTATTTTCCACGCGTTCACTGTTTGTTCAAAGGAACTAGTTCGATCAGTAGACTCACCACGGAAGTGGTGGCTTTGGGATTATTGGTTTTCGTAACGAAATTAATCCTGTCTCCGGCGTTCACTTTGAGAGGTGTGCCAAACGTGCTAACATTCGCGTGTTGATTCTCAGTCTTTTCAACGCTGTATCTCTTATCGCTCTCTACTCCATTCACCATGAGATTGACGACTGCTCTGTTATTCAAATCTGAAGAAGCCAGACTCATTCGAAGGATTTCACCTCCCAACAGCATGGGATATCCCACCTGACCATGTTTCGATCCGCTACCTCCATTTCCGAAAGACCACTCAGCTTTTCCCTCATCTAAGGTGCCGGCCTCCTCAGCCCAAATGGTGATCAATTGTCTAGCATATTTGACTTTCTCCACCACCGAAATCAGGGTGTAGGCATCCATCATGTTCACAGGATCCGGTAGATTCGTGAGCGCGTGTCCACCCATGTCTAGTTTACCTTCCTTGATGTCACCCTTTCTCCAGACCGAGTTGTCATCCATGTACTTTCTGCTGACTGCGCTGGAATCGAATTCGGGATCGTGACTGAGTCCGAATAAATTCTCACCGTTCATGTCGATACCACCCTCCATGGTTCCGCCAGATTGTTTGTTCAGGTAGAGATTGTCCACTTGCGATTCTAGGTATTCTTGTGATCGTATCACGGCAGAATCTACATAGCCCTTGTTGACCGCGGTTGAGTCTGCATCCGTGTCGTCGACCTTCGACAGATTCAATATCTTGTTGAATCCCGCATTCAGATCCGATTTCATTTCTCGTCTGTCAGACTTTCTCTGTTCCAGATCTACGTAGTGTTTGGTCGCCACATCCTTGGGATTCGTGGGAGTGGCCACGTTCGTTATCTTGTTAGAATTGGCGTTCAATTCCAAGTGCATCGTTTTCTGAATGTATCTATTTCTCAGGTGTCCGCTGAATCTCGTGTGAGAATCGTCTGCGTATTTCTTTGGATTTCAGATTGAGATCGTCGGCCATGGTTTTATCCACGTAATTATCTAGCATGATTTGTTCGAAATCGGCGTTCCCCCTGTCAACGTATTTTTTAGTCGCAGCATCTGCGAGATCTATCAGCTCAGGAAGATTGTAGAGCTTCTTATCATTCATGTTCAAAGGTTCCTCTCGAGGTTCGTATCTCCGAATGTAACGTTCGTCCAAGTTGGCAACGTCGTAGCCATCGTCGACTTCGAACGTCTTCCTCTTCTTTCTTAGGTTGACTTTTTCGTTGTCACTTCTACCAAATTTATCAACTGGCATGATGTTTTGAGATTTTTTGGTTTTTTTTTAAAAATATATTCAAAACGCAGTTTATTAAAAAATGAATTATTTTATTTTTATTTTTCGTTTTTATTCGATTAAAATTTTTTAAAATAATTTTTTTATCTTTATATATACTATAAAAAAAAATAAATCTCTCTCTAATGTAAATCATTGAGAATGTCTTGAAACCGATCTCCTTCAGACCATCTCTTGAGAATGTAGAGACAGAGGTGACTGCAAAACACTTGATCTGGTGATTGCACTCATTCTGTGTTGTAACGAACCATCGATTTGTTGAAATAGTTCTTTATTTCTTTCGGCGGTGAGATTCCGTAGCTGTTGAAATAATAATTCTTCTTCCCGTTCTTGAACCACGCCACCCAGTGAGTGCCTTCACCTGATAAATCGTCTAGATTTAAAATTCCGCATTCCGATTGTCGAGGTCTTCTCTTCGGCAAGGCATCTCTGGAAAACACACCTAGAAAATCTTTGATTTTCAAATCCTTCGCCGCATTTGACAGATCGATGTTGGATAGGGGTCCGTTAGGTAAGACGACACCTTCTACGGATATCTCTATTTTCTTATTCAGAAATGCGTATATATATTTTTTATTTATTTTTTTTTTTATTTATTTATTTTATTATAATTCACTAAAATGATGTTATTTTTTTTCTTTTTCTTTTTAAACTAACTTTCTCGATGTCTCTATTGATTTCTATAATTTCGAATCCATCTAATTTCTCTTGATTTTCTGGAATCCTATCATCCTTACTCATATCTGAAATCCTATCATCCACAATCATATCTGGAATCTTATCATCCACATTCATATCATCTAAAATTAGATCCAAAGTCCAATGTCCGAGTGCCAAGTGCTTATTTTATCATCTAACATGAATCTCTTATCATCGTCAGCCGTCAGCGAAATCTTGTTGACTATTTCAGTATACAAGTTGTGATTTTCGCTTCGAATCAATTTCATAGTCTTATACACCGGACCACTTCCTAACAGACAATCTTTATACTCTTGGAAAGAGATGTTTTTCTTCACCACGCATGCTTTAACCCCTTTGCACTTCTTGATCTCTTCATCTTCTAGATGATAAGCATACAGTTTGGGTCTCAAACCTACGAATTCGACAATTTGTTTACCGCCGCTCTCATCCTTAAATTTACCCAACACCTTCTTGTTGTCATTTGATTGAATGTTGGACGGGTGATCGACGGGATAATTGCTCGTGTCGAACCATGCGGCCACGTCTGGAGATATATCTTGGTAGACGTCTTTCGTCTCTATCTCGTAAACTAAACTGTCCGTGTTAGTGAACAGTAGTTTGACTTTATCACCAAATTTTTGTTTGAAGTAATCGTAGTGAAACTCATACATCAATCGCTTGCTGATATCTAAGATGATCGGTCCGAGATAATATGGTTTGTCGAACTTCAGATGCGTCTTTTGCATGTGAACGGCCACTAGATTTTCGTTGAATATGGTTCAGTGTTTGTAATTGGGTTTCGCCACTAATTTTTTAGCTCTTTTCTCAGACGTGACGAGTCGAACGTCAGTTCTCTTCCTGATGTTTTCCATCGATTTACCGTACACGCAGTTGTTCATGAGTTTGAAGAAATCTTTTTCGAAATCGTTCTCGGCTCGAATTCTGAGATTCATGTTGAGATTGATGTATTTTTTCATCCAAGGCTCTTCGTCGAATAGAATGATGCGATATATGTTGACTAATTTCATCCCATAATCGACATACTGTTTCAAATTCTCGCTGTAGACGACGTAGTTACGTTTGTTAAATAAATTGGGAATGAGTTTTTCCTCGTCTCCTTCGTTCGGTTCCATTCGTTCTGGAGCCAGCAGATAATCATTGTGTAGATCATGTAATTCTTCCGATTAGTTCAAATCGACTTCTAAAATGCAAGGATAGTCTCTCCATTTTTGCATCTCTTCCTGTTCCGTCACCCATTCGAAATTTCCAATCGGTAAAGGATGACTCATAGCCCAACCATACAGATTATTAGCATCCCAATACTGTTTGTATTTATTCAACCGTTTCGAATCGAAACCTTCTTTCATGTAGGGATTGTTAGCTTCAGAATATTTGTGGGAGATCATCAAGACGCCACCTCTCGCAGCCCTTTCGATCATGAGCAACATGTTCACATCAGATAATAATTCCAAATGGACTTTGGTGGTCTTCAACAGAGCATCCCATGCCAGACCGGGTGCGGTGAAATACCAAGCGGGATCCAGATCGTAATTTCGACGACAGACGTCTCGAAAATTTTTGAACACGTCTGCCAAGAGCAGAACGTCGGTCTTCAGATAGAGATCATGATAATCTCTCTTGGTTTTTATATCGAATGATTTCCACACGTTTTTGGCGTGTTCGTAATTCTCGTCGGAAATGTCGGATTTGTATAATTTTGAATAAAAATCTTCTTTCGAAGGTGGTGCGGTGTCTTTGAATCTCTTTAGATCGTTCATGTAATCATAAGTATAGACTCCCTTCCTCAAAATGACGTCTACTCGTTCTCCAAAATGTTCGCTCGTGATTTTAAATTTATCCTTGCTCATGTTATCGACTAATTTTTCCAGAGCGGTCGACATGAATTTAAAACTGTCGATGAAACGTATGCTTCTACGAATGGATTTCGTTTTTTCTTCCAACGTATCTCCATCGATTACTCTTTTCTTCTCCATGAGCTTCCATTTTGTGAAGAAAATGTATCTTTCTTTGCTGTTTGCGATGCAATTTAATTCTTCGTGTGAGGTGCCGAAATTTTTCACGAACAGATGACTGTCGTAACCCGAGAGATTGTGAAATATCACTGGATAGAAAACGGCGTCTCGATATTTTAAATTACACTTGCTGTGAGCCGGACCGTGATACAGACCCATGTAATGATCGTGGTCTCTGACCTTCTTATTTTCCTCTGAATTCTCGTCGAACGATTGTCTGCATATGTGACATTCGGTGGCTCTGTTATTTTCGTCCTGTTGCTCTCGCGTGATGATCATTTTTGCTGGAGTTTTGAATTTGTTGTATAACATTTGAATTTTCGATTCTAACTCTTCCACAAACCTTTGAGCCACGTCATCGTCTTCGCACTGTTTCATGTAGGTAAAGGGACCCATGTCGTGTTGCGAATCAAAAGCGCATTTCACGTAAATGCAATAGCCCGAAGGTATGTGTTTTTGATATCTTTCGATGTAACTTTGAAGAGCGTTGGGTTGACAGGAACTCATTTTCGCGGTGAAACATTCGAAATCGGCATAAACAACGAATGGTACTTTTAACCTTCTATTGTGATTTTCAAACTTCACGATGGTGTTGGGTTTGGGCATTTCGACAGTGACACCTTGATTTTTGTTGCAATATTTCTGATGTTTTGCTAACGATTTTTCGCTCTGAAACACGTTCATGCAGTTGCAACATAAACATATCTTATGTTCATGTTTATTATTTTGTCTCGACAGTAATTGGCTCGGATTTTTAACCCAACAATAATGACGATTGTCACCATTCAAAATCAATAATAAAATAATCGTCTTTTCTCTTTCGAGATACGAAGTGTGTCTGAGAGGATAGATCGTTCGTTTTTCATCGTCGTATCCCAAGACGTTCACCGCTACGGTGGGATTTTGAGTCTCGAAACGTTGGAAAAGTCACTCCAGTCCAATCGAGATTTTTAGAAGTCTCCTCGTAACAAGAAACTCTTTCGGTGTTCATTTTGACAGGGTATAAAGTGGAGGTGACTGCCCATTTAAAACACTGATCATCTTTATTTCTCATATTGACCATGGCGTGTTTTTTAGCTAGGAAATACGGTAATTTCACATAGGAAGACCCTTTCAATGAACCGTTTTCAGTTATGTGAATTTCGAGTTTCAACACCTCATCGAACGTCCAATTACTACCTTCATGTTGATAATTCACGAGAGACGTCAACATCTTGTCTTTCATCTTTTTGAAAATGTCCGATAAATCTGAACCTCGAAACACGGGTTCGATGTTAGATCTGAAATATGCATTTTTCACGATGCTCTCGCCGGACTTCACGTCGATTTTATTCATCACACAATGGAGTATCATCTTAATTTTTAGTCCCACGTTCATGTATTTGCGAAACGAATCCAATACTTTTTTCTTCACCTGTTCCATGAACAATTTCGGATCAATTTTCTTGAACAAGGGAACCACGTCGAAAGTTTTAAAAATGCCTTTGATCGCACTCTCCCATTCTACAGGTTTCGATTGGAATAGTTCCGTGACGAGTCATGCTACATATTCTTCTCCTTTCCCTTCATTCATTGCTCGTCAAATTTCGCTCGATATATCTCGTTTGTCTAGAATCTGAAGTGCATCACTCGTTTTCGTTTTTCTTTTCTTTTCTTTTGAAACTTGAAGTTCTTCTTCAACGGCTTTTCGTTTAGTCATCTTCTTATTTTTCACAATCGAAACGTGTTTTGGTTTTTTTCGACGTCGGCATTTCGATTCCTTTTACTATTTTTTTCTTCTTCTTCTCATTTTTCACAACCGATGCATTTTTTGACGTCGTTGCTATCGACATTTCGTTTGCCTTTTCAGCGTTTCGCAAATATTTCTGTATGACTTCAATTTTTTTTGATTTAGTTCTATGATTTCTGAAATGTGGAATTTTTAATAGTTTACAAATCTCGTTTAACTGAGGTACGGTTTTCTCATTTAAATTTTCAATTTTTTTTTATCTGTTTGCTTCATTTGTAAGAATATTTTTTTCGAATTTTGTATTAAATAATTTGTTAAAAAGTTTTGTTTTTTTTACTCTTTATATATATAAAAAGATTTCTTTTTTAATTCAAATTTTTTCTTTAATGTGAAAAATGTTTTTTTTCATGAAATTAATCAATTTTTTTATGTTCCTTAATGTGAAAAAAATTGAATTAATACGAGAAAAAAAGGATGTTAAAATTTAACTTTTTATTTATATATAAAGAGAAAAACAAACTTTTTTTTTTAACAAATTATTTAAATACAAAATTTAAAATATACATTATTTGCAAGAATTCATAAAACAAAAAAAACCCAAATAATCGATCATGACAACATCACCTAAAAGATGCGAATTGAAATTGAAACAAGATGAAGCGTATAAGAAATTTGGTTTTAATATCTATACATTACAACAACACGATCCCATCGAATTGAATGAGGTTGAGATGGAGGGCTTAGAACACTACTACAACAAATATCAGATGTGTTTGAAATTGGATGAAGCCATGCTCGATTTGTTTTATGAGTACCAAAGCGATCTGCTGAATAATATCATCGTCGCTGAAGACAGAGAATTCGACAAGGACGATTTGTTGTTGTTCTATAGAATTTACATATATCCAATAATCTCACTCGAACTCGTGGACAAATTGGGTGGTGAGAGCACGTTCACCGATGTAAAAAAACTACAAAGAGTAAAGATAAACATTCAAAACATTTTCGTAAGTGGAAAAATGACGAATGTCAACATGCTAATAATGGACTTGGAAATATAAACAATAGAGAGATTGATTTTTAGCGAAGAAGAAGGAAAAAAGTAATGAGATCATCTTTAGATCTCATTACTTTTTTTTGATAATTTGTTAAAAACTTTTAAAATTGTTTATATATGTTTTAATTCCTTCAAAAAAAATTAAACAATTTTATGTTCTTAACATGAAAAAAATTGAATTAATACAAGAAAAAAAAGGATGTTAAATTTAATTTTTTATTTATATATATATAAAGGGAAAAAAAACTTTTTGCAAAAAAAATTTTCACATTAGAGAAAATTAAAAATTAAAAACTTTTTTATATATATATATAAAGAGTAAAAAAAAAACAAAACTTTTTAAACAAATTATTAAAAATACAAAATTTAAAATATACATTATTTGCAAGAATTCATAAAACAAAAAAACCAAATAATCAATCATGACAGCAACACCTAAAAGATGCGAATTGAAATTGAAACGAGTCGAAACGAATAAGAAATTAGGTTTTAAAATCTATAGATTACAAAAACACGATCCCATCGAATTGAATGAGGTCGAGATGAAGGACTTAGAGCATAAATACGATAAATATAAGATGTCTTTGAAATTGGATGAAGCCATGCTCGATTTGTTTTACAAGTACCAAAGCAATCTGCAGAAAATCGTCATCACTAAAGATAAAGAATTTGACAAGGACGATCTGACGTTGTTATATGGAAGTTACATATATCCAAAAATCTCACTGGAACGTGTGGACAAATCGGCTGGTGAGAGCGTGTTCACCGATGTAAAAAAGCTCAAAAAAGTAAAGATAAACATTCAACACATTTTCGAAAAAGGAGAAAACACGAGTGTCAACATGCTAATAATGGACTTGGAAATATAAACAATAGAGAGATTGATTTTTTAGCGAAGAAGAAGGAAAAAAAAAGTAATGTGATCATCTTTAGATCTCATTACTTTTTTTTTTGTTTTCCTTCTTCACTATTACCCATATAATATAATAGCGTTTTCTTTTTTCTTAAATTTCAGCGTTGATTCTTCTTTTCTTTTTTTTTGTAATATGATACGTTTTTATAACAACACATTTGTTTATCCGAATCATAATTATGAACAAATGTTATGCATCTCTTGGTAACACTCGCATCATTACCATTCTTTTCAGAAGGTAGTGGTGACGGTGGAAAGCATCTCATTCTTTTCAATTTCAACCGTCTATTCCGCTCTTTATTTAACTCTTTTATCAGTTCTTTCCTTAAATATCCATCATTAGCATCTAACCATTTTTCCACATCTTTTTTGCACTCTATCTCCCGATATTCATCATTATCGTCTAATTGTTTCTCCTCCTTTTTATCCATTTTATATATTATTTTATATTTTTCTATGATTGATATTTATATATAATTATATAATTTTTTTTATATTATAATAACATATTCAAAATCGGTATATTCTTAAACGGCGAATTCTCGCCAAGCAACAGACCCTTGCCGAGTCGCTCAATGTTCCGTCCACTCTTCAGATAGAGACTGTTTCCTCTCAAAGAGTTGTTACCTCTAACGGGTTGTAGATACAATCCTTTACCGCTGTCGTCTATGTGAACGCGACACACGGTAATGCTTTTGCGACGATTCCTGCCTATAGCAGTATGAAACCACCTTTCATTCTCAAATTGTATCTCAATTGAGCGGGACTCAATCTCACCGTCAACCCTCTTCCATCACAAATCGCTTTCTCCATCCTTTTGATTTGACTTTTAGTCCAGGCGATCGAATCCTGCCCGCCTCTCGTCAGATCTTCGTGAGTGAATTTGAATTTCACCACCTCACCTCGAGTAGTTAACGCTCTCTCAAGTTTCTTCCTCTGTCCTGCAGATATGTTCACGTTTTTTTTCACATATTCTGTCATAATTCTTTTTTTAAAATATATTTTCTTCAATTGTTTTCTTAATGATAATTATTTATATTAAATAATTTTTGTAAAATTAATATTGCGTTTATTTATTTTTTGTTATTTATATATATTATACACAATATTTTTTTTTTTGCTTTTATATTTCTCTTATGTGAAATTGTATCGTCACCCTCTCTCCGCGAAGATCTAACAGTTCACCATTTTGATCCATCAACGTGGTTTTGAGACTATACAACGTGTCTAAAATCACTGGTAGATAAACTAAATTCCGAGGTTGCTTCACGATATTATAACCCGGTGACACGTTTGGAAAGAAGAAATAGATTGTCGGTTGAGTGCTACCATTCACGTAGTTTCCAGCAATCACATCCACGTTCACCAGAATGCTATTGACTGTGAGAATGTTGACCGTATTTTCAGATGCCGCATGGCCTCGATACATCTTTCGATCGAATCCCAGCATCTTACCTATAGAATCGTCCGTGTTGAAATCCACTCGAAAATTATCTTCCAAATCCAACATCGTCTGTAAGGTATTAGGATTGGGAGCGAGTCTGATCTTGTTGCTTCCCTTTCCATCCGTCTTCATTCGTGTCTGAATGTAATTGTTCAAATCGTCTATGTCGTAACTTCCTTTGGGAATTCGAATCTCCAACCAATCCACTCCGTCGGAATACTTGAACGAGTTATTGTTTTCGGTGACGTTGGGAAAGGAATAATAAGTCTCCAGATTCACCAACGCCATCTCGTATCTTTTCTCTCTATTCAATTCGATGGAAGGTTCGAATTTCATAGCAAATCGAGTCGAATCGCCACTCACCATGATTTGAATGGATTGTTTTGCAGCCGTATTCTCGGCATCCATTCTAACAATTCTCCTTATTCGAACATTATATTTTAATTTTATTTTTTATTTTTTCAAAATTAATTATTTGAAGATTTATTATTTTCTAATTTTTTTTTATTTTCACGCTCTATCTTATTATCATCAGAAACATAAAACTTGACAAATCCACACCGATATTTTCCGCGATTAAATTCTCTAGTCAAATCGATCACGACGAAATTGTAAAGTCCTCCATCCCAAACCCTCTTACAGAATCTCCTGAATTCTGCCACGCTCATGTTGTTTGCGACGTGATCGCCGTAGATGTGATTGAGATTCTTGAGGTCTTGGCGAAAGAGACATAGAAAATTAGCGTTCTCCCTTATTGTCTGTCTGGGCAATCGAAAATAATTCTGCGACAGGTAGAAACAGTCCACGTTGCTGTGTCTACCCCTAACGTAATACGATTCGCATCGGTTCTGTCTCTCCAAAAGCAGATCATCGAAAATCATGAGATTCTTATCTTCCGATTTCAATTCTCTAGGATCCGGAACGTCGCTATTATTTATTTATTTATTGGTGGTTAAGGTCACATACTTATGCACAATGGCTAATCGTGACCGTGACAGTTTTACGGGTGGAGGAAGCCGGAGTACCCGGAGAGAACCACCGAGCAACGACGAGCAGCTGTCAGCTCTCCAACATCGTAACTCTGAACTCTGCACCTCAGCACAGGCAGGGTTAGAGTGGTTGAAGACATGCGCACCATCGACGTGCAGTACGCCTCAGTACACAGCGTCATCGTGCCCCTATTGAGGCAATCGGGGTGAAGTGTCTTGCCCAAGGACACAACGCGGTTGCCGCAGGTGGGATTCGAACCGAGGACCTCTCGGCTTGCAGTCTGCACCTCTACCAACTGAGCCACCGCG
Organism: Pictodentalium vernedei; assembly: GCA_031216915.1. NCBI lineage: Eukaryota > Metazoa > Mollusca > Scaphopoda > Dentaliida > Dentaliidae > Pictodentalium > Pictodentalium vernedei. The sequence goes on along the minus strand of CM062297.1, from coordinate 47,731,621 downwards.
CCCCCAGGAACGTCGCTAGCGTTCTCATAAAATCGACACTCGATGTTCGAAGATGCATTTCTCTTCAGCAGTTCCATCGCCGCACCGTCCAAAATGGTCGAAAGAGGAGCTTCAATTTTGTCGAATTCCTCCCTACTGTCAAAGATTCTGGCTATGACGTCCTTGGGCAATCTACGATCCATGCACTCTCGAAGCAATCTGTGTTCGGGTTGAAACAAACTCTTGCGAAACACAAACAATCTGTTGTAATCCAACCAGTCGGGTCGGGACAACAGATTCATCAACAGATTAGTCTTTCCACAATTCGATTTTCCCACTATCAAGCCTCTTATGCTTTTGGGAAAGAACTCATTATTCAACCTCTTAGTCGCGGCATCGTTCCAAGACATATCTTTAATGTTCATCTTTGTTTTATTTTTTTGTTTGTTATTTTAGATTTTTTCAAACACAATTTTTTATGTTTTTCAAACTCAGTTTTTAATATTATTATTTATTTATATTACACCGTCGCGAGTTCTCTTCAATCCGGATCCACTCGTCATTTTAGCTAAATCTTGTATGGGTACCACAGCATCCTAAAAATCTTTCCAACTTTTCGGCATTCGCTCTAACGCAGCTCGCTTCGCCGGTGGACTGATCAACTTGTCGATCAATGCGTCGGCTGCCCTCTTGCCAGCCACAGAAGCTATCCTACCACTGACTTCGGAAGCAGCTTTCTTACCAGCATCCAAAGCCGTCTTCTTACCGACCTCAAATGCAGTCGATGCGAGTTTTCTACCTGCATCGCTCGTGAATGCTCGCATTATAGAATCGACGATGCCAGAACCGCCTTGAACGTAAGTTCTGACGTATCCCCTGTTCTTTATCACCAACATATTTTATTTTTATAATATATTTTGTTTTTTCACTGGTAAATCGTTTTGTTGTTTAAATAATTTTATTATTCTAGTGTAAAATTTACTGTTTTTATTTTATATATTTTTGTTTGTTTGTTTGTTTCTCTCTACTTATTATATATACATCAATCCTTCAATTCGTTCAACAGCCTTTTATAATGGTTTTTATTCAAAACCTTCTGTCTTAACAATTCGTCAGATATAGTAACTATTTCATTCTCTAACCCTGTGTTACCAGCCCGTCTACTAGCCATCAACAATCTCAATCTCTGAGACAGAGCGTCAGAATCGCTCGGAAGAAAAGTGCTTTTCACCCCTTTGCCAGTCACCGATTTGACGAACTTCTTATTCATATCCCATATGGGTTTCACTATTTTCGTCCACTTGTAACCTCTGTTGGCTTTGGGTCTCGTCTCTCTGGCATCGTTATTTCTCTTCATGGCGTGGGTCTGAACCAGAATGTCGCCGTAATTGTCGAAATCCTGTTCCGTGTAATCACTAGGCTTGTCGTAAAGGAGCAATTTGCGCAGTCCAGAAGTTAATTCGTACCTATTCGAGCCGACGGTTAATTCATCATCACCTATTTCGACTTCTGTATCGCCGACAAAAGTTCCACCGTCCGAATCCTTATAAAATCCATACAACAGATCTCTCTTACCGCCATCCTCGGATGACGCGACGCTATCAGTGGTGATAATTGAAGTTGCATCGTTGCTCACGCCTGTTTGAATTCCCGTGGGAATGTAATCCAGTGTTGATTGAAAGGAATATCGATTTCCAAAACTACCGGGCAACGAACCCATTCTCAAAGAACTCTCTTTTATAGGTCTCAATTCTTCGACTATTTCCTTCTTGCTTCGCTCTTGACCCTCCGTCACGGGTTTAAATATTTTTGTGGTCTCGCATCTGAGATCCATCTCTCCGAGACATCTGCTTCTGTCAGCCGATTGAATGCCCTTCTTAGCACGTTCATACTCGTCTAAAATTTGATCTCGGCGTCTAGAATCCATCTGTAAAAACATTTTTCGTTTTTAATTGTTAATGTTCCTTTAAGTATTCTAATGTGAGTTATTTTATTATTTTCAAAATTAAATGTATAATTATTTTTTTATGTTTCATGTTAATAAAAATCTTCTGTCTTTAATATAATAACAGAAAAATTCATATCTCAACTCAGTATTGATTGAATTGGGAAAACTTGAAAAGTTTAAAAACGTTTAAGCACATGACAAACCAGTTTCTGATTTAACGCATTTGAGAGTAATTTACGTTTGTTAAAAGGAATTTCCATTCATATATCAAAAAACCATTCACTCAATGTCGAATTAAGAGAGAACCTTTGAAGACAGTTAAAAAATTTTTAGCACATAAAAGAAACCGGTTTTCTAATTTAACGTTAAGAGGATTCATTCAAATCTCTGATCATTATCATGAATATATTAAAAATTTACCACTCAAACCTAATTGAGTGGAAAATGCGTTTTATTATACATTATTAAAACAATCCATTAAAAACGAAAACCTTCATTCACACCACAACAAAAACATGAGCGACAATTTCATCAAACATTCCATAAAGTGTTTATTAAGATTACTTCACAAAATCAACAGTGACAAAACGCGAACAAACGATTTTTACCTCTGATTTTTCTAATTGTTTCTAAACTCAATTTCTTTTCGTTACATTGAAACAAAACATGAATGTCTATTTTTACAGATCATTTTTATAGTCGACTCTTTTGAACGAATGCCTTTCATTCACGTAACTCTTTTAAAACAGACACTCATATTTATAGTCGACTCTTTTGAACGAAAACCTTCATTCAATCACAACAAAAACATGAGCGACAATTTCATCAAACATTCCATAAAGTGTTTATTAAGATTACTTCACAAAATTAACAGTGACAAAACGCGAACAAACGATTTTTACCTCTGATTTTTTCTAATTGTTTCTAAACTCAATTTCTTTTCGTTACATTGAAACAAAACATGAATGTCTATTTTTACAGATCATATTTTATAGTCGACTCTTTTGAACGAATGCCTTTCATTCACGCAACTCTTTTAAAACTAACACTCATATTTATAGTCGACTCTTTTGAACGAAAACCTTCATTCAATCACAACAAAAACATGAGTGTCAGTTTTTACTCTCATTGTGGCAGTGGGTTTGCCGGTTCAAAATCACCTCTTTTCCGTGTGCCGTATACGAGTCGATTTCTGACGTAAAATCCGCAAATGGATTTCCGTGTACGCCTCCATAGGGATTCAGTGTTAAAATCGTGTACAGACACGGATGATTTAGAATCGTCAAACCACTTTCTGATGATGATTTAGAAACGGCAACACGTTTTTTGCTTGAGATTTTAACACTGAGTCCTATGGGGGAAACCCATTTGCCGATTCTAAATCAGACGATAAACCTCTTTTTCCTTAAAATTTCATACATTTTTTCACTCTTGAGCGATGTGTATATAGAATCCAGTGATGTAGAATCGGCAAAGCCGATTCTAAATCACCCTAAAAAACGACAAATCGTGTACCCGTACACGATTTTAACACTAAATCCTATGGAGGTGTACATCGATGTACGTGTACATGTACATGTACATGTACATTTGAGTTAGAATCGGCCTTTATTACCTACTGTCCGTCATTCCGTCAGTCCGTCCGAAACACTTTTTCCGTCAAAGTTTTCTTGGCTTCTATGAAAGGGAATGATTTTATATTTGGTCTGCTGCTTCATAATGATGAGTTGTATCGTGTAAGCAATTTTCAGCTCTGCCGTGCAGCCACTTCCTGTTTGCCGATACTTTGAAATTTTACTGTACCCACTGAACATTGAAATTTTCCATCAAGGTTTTCTCGGCTTCTATGCAAGGGATTGATTTTATATTTGGTTTGCTGCTTCATAATGAGTTGTATCGTGTAAGCAATTTTTTTTCAGATCTGCCGTGCAGCCACTTCCTGTTTGCCGATACTTTGAAATTTTACTGTACCCACTGAACATTGAAATTTTCCATCAAGGTTTTCTCGGCTTCTATGCAAGGGATTGATTTTATATTTGGTCTGCTGCTTCATAATGAGTTGTATCGTCTAAGCAATTTTTTTGTCAGATCTGCCGTGCAGCCACTTCCTGTTTGCCGATACTTTGAAATTTTACTATACCCACTGAACATTGAAATTTTTCGTCAAACTTTTCTCGGCTTCAATGCAAGGGATTGATTTTATATTTCATCTGCAGCCTGATAATGATCAGTTGTATCGTGTATGCAATTTTCAGATTTGCCGTGCAGCCACTTCCTGTTTGCCGATTCAATTGCATGCAGCGACGCAGGTCCAGACCCGGTATTGGTCTTGGCTTGTTAAGGTAAGTTATTATGTAATAAATAGCACTGCGCTCGACGGGTTAGGGTCAGTGTAAGAAGGGTTCGGGTTAGCTAACCCGAACCCTTCCTACACTGACCCTAATCAGTCGAACACTGTGCGATTTCCTGAACAGATGTGATACTGAATTCTCCACAAATGGGAGGTGACGTCCACCGTGATGTCACGTGTTTGACAGTTTCCGCTGAAAGAACGTCGCTGTTGATAAACACGATTAGACGACTTTTGCGTGCCTCTCTTACGGGAAGGAAAAACTTGGTAAATAGTGTCTAAATGTATTAAAAACTCAGTGTTTTTGGTACATATGTGAAGAAAAAACACTAAAGAATGTAGGGAAACCATGAAAAGTTGGGAAAAGTAGCTAATTTTTGCATAATTTGTTGGGTCCGCTATTTTTCATGTTTACCGTATCTACGCCCGTAACGACGAGTTCTGGGCGAGAAACGGAGGAGACATACAGTAGTCCTCCGTGAACTGGTCACTTTCCACGGGTGGGCAGTATTTCCACGGACGCAATAATATTAGATTCCAAACACTAATTATAGGAATAATCATCAAAAATTTAATTAATGAAGCACCGGGCACAACCCGGTGCTTCATTAATTAAAATTTTGCTGATGAGGATTTTTAATACCTGGTAAATGCAAGCGTGGACATCTCTGCCCACGCGTGGGCACTGTACCTCATTGTTTTTGGAGGTCATTGTAGCTCCCTGTTGTCTTCACTGCATATAACGACCAAAATATTCCTGTAGTGGTATAAGACTCATTCAAATGTTTTTAAAGGGGAACTGACTTATAAAGGCCCACAGAACAGGAGATCCACACGAGAGCTCTATTTGTGTGCATGGGATACGGTATTATCCCTTATAGTGGATGTCCATGTCTTATCGCGGCACAATACCGTATCCCCTGGGCCCAGTACTATAAACCTTTACAACTGTATTTTCTAGTATTGTATTTTCTAGTTATGACTTTAAATGGGTTAAAATGAACCAATAGCATTTTCAAAGATGTGGGAATTTGTCAGTTGGCAAATTGCCATATCGTTTAAAATGCTAATAATTCATTTTAGTCAGTTATATTAATAAGTAGAAAATACAATTCCGGAAAATACAATTACAATTGTAGTAATTTTATAGTATTGGTCCCTTGTCTTGATGTCTGTAAAAAGAATTAGCTCTACAAAATGGGGTGGTGGTGCCAGGTGCGCCCCTCTTGGATCCCCCAACGGTTCTATATTGGGTATTAGTTAGCTGGAATATTTTATGGAGGCAGATTAGACTGGGCGGTGGTACTTCTGTAGGAAGAAAGAAAGAGACATAATAAGGTCTATTCTTTTGTGAACCAATTTTAATTTTAGCCACTCCTGGTCATATTTCTTGTTCGAAAAAAAGTCGAAACTCAATCTGCCCTCCCCTCCTACAGTGGCGGCAAATCAGTAAACGCAGTAACTCCTCCCCGTTGTTATGCTGGGACTGTAGTCACAGCGTAACGGCTTTCACCTCAAGAAACGTCAGGGTGTTGAACATGCACGAAAACTATCCACATTGTATCAACTCTTCAGTCTCGGCACCTGTTTTTCTCATCAATAACAACTGACATGTGTTGTGAATAATCTATTAGTATTGCCGCGAAAAATATGCAAATCTTCAGCTGAAGATGTGCACATTTTTCGCGGCAATACTATTGAATTATTTTATTTTTCAAAGATATTTAAAAAACGACGGCAATTGGTTCACGTCAGAAATTAGAAAATCTGTGTTGAGTAAAATTAAAGTTGTTTTTTAATTAAAGCACCCCACCCCACCCCCGACGGTGGAGACACATTTCTGAATGTGACCAGTGAGAGTTTCAGCAATCCAGTTGTACAGAGATCAGAGCTGTGATAACCTTCTTGTTACTACTGCAATTATCATTTCATGTACTTCTCAGGACCAATGAAGTATGACCGTGGGGAATGACCGTCGATAACTGCTGTGAAACAATGGTGTTCAACTGATGACTGAGAGACAAATTAAAGATGATAACAATTTAATAGTGAATCTGGTATTCCAAATATCTCACAGCAATAAACATTTAACAATCGAACATGTTGGATATCCGAACAATATTACAGCAATAGGTCTTGTGATTTCTCTGTAGAAAGAAGCAGAGTTACGTTTGGAAATCCAAACTATAACTGAATTCTTTGGACGGAATGGTTTTGAGCGACAAAGGCGCGCTGAGACGCTTTGGGGCAAGCCCCTTTCGACCCTCGGCGACTGTTTGTGATCTGATACTTTCAGGTCTAGTCGTGTGGAAGGAGGAAATGGTTCGGGTACTCGGCAGTTGTCCCTGGCTAGGGTATCACGGGCGTTGGGTTGACTTCGTTGACTGATGTTGACTGATCCCTCGGATGAAGACCAGTGTGAGAGGTTGGGTCCTCTCACAAAGGTACTACCTCTCCCCGAGGGTGCTTTGATGTTCTATTTTCGGGCAAATATAGTCTGCTACTTCGGAGATGGTAGCGATGGCGGGCCATCATTGGCAAGTGTAGTCTGCCTCAGGCTGTCTTAGTCGGTTTTCAGATTTGCGGTAGAATTTTTTCTGGATAGCTGACAACAACAACGACCCCTTTCGGGGACCACCAGTACAAAGACCCGAACTTCCCTGGTTTGGGGGCAGGCCTGCACTGTGATCCTATTTGGCTGGGTCAGAAAATGCGCTCAACAGACGCTTAAAAAAGGGGGACGAGGCGGGACGCAGGACCAACACTCGCCTCCCTTGAAGTGGTTGACCACTTCTTGCGATGGAGTGGAGGATGTTCAAGAACCATGAAGGTTACAGTTTCCATGACGGTTATAGTTTCCATAGCGGTTTTTGGGGTGCTGGTCGAAAATCATCTCTGTGTACCTGCTAAAAGAAGAAGGCAGAATTAGTTTTCATTAGAATATATAAGTTGTAAAAAAATAAAAATAAGATATTTAATTTTATACAATTTTTATATTCATTGTAATTTTAGCAGAGTCGGTGAAGACTTCCCTTTCTGGTAGAAAGCCACAGCTGAGCTGTTAATCTGCCTTTATAATCACCTTCTCGTTTACGTTTTTAATTTTGGATTTCCGCTTTTCAGTGATTTAAGCTGAGTCGGTGAAGGCAGCCCTTTCTGGTAGAAGGCCACAGCTGAGCTTTTAATCTGCCTGTTGGTTCACCTTCTCGTTCCTATTTTATTTTAAGGCTTCCGATTTTTATTGGTTTAAGCTGAGTCGGTGAAGGCAGCCCTTTCTGGTAGAAGGTCACAGCTTAGCTGTTAATCTGCCTGTTTGTTCACCTTCTCGTTCTCTAATTTATTTTGAGGCTTCCGATTTTTAGTCATTTTAGCTGAGTTGGTGAAGACAGCCCGTTCTGGTAGAAGGCCACAGCTTAGCTGTTAATCTGCTTGTTGGTTCACCTTCTCGTTCCCTACATGTTTTTAGTTTTCCTGCTGAAAAGGGGAGGGGGTGGCTTTAAAGAAATAGCCACATCGGGGGGGGGGGGGGGGTATTCTAACCTAACCTCCGCGGTTTGGAGCCTATTTACACCGCTATTTCCCTATAATTTGGCGTATTTGGGTTTCTGTCGGCTTTCACAATTTACTTTTAGCTCAGAAATTAGTTGGCTGTCGGCTAACAGGTCGTGATTTTTCGTGATTTTTCGCGGCTAAGGAGGCAAGGCGGTCTTTTATGGTGGGGATTTCGGCTCTGCCATGGGGTGTTTTGATAGGTGTATCCCATGGGGCACGGACTGGCAATATCGTGTGTTTATTAAAGGATAGGTTTTGATCAATGGTAATGCCAAGAAATTTCGCCTCTTTGCATTCTGGGAGGACTCTATCCATTAGCTTGAGGTCAACGTCACGGTTTTTTATCTTGCGGGTGAAGGTGATTCGTTGGGTTTTATTGGCGTTCAGTTTTATTCTCCATTTGGCACACTTGTGTTCTAGGTCATCGAGAGCGCGCTGAGCGTGTTGAACGCGTTGAAGAGGTTTTGGAGTAGATTGGCCGTATTATTAGAGTCCCAGAGGCCCTTATCATCCGCAAATTGTGAGACTTGAACGCGATCCTAGGAGAATTTGAGGTCGTTGACGTAGATGATGTACAGGAGGGGGCTGAGGACGGACCCTTGAGAGGTGCCTGAGGGGGACACTGTCGGACATTTCATTGTTTACTCTGACTTTAATTTCACGATCATTTAGGAAGGAGGAGAGTAGTCTGAGCAGTTTCACTGGGAGTTTCATTTTAGATAATTTGAGGTTGTGCCATACAGAGTCGACTGCTTTTTCGACGTCTAACAGAACGGCTGCGCCTATTTGTTGATTGTCAATCGCGGTTTTCATTTGGGTGACTAGGCGGTAGACATGCTCGATGCCTTCTTTGCGATTTCTATACGCTCTTTGTCATTTATCGAAAAACTCGTTATCTTCGAGGTGCCCCTTCAGTCGATTGGTAAGGATTCGTTCAAATACCTTACCTATGCAACTGAGGAGGTTGATTGGGCGGTAGCTGGCCGGATCGGAGAGGGTCTTTGTCAGGTTTTGGTATCATGACATCAATGGCTATTTTCCAACATTTAGGAAAGTAGCCATGGGTGAGGCATGCATTGAACAGTTTGTTGAGTTTGTCGATAAGGGAGTTTGGGTTTTGTTTTAGAATTTTGTAACTCACTTCATCCTCACCGGGCGAGGAAGAATTTCTGCATTTTTTTATGATGTTGATGATTTCATCATTGGTGATTGGGGTGACGAGGTCGTCGTCATCCCCATCTTCTGGCTCGTAATCGATGAAGTCACCAATGGCGTTTATGACGGAGTCATCGTTGCCCGGGCCTTGATACGGGCGATGCGTTTTTTCTGAGGAGGTCGGCAAAGGTGTCGGCCTTGTCTTTGTCGGTGCGAGTGAAAGAGCCATCCTCCCTTTTAAGGGGTTTGGCTGCAGCTTTACGGCTTTTGTTTTTTGCCCAGTTAGGGTTTTGAAGGAGTCCCAGAATTTTTTAGCATCCTTGACCCCGTTTAGGTTGGCTGTTGCCTTTTCCCTGTTGACTTGTTTTTCAGCTTGGAGGGCTTTCTAAACCTCGCCATGAAGACGGTTATATGTTTGTTGGAGGTCAGCTTTTCTTAAGGAGTTAATTTCGGTTTTAAAAGCGCGAAGAGCTTTCCGTTTGGTTTTGATTAGGGAAAGTGTGTCGCCCGAGATAGTGCTTCTCCAGAGGCGTACTTCTTCTTTTGGGCATATTTCATTAAGGATAGAGTTGATAGTTTTTTCTATGCCCTCGCATTTGGCTTGGAGTTCAGATGCATTTGAAGGGGAGGTGTTTGTGAGTTTGACATCAATGATGTCGCGGTAGAGGTTCCCGTTGATTTTTCTAAAATTCCTGCGGAGAGTGGTGAGATACCTGAGTGGGCCAATGCCTAGTTGGATTGAGGCATGGACCGGGAGGTGGTCGCTGCCTAGGTCATCATCGCCGGCCCAGTGATCGTCGATGTGATTTATCAGGGAGTCGCTGGCGATAATTAGATCAAGGATTACGGATGGGAATAGTGGATTGCTAATGATGTAAGTTGCTGAGTTGTCGTTCATAACCACATGTTGGTAATGTTTTGTGTGATTTCGAGGAGGGCTTCACCGTTGGGGCTAGTTTTGTTGCAGCCAAAGTATAGGTGTTTGGCATTGAAGTGGCCGAGGAAGATACAGTGTTTGTATTTCCTCATAAAAAATTTAAAGACCGTGTCCGAAACAGTTTTGCTTGGGTCGTTATAATAACAAACAATTGCGATGCTTTTATTATTGACTGTGATTTCAGTTGCAATCACCTCAGCATCGAGGTGATCAGTTTTCATGGTTTTAGTTTTGATGTTCTGCTTTATTAGAAGAGCAACGCCGCCTCCTTTTGTGATTTGTCGGTCTCTTATAATAGTGCTGAACCCACTTGGTGCGAAATTTTTGTCGGGGGGTAGCCAACTTTCACAGATACAGACTATGTCTATGTTTTCGAAATATCGGCTCATTTGAGTTTTCTTTTTATTATTAACGCTTCTAGCGTTCCACACGGATATTTGTAGTTTATCCATGTTATAGTTTGGAGTAAATCACGTCTAATTAGATGGAGCTAGATTGGCGACGGTTTAGTTGGTGTTAATTGCGGCTTTGATAAGGGTTTAAGATATTTGGGTTTTAAATAGGCGAGACGCCGAACGGCTTACGTCTTGGCAGATGCCAGACAGATTAGTGCTCACGTATTTGTTTAACACGGAGTAGAGAACCCCAGCGACAAGGGAGCATATTGTGTGGGGAGAGGATGCATTAACCGGTTTTGTCAGATTTAAGTTTTTTAGTTCAATATTTGTTTTTACTATTTTAAAATAAGGACACCCGCGATAGTTACTTGTGTGATCTCCCTTGCAGTGCAGTTAGGGCAGGAGGGGGAATCTGCCTTGCAGGATTTTGTGAGGTGATTTCCACCACATTTCATGCAGGTTAGTGCTTCCCTGCATTTTATTGCAACATGTTCAAAGTTTTGGCACTTGTAACATTGTACGGGTGTGTGTGTGTGTGGGGGGGGGGGGGGGGGGGGGGTGTAGAATTGTATTCCTCAGTAGAGTGTCGTCTACCGTTAATGATCGCCCCCTGGTCAAGTATTCTTAATTTGCCCTCTCGACTGGGACATCTCACCTTGAGTTTCCACGTGGATTTACCCGTGGCTTTCGAGGTGAATCTGTCCCCCAGCTGCAGCCTGGGAGACTAGCGTTGATATTATCTTTGGGTGTGTCAGGGTGAACCCTGGTCACAACCACAAAGAATTCTTGGCTTTTTTAGGTTGGGGGTCTTGCCCCCCCCCCCTTACGTGAGCCCTGTTGCTCCTTACTCTTTATCATGGCAGGTGATTGTTTATTTACCGCCGCGGCATAGCTCATGGGAGGGTGAGGGGGTCCCCTCACCTGCCCGGTTTATTTGCTGTTATTTTGGTTGGTGGTCCGGTGCTCCGCGCTACTGATATTGTTTTGTCTATTTAGGCTGGGACTAGAACCAGAGCTGATTGAGTCGACAAAAAAGGGTGTTCTGATTTTTTTATATTTCCTTGGTACTATCTCTTCGAACCCTCTCCTCGTTTGTCAACTCCTCCAACTCAGGCTCACCCTCCGGCTTCCTTTTGACTGGCGTTTGTTGGCTTTCCAACACTTGCGATAGGGTGGGGCCCGTATCCGCATTGTCCTTGTCAAATAGGTCTTGATTTTTGTCCTTATTCTTATGTGCTGTCACGGTTGATTCCTGAGATGGAGCAGGATCAGTGTGTATCTCCGCCACCACCGTGCTTTCCGTAGGAGAAGACCCTTGTGTTGAGTGAGAGGCTTCAACAGATTCTGTCTGCTTAGGCTGTGCGTGAGCCTCTGTCACTGCCATTATCTCCATAGGCGGATATCCTGGCTTTGGCAGAGAACTCTCCGCGGGCGTCTCAGTTGATTTTGTTTCATGACTGATTCCCCCTTGGATATTGTTCTTATTAAATATGAGGAGTTGTTCTTTAACTCCTCCCATGTAACCCATCTCATCATTGAACCTATAGACATGCATCGTAAGATTCTAAATTTCTTTACTAAGCTGGACAATTCTCTCATCTTGCGCTCTAGACTAACGTCTGCTTCTGCGAGCTTTTTCCTGCGCTCACTTCTCTCCTTCTCCCATTCTTCTTGATTCCCCTTTGGGTGATTAGCCTGGGCGCCCACCCCATAAGGTCTGTTCAGAGATGTGGCCTCCCCCTTTGCAGTGGAAAGAAACCTGACTAACCTTGTTTGTGCTGGGGAGAGACTCCCTTGTGACTTCATTATTCTTGTTTTCCATTCTGCTTTTCTTATTGCTGGAGACCATGTTGAAGGTGTTATAGGTAAACTGATTGAAGATTGTTGATGGTCGTTTTTCTCGGAGATGTTCTTTCGACGAAATTCGATCGACTGATGGATGATGAATTCTTCCTTGTGATCAAGGCTATATATACAATACAATAAATGCGTCATGTTATAATAAGTTTACTTAATATAAAGATTAAAGTAATCTTTCACTGGGTTTTAATGAGATGCCTTATTAACTTGGTGAATAGAGCTTAAATAAACAATGGAGGAAAACAATGAATAGAGGCAACTTGTTAACAATTTCTATGAGAGAGGCTTGCTGTCACACGATGAAATAAATTGGACCAAAAGCGAATAGTAGATGGTGAATGCAATATAATAATAGTAAATTTGTCTTTTTGTTTCAAAAGTTTATCATGGTTTATACACACGCTCCGGCGATAGAACTACCAATCCTGCTAATGTTGTTTTGACGAATATTAAAAACGCACTCATTTTTAGAACACAACATTGAATAATGGGCCATATTAATAAAAGATAGAACAATCTGAACGCACAATAAATTGTTAAAAAATTGTTATTCTGATTTCTTGTGTTGACAGTGTCATGAGAATTATTCCTTACTCTTGTACTACAACGATTATAATGACATTGCATTGATGAACTTCAGAGGTACTGGGAATATGTCTGGTGATTGAACTGCTTCAGACAGACATCCGTTGTGTTACATGTCACTCTTTTATAGACTACTTTCCACCCAAATGATTTAAAAACAATTGTCATCAAAACATTTTAGGAAAGCGAATAAATCACCCAGTTTCATTATAAATTCATGACAACAGATTTTAATAATATTATTAACTCTTTACCCAACACAGGCGAAATCAAAATTTATCATTTTAAATATTTTTTTTAAATGTTTCTAAAAATGTCAACAAAACCATATCATGTGACCCCTCATTGGAACGAGCTCCTTGCAAGGAAGGGTCACATGATATGGTTTTGTTGAATTTGTTTTAAAAATAATATCAATAATTTGTTTTGAAATTAGAATTTGCATTCTACGCGTACGGATACTTCGGTTTCGTTAGGTGAAGGGTTAACTCATTCAAAGATATACATTGAACCTTCAAATATCAAATAACCAAAAAATGACACACACACACACACACACACACACACACACACACACACACACACACACACACACACAAAGGAAACATAAGGAATAAAACAAAAAACATTTAGCTCAACCTTGGGCTTCTTTAGAAGAAATCTAACATATTGCCCAACAGACTCCAAGAAACTCTCCTCTTTAGACTTAGAATACGGCGCGATTATAAGGGATCCTAACATCATATTAAATATCAACAAATTAGAGAAAATACAGATACTTGCAGCACGCTTCTTCTCAAATGAGTTCAGATCCAAAGAAGAGATCAGCGTTACCAGACTTCTAAAACCCTTAAATCTTCCTTGTCTGGAAGAAAGGAGACAGCATTTTTTTATTTGTTTATCTGACAATCATATAGATTTTGGCCTGAAAACCACGAGAAACGGTACGTTTCACATACTGTGTTCCGATTCCGTATCGTATAGACGACTCATTCTGATTCCGTATCACATAGATTCAACTTCCGGTAAACACAGCGCTTTGACAAATAATAACATTATATGCATTGTTATTAACAATTAAGATATGAAATTCAAAATTTTGACCAATTCCAACCCAATTTAAACGGAAAACAGGCTTTATGTAACGGGATTGTTAGATAAATGTATTATCACCACCAAATGCATGTCCTGTAATTTGTATCAGATTCTCGGTCGTGTTTACAATCGGAACCCAACTCGTCCTGACGGGCTCGTTGCGATCTGATTGTAAACACGACCTCGAATCTGATACAAATTACATGACATGCATATGGTCGTGGTAATGTATATTTATCGGTGCTTTACGCCACAACAGCATCTATGGCTATTTCGTGGTGATAAAAAAGATATAACTATAAAAGAGGTCGTTATCTTCCATGATAAAATGATTCAGTAAATTTAGAAAGACCATGAGTTATAAATAATTAATGAACGCAGAAATGAGACCAGTTGAAAAAAAACACGCAAATCAACCAACAGAATAGATATGAAGTGATGAGTGTTTAAAAGAATAAAAACAATTTAAAATTTATTAAAAAAAGGTTGATTTCCTTGAGGAACGAAGGAATCTTGCGAGAATTTATATTACAAAATGCAGTTAAAACTAGAAGTCCTGTTATGAAATGCGCACAAATAGCACGTCAATCTACGCGTTATGACCATAATAAGGCTGTCAAAATCTGTGCATATGGCCTGTGCACAAGCAATGTTTCAACCAATGGACCTCCGGGTAACCCGGAGGTCCATTGGCAGAAACATTGCCTACGTCTGCTATGAGTAACCAGGAGAACCTGCCGTGCTTTGGGTGCCATTCGATATGACAATTTCGCGCAATTCGTACGCGCAATTAAGCCTAGATAAGCGCACAGTTCGTGACAGGACTTCTAGTTTTAACTGTAGGTCTCCAAGAGACACAATAATAAACTGACACGATTAAAATCTGTACAGAACAAAATAATGTGTTCAGCTCCTGCTGGCAAGGTTCAAGATTCTAGTCCAGGTTACCATCTAACTAGGCTTAGTAAGTCGTGTATGACCAATATTATATCGTGTTAAAATTACATGATCTTTTCTATAACTGTTATTTTTTGAGTAATTACCTAACAATCATATAGATTTTGGCCTGAAAACCACGAGAAACGGTCCGTATCACATAATGTGTTCCGATTCCGTATCATATAGACGACTCATTCTGATTCCGTATTATACAGACGACTCGTTTCCGGTAGCGCTACGGGCTATCATAACAGGCACATAGATACACTCTATGAGTGTTTCAGTGGTCGACCGAACATTATGTCCCAAAAATCTTTGAAAATAATTCAACCCTTTACCTATCATGAAAAGCAGACGACACTTGCAAAACAAATTCTTGAATAACTAATTTTTTTCATTCTTTGTCTCACAAACAAAGGTTATGACCACTCGTTGGAACGAGCTCGACGAGCTCGTTCCAACGAGGGGTCATAACCTATGTTTTTGAGACAAAAAATGAAAAAATAATGAGAATTTACTGGCGATTTTTGAGAATAGCGTTGGTCGGTTTTGGTCGTTACTTTGGGTAAAGTGTTAAGATTTAATCTGTTTATGTGACAGAATTGTTAGATAAATGAATTATCGGTGGTGTCCAAAAATGGGATCACAACACGCCGGCAAAGCCGGCTCATTGAGAACCCATTCTGGACACCATCTCGAATCTGATACAAATCACACGACATGCACATTATCATGATAATCTGTATTTATCAGCAATATTTGGTCGGATGCGATGGAGCTTGTTGTTTGTCGCACCATCCCTTTCAGACTGCCGCATAGATTTTAAATGTGGATGAGGGGCTGGTACAAGCTCTGCCTCCTGAAAATGCCGTGACACAAAATAAATTTAGACGCCCAATGAAAGCTACGCATTATGGATTACAACAGCCCGAACATCATAGAAAAGTCAATGCGAGAAATCAGCAAAACATTCCCTAAAGCAGAAAGCAAAACAGAGCAGTCAGTTAAATATTCTTTCTTTATCTCACAATCAACATGTATTTTGTCTGTATTAACTCAGCAACTGTCGTGTATCCGACCCCCCTGAAACAGAGGTTTGTATCAGGGGGGCGGATACAAGCATATTCCTTTCGCGTGAGTTCCATTTTTTTTGTTCATCCGTACAAATAAATAGTTCTTTATATATTCGCCTACATTCTTGACTTATCCCCAATATATTGTAAGATAAAATGATTATTACCATTATGTGGATGTACAAAATATGTATCCGTGTCTCGCTCCGAATTCTAAGGGTAGATCACGACTCGTCTTCGACCCGTCGTGATCTGCCCTTAGAACCCGGAGCTCGACCCGAATACATATTTTGTATAACCACATAATGGTAATAATCTCTATTTATCTTACAATCAACATGTATTTTGTCTGTATTAACTCCGCAACTGTCGCGTATCCGACCCCCTGATACAGATGTTTGTATCAGGGGTCGGATACAAGCACGTTCCTTTCGCGTGAGTTCCATTTTTTTTCTTTTTGTTCATCCGTACGAATAAATAGTTCGTTAAATATTCGTCTACATTCTTGACTTATCCCCAATATATTGTAAGATAAAATGATTATTACCATTATGTGGATGTACAAAATATGTATCCGAGTCTCGCTCCGAATTCTAAGGGTAGATCACGACTCGTCTTCGACCTGTCGTGATCTGCCCTTAGAACCCGGAGCTCGACCCGAATACATATTTTGTATAACCACATAATGGTAATAATCTCTATTTATCTTACAATCAACATGTATTTTGTCTGTATTAACTCCGCAACTGTCGTGTATCCGACCCCCTGATACAGATGTTTGTATCAGGGGTCGGATACAAGCACGTTCCTTTCGCGTGAGTTCCATTTTTTTTCTTTTTGTTCATCCGTACGAATAAATAGTTCGTTAAATATTCGTCTACATTCTTGACTTATCCCCAATATATTGTAAGATAAATAATTATTACCATTATGTGGATTTACAAAATGTGTATCCGAGTCTCGCTCCGGGTTCTTAGGGTAGATCACGACTCGTCTTCGACTCGTCGTGATGTGCCCTTAGAACCCGGAGCTCGACTCGAATACATATTTTGTATACCCACATAATGGTAATAATCTCTATTTATATGAACTCTCGCAGACTGGAAGAAGCTCAGGTCACTCCCCCAACCCATCGAATAAAAGCCAACAGCCCTCTATGAAGTAGTATCTACAGATACGGATATATGCTTTATTTTTGCGCAAAACACTTGTCAGCTGCAGACGAGCAGACCACAAAAGAACAAGCCTGAAAATAAGCAGACTGTCATCTGCAAAATGAGGTCCCCAGAGGGTGAATTTGGTGATGCTACCCTGCACAGCAGGGTAGCATCCCAAAATTTACCCTCTGTAAACCTCAGTCTGAATCAAGGTTTCAAGCCAAAACAGAACGATGTACCTAGAGGATAAATTGGCCCACTGTATGGGATAGCATCAGCAATTTCACCCTCTGGGGACCCCATTTTGTAAATGACAGGTTGCTTATATTCAGGCTTGCAAACGAAACACTCCATCGATAAGAGGGAATAGTAATCATAGGGCTGTAGGGTTAAATAATCATTAATCCTTCTTTTAAATGAAAAATAGATTCGCAAATGAATATTCCACAGTTTCGTTTTGGACAATACAATTCCGAAACACAGTACAAATGGGTAAGCTGATGAACAAAGACAGCATCTGCTTTATTCTCAACGATTTCTATAGCCAACAATGAAGGACTTGGAGAACGAACAACACAAACGAACAGGAAAAAAAAATTGCCCGAACTACGAAGACATATTCTGGATATTCCATTCTGCGTTTTGCTCACCTTTGATGGGAGAAATTTATTTATTTATTGGTGTTTAAGGTCAAATACTTATGCACAATGGTTAATCATGACCGTGACAGTTTTACGGGTGGAGGAAGCCGGAGTACCCAGACAGAACCACCGAGCAACGACGAGCAACTGTCAGCTCTTCAACATCGTAACTCCGCACTGCAGCACAGGCAGGGTTAGACTGGTTGAAGACATGCGCACCATCGACGTGCAGCACGCCTTAGTACACGGTGTCACCGTGCCCCCATGTAGACAACCGGGGTTAAGTGCCTTGCCCAAGGACACAACGCGGGAGTCCGAATTGATCGCTCAGACGGTCACCCATCCGAGGACTAACCGGGCTCGACGTGAGAAATTCTATAAAGAGTAGGAATTACCTGACAGCCCAATCCCAAACCATCATGTTGCCACACAGTCGTCGATTTTCGTGCAGAGGTGATTATAGAATAAAACAACTATGCTACTCAACGTTTGTTTATTGGGATTTAACCCCACTTTCAACATCCAGTGTCACATCATGTCAGGTAGTTTTACAGGTTGGGGAAGTCGCAGTACCCCAAATGAACCACCGATTGCGGCGAACAACTCTCAGGCTCTCCAACTCACTAAATCTGCAGAAACAGAGACAGCTGCGGTAGAAGGCACCATTAACATGCAATGCGCCTTAGTACACGGCACCACGATGCTCCACACTGGCAGTCAAGATTAAGTGTCCCTCCTAAGGACGCATTGCAGTTACCGCTGGTAAAGGTTGAACCGTCGCCCGCTGGTTTAAAGTCCAGTGTTCGAACCATTGTGCTCTCACTCGCTCTTAACCCTTTGAAACCCCTTTTCCTAGTATCGCCTTTGTGTACACTTACATTGGGATGGGTCAGTCCAATATCAATATACATGGAGGATAAAACTGCAGACTGCAGTTATTATTTTTTAATACTTTCCAAAGTGTGATTTACTGGGATTTCCGGGTTTGTTTACAAGCGATAACTTCACAAGTGAATTATGCAGTCAACAATTGGGTCATGTATCCGTGCGCACAAACGAAGACGCTTTGCTGTGGGTGTAATGGGGACATCATTGTTTTTTAACCCTTTACCTGACATGAAAAGCAGACGACACTTGCAAAAAAAATTCTTTTTGTCTCCAAAGCATAGGTTATGACCCCCTCATTCGAACGAGCTCGACGAGTTCGTTCCAATGAGGGGTCATAACCTATGTTTTAGAGGCAAAAAGTGAAAAAATAATGAAAATCAATTGGCGATTTTTGAGAATAGCGCTGGACTGTTTTAGACGTTACGTTAGGTAAAGGGTTAAATAATATTATTATCGTTAACAATGAAAAGTAATAAACAGAGTAATCGCTTGACTGGACTGGTTACGTGAAATAATTCATTCGAGGCGAGGGACTATATTGTAAAACACTCGTGCGCATTAACGCACTCGTGTTTGTACAACGTCCCTCGCTTCTCATAAATTATTTCACGTAACCAGTCCAGTCAAGCGATTACTCTCTATATCATCAATGCCCCGTGTATAGACCTCTTATAATAAGACAAAAAAATGGGACGAAATTATGCCTTGAACCGCAAAATCGGTCTTGCGCGTGCAAAGGGTTAATGTTAGAGAATGCGATATCCCAATAGCTGGTGTCTCCATTAATGAGTGATTTTGAAGGTTGAAGGTCCGATAATGCAAATCTGTTTTATCAGCTGTGGTTTGTGTATTATATAAATAAAATCGTAGCGTAAAAATGTGTCGTGGGCATAGATCATTGGAGAGGAGGGATTCTAGAAAATATATCCCCATTTACATTTCTGTAGGCATGCTTTATATAATCTTTCCCACCCCTACAATTTTTCTTCACCCGGTCTTGGAGAAACTCAGAAACGTTCAAAGCGAGTTATCCAATTAACTGAATGCTGGTTTTAACACTGTGTGTGACGTGCATGCTTTCAGAGCGGTTTTGTGTCATATTTTCTTGCTTGGTGACTCGTTTGTCTGTAAGTATGGTACATATCATTCTACTGACAGGCTTGGAAGGTGCAGTAAAACAACTCACATCTTCACAACTGGATTGCTGGAACGCCAGAAAAATTGCATAACTCAATCCGCCCCTTTCATGTCAATCAACACTCTAGCCCCTCCCATCGATAACATTTGATGACTTGAACGTTGTTACGCTGTGCCTGTAGTCACAGCGTAACAGCTTTCATATCATCAAACATCATTGGAAAGCCTATCATGAAATATAGTGATACGGTATAAAATTTCCAATCTCGACCTTTGTTTTTCGTCAGTATCAATATGTTATAAGTACTAGGTTTCTATTTGCTCGAAAAATTTGGACATCATCAGCATTTTCATTTTTCACAAACATCAAAATATAATCATATAAAAGCGATTGGCGATTAACAAGGGGTTGCTAAGTTGAAAACCTTGGTAATTTATTGTTGCGCCTTTATCGTTTATTTATAACAAGTGCCCCCCCCCCCCCCCCCCCCACCTCCAGCCCGTGGCGGTCTGTGAGATATCTCTTTACATATGACCAACAAGCCTACCGGCATTCCAATTATACTTACACACCAATTCCTTTGTCTTCTCTGAGTTGGTAAGAGACGTGAAATACCCAATAGAACAATAGACTAGGTGTTCAAGTAACTTGAACACCTGTACTCACTTACCATACCTGGGTCCGTGCGTTCTGTGAATTGGCGTGTAAGTAAGTTATTAACCTCGCTGTCTGTATTCATGAATTTGAACAACCTGCCAACGTGCATCACATACCGCACTTTGGCAGGTTGTTCAAATTCATGAATACTAACAGCTCAGTTAGTAACTAATACAGACATCACTGAGTTAAACACTCTCAGGGCATGTCTTCCACCATTACTAAAACGTCCATGCTGTGACAATTCTGTGACAATGCGAAGTAAGTGCAGGCAATTTTTCAGCCGGAAGTCTATCGGCTTATATTTTGCGTGCACTTTTTAAGCATTGCCACAGAATTTAATATTTATTCTGTGGGTGGAATTATGCACATTGAATGGGCTTTGACTAATGAATTTTGTGTTAAATTTAAATGAATTTTTCATAAAAATCTAGTCATGGCTACTATACAAAAATCATGACTAGAGTTTGATGAAAAGTATTTTGAAAATACTCAGCGGTTTAAGAGTCAAAAAATTTAAAAAAATAGTTTCTAGAGAATTTAACAAAGATGTAAATTGCTTTCAACTTTGATGTCAGAATTAGTTAAATTTGAACCCTTTACCAAACTTGACGACCCAAACCCAATCAACGCTATTCACAAAAATCACCTTTCCAACTTCACTATTCCTTCATAAGTTTCTCTCCAAA
This sequence comes from Pictodentalium vernedei, assembly GCA_031216915.1. Taxonomy (NCBI): domain Eukaryota; kingdom Metazoa; phylum Mollusca; class Scaphopoda; order Dentaliida; family Dentaliidae; genus Pictodentalium; species Pictodentalium vernedei. The sequence continues at coordinate 47,710,580 of CM062297.1, read as the reverse complement.
ACCTTAGCTCATGACCCACTCATTAAACGAGTTCGTTCAATGAGGGTTCATAAGCTATTTTTTTACTCAAAAAAATGGAAAAAAATTAGTTATTCAAGAATTTTGTTTGCAGGTGTCGTCTGTCTTTCGTGTTTGGTAAAGGGTTACTATGGGAATGGAAGGAATACAGTCCACGTGGTTATATGTTATTTTCCATGCAATGTACTTTTACTTTTATACAGTTCTTAAAGTTGTACATTATATACCATGTAAACTGCAAATAATATAAATTATTATGATGAATTGATGGTAACATGGTCTGAGGTTTGCGGCTCGGAGATTATGTTTAACCGAGACGCGAAGCGGTTGGACATGCGCTCCGAGCCGCAAACCTCAGGTCTTGTTACCGTCAACTCATCACAATAACGTATATGTTCCAAAACGATACTGCCCATAGCCCAAAACCTACATTGCGAAACACGAGAGGCTTATTTACTAAACTTGTGATCGTTAAAAGTTGCCTTCTGCAAGGCAACTTTTAACGATCACAGATTTAGAAAATACACCACTCGCGTCCGCACGACTGCACTGGATAAATAATCAATAATCCAGATAAATTCATTCTATCTTAGTTCAAATCGTAAATCGGTTTGTAGTTTAAACAACACTTAGCCCGGAACACAGTCAGCTGCACGTGTGTGACGTCCACTTTTGTAGTAATTACCACTTTTGTGGTAGCTCACCACTTTTGTAGTAGAAAACGCCCACTTTTGTGGTAGCTCACCACTTTTGTGGTAACGTCGCCCACCTTTGTAGTAAAATAAGGTCTCCACTTTTGTAGTAACCGTCGCCCACTTTTGTCATAAAAAAAACAAAGTCACCACTTTGTAGTAACGTTTTTACCACTTTTGTAGTAAAATATTTCCCAGTTTTCAAAGGCTAAAATTATTCGCGCGATATGATCAGAGTTAAATCAAAGAATTTGCCCTTTCTCATTGATGGAACTTTGTATAATTCGACCCAAACTTATATTGACCAATTGCTTTGGGAAATCCATGCAAAGAAATTTGGCACTTTAACCCTTTACCTAACACGGCACTTATTGAGATTATTAAATTTCGTATTTTTCCAATATAAGTTCCACCTATTTTCAATGAAACTGCACATTGTATATACATTTGGATATCATTAGAACCCAAAAAGCCGATTCTGATAATATCCAAATTTCAATAGGTCTACGAGAAATTTTGGAGATATTTAAGGCTATTTTAGGCTTAATATGGCCAATGTTCGGGCCGTTTTCGTCTTTATGTTGGGTAAGTGGTCAGCGTTTGACGCCTTCAGTCCGGTGGCAGCTGACCGCACATATCCATTCTATAAAACGCATTTTCATTCGGTATATTCCTCCCAGTCAGTCTGCAAGTATGCATGAATACTTGAATATTGCATACTATAAATATTGCTTGTGCGGATATTTTAGGGGCACCTCTGTTTTATGCGTCTTGTTATGGCTTCTGTAAATAGGGTGGGGGAGGATGATCTTGAGGCTTGCGATTTTAGAATATGGCTTTAGCTACTCTTTTAGCTCATCTAAAAACTATTAAAATCTTCGAATTTATTATTTTCCCATTCCTTACACAAATGTCAGTAGTATGTCATATACCCCTACACCTCAAGGTTGGGGGACCTCGGTGGGGGACCTCGGAAGTGACGTCATGTCACGTGACCCAGTGCTGCCATGTTGTGTTGTCATGGTAACCCGCGTGAGCGGCCATGTTGTGACGCCATCCTCATAGTGATACGTGGTGTTAGTGCGCATGTGCAGCGCGTGTTGTTAGGGTGATACGTGTTTCCGTCGTCCATTTTGTATACTGGGGGCCGCCATCTTGGTTTCTATGGTAGCACGTGATTGCTATGTTACCCAATTTTTCTGCAATAAGACGGGGTATGTTCGGAGGGTATGTTCGATTGTAGAAGAGTAAATCTAATTACCACAAACAACCCGACAATCCCTCCAAATCACCAAAATCTATCCCAACTTTTACTATTTCAAATTCTTTCAGAATTCTCTGCTTCTATCTATATATGCAATAGTTTTCCTCTACCTGGCCTGTTACTTTGTTCTGGAGTATACTCCAGTAGCGTGGAAAAGCCTATTAGTTGGAACAGTTTACCTTATTATTGCTATATTTAGCAATTTCTGGTCTATTCTTGTTAGTTCTGACCCTATTCCGTGTACTCTTGTTGTTTCATTTATCTAGATTATAACTAACCAATCAGATTGCTTCATCCCCCGTAATCTCCATGCAGAGTTATCTCCCCTTATTACAACGAAGTCGTATCCGATTTTCATCACCTCTATATCCAATGGCCATATCCCATGGAATCCCATTTTTGGGAAACACCCGTGGCTATGGAATCCCTTTTTTGTCGTATGAGGCCATGAGGGCTATGTAAAAGCCCTCAATGAGTCCTCATTTATTATCCCTCATAGCCTCATTGAATTTTGTGGTTATGAGGACCATTAAAAATCCCTCAATGAGGTATAATTTACTACGACTCTTAGCCTCATTTCAGTATTTGAGGATACCTATGGCCTGGTATTGTATTATTCGAGGATACCTATCGAGGATACCTTTAGGAGAATCCCTTTTTTGTCGTATGAGGCCATGAGAGCTATGTAAAAGCCCTCAACGAGTCCTCTTTTATTATCCCTCATAGCCTCATTGAATTTTGAGGTTATGGGAACCATTAAAAATCCCTCAATGAGGTATAATTTACTACGACTCTTAGCCTCATTTCAGTATTTGAAGATACCTATGGCTTGGTATTGTATTATTCGAGGATACCTATCGAGGATACCTTTTGGAGAATCCCTTTTTTGTCGTATGAGGCCATGGGGGCTATGTAAAATTCCTCAATGAGTCCTCATTTATTATCCCTCATTGAATTTTGAGGTTATGAGGACCATTAAAAATCCCCCAATGAGGTATAATTTACTACGACTCTTATCCTCATTTCAGTATTTGAGGATACCTATGGCCTGGTATTGTATTATTCGAGGATACCTTTAGGAGAATTCCTTTTTTGTCGTATGAGGCCATGAGGGCTATGTAAAAGCCCTCAATGAGTCCTCATTTATTATCCCTCATAGCCTCATTGAATTTTAAGGTTATGAGGACCATTAAAAATCCCTCAATGAGGTATAATTTACTACGACTCTTAGCCCCATTTCAGTATTTGAGGATACCTATGGCGCAGTGACAAAAACTCATTCGCCATCGTCGGGTGTGTGTACGGTCAATCGGGTAATGATTTGCAGGGGTGGGAGCCAATCTTTGCGCATGCGCATTGACAAAAGCCCGGACGAAGTCGGGCACCGAGCTCGTCTACTATGTATTTGAGTTCGTTTGTGTGTGTGTGTGTCTGTTCGCCATAGATTCGTAAACGGCTGGGCCGATCGGGACGAAACTTGACATGAGTATGTAGTTCGGTCCCAGAGAGTCGTTCCACCCATCGGACCGGGGGTGGGGGGCGTCTTTGTACATGCGCAGTAACGATCTCGGAAACTACTGGGCCGATCGGGACAAAAGTTGGGATTTGTATACAGGGACCATCAGTAGTGATTTGCCATCGTTTGTTGTGGGATGGGTGCCCGTCGTCGCGCATGCGCAGTGACGATCTTTGTAGCCCGGACGAAGTCGGGCACTCCGCCTAGTCTGCTATATATTTGAGCTTGTTTGTGTGTGTGTGTGTGTGTGTGTGTGTGTGTGTGTGTGTGTGTGTGTGTGTGTGTGTGTGTGTGTGTGTGTGTGTGTGGGTTTGTCTTACCAACTTGACGAGGTAACTAGACAAAAGAGTTTGCGTGTTTCGCCTTACCGAGGTACAAAAGACAAAAGAAACCCTTTACCTCGGTTGTTTTCCCAGAACTGTACCGGCAAAACGAGGTAGAAACCGTTAGTCCACACAAAGGACAAACAATGGGGTACCTCGGTATGTAGGGTAGACAAGACAGGGTGTGTGTGTGTGTGTGTGTGTGTGTGTGTGTGTGTGTGTGTGTGTGTGTGTGTGTGTGTGTGTGTGTGTGTGTGTGTGTGTGTGTGTGTCTGTCTGTCTGTCTGTCTGTCTGTCTGTCTGTCTGTCTGTTCGCTAAAAACGACTCGGCCGATCGGAACGAAACTTGGCGTGCGAATGTAATTCGGTCCCGGGAAGGTTTTCCACCCATCGGACCCGGGATGGGGGGGGGGGGGGCATCTTCGCGCATGCGCGGTGACGTTCTCGGAAACTACTGGGCGATCCGGACGAAACTTAGGATTTGTATGTAGGGTAGGGTCCACCGGGTAGTGATTTGCCATCGTCGGGTGTGAGGTGTGTTTCCGTCTTCGTGCATGTGCAGTGACGATCAAGGAAACTACTCGGCAGTTTGGACGAAACGTTGCATTACGTATAATTTTCATCAGGTAGTCTTCTGGGGCACTCAAGTTGCGCATGTTCAACACACCTGCCCATTTAATTCGTTCTCGGACGAAGGCGGGCCCCAGCTAGTTTATATATATATAAAAAATATAACTTCATCAATTTGCCGTCATGCTCGGAAGTTTACTTCCTTCTAAGCGGCTTTCATTTTTGACTAATTCTTAAAAAAAAGCCGCTTAGAAGGACGTAAACTTCCGAGCATGACGGCAAATTGACGAAGTTATATAAAATATTTGATGAAGTGTATAAAAAATATAGATAGATATACTACATGGAGTGCCCGACTTTGTCCGGGCTGGATTGAGTTCAGTTGGATTGTATGGAAGCAAACATGTGCCACATATAAAAAAATGCCTGATACTAAGTCCAAATTGGGAGATAATAACTCAGGATTAGGCGTTACTAAGTCCTAATTAAGAAATAATAACTCCTAGTTAGGACATATGATCTCTAAATTGAGAGATAATGACTTCTACTGAGGAGTAATTATATCCTAATTAGGAGACAATACTTCTAATTAGGATCTAGTATCTCCTATTTAGGAGATAATAAGCCCCAACTAGGAGAAAATAAGTTCTTATTAGGGGATAATAGCCCTAATTAGGAGACAATAACTCCTAATTAGGACATAGTATCTCCTAATTAGGAAATAATGGGATATGTTAGTCCCTAATCTTCTCCTCAAACACAGTTTGTTGGTATCCTGTCGGCGCTGTCCTCTGCTTGTTACTTTAACACCAGCCGCCAGGCATTCTATATAAAACTTGCCGCTTATATTTGTACCTCTGAAATAAATTATCCCTCCCCTAAAAATAGCTGAAATAAAATAATATTGGAAGCGCTCTGTTTCCATTCTATCTTTCGCTGTACAAACATTGGCTAGGCGAATTCTCATGACTCCGGGCTGACTTCAAACACCAGAGCCGACTTCTCTTGACCTCGGGACAGACATCTCACGCCTGTATCAACTTCTCCTCACCTCGCAAGGACGACTTTTGCGGGCGACGTCTTTGAACTCGTTTTCTCTGGTTCCCCGGACCAACTTCTTTAGGCCGACATCTTTTATTAGGATGGGGGTTTTAAGATACAGCTTTTTAGGGCTGACCGTAGTAATGGTTTGAATTCCCTATTGACATCACGAAGTCGCTTTGCTACCTACACCCCAGTTTAGTACAGGGGGTATGTACTAGACACAATTCAAGTACATAAGAGTACGTTCCGGTAGTGTAGTAGTGCTATAAAAAGCCCGGCCTCGCCTTATTTTCCTTACTTTGATGAAATGATGTACGCAATATTGGTTTCCCTGGTAACCGCATTTCACATTGTGGCCTAAAGGTCGGTACTAGTACAGGCGAATGTTTTCAGGCCCCGTCTCATTACCTTCGACCACAATTAATTACCCCAAAGAGCTCAAAATTGGTTATTTTTCCATACTTTGTCAAAGAAGAACCTACCTCCTCTTTCTCTCATTTGATAACTTTTAGGCTGAACATGGTTGCTAACCAATAATTATTTGTCAAATACAGGAGTACCGTATATAGTATTGCTTAATTCAATGGTAGTATAATAAACCCATAAGAGACACAAATACAAATAATCCCCTTTCACCCCCTCCCTCCGGCTCTTTTTTGATGAAGAGGCACTATTTCCAAGTTTCTTGTATAATAATGTTTAATTTGGCGGTACTATAACCAAGTGATAACGTGCCAATGCAAATAATATCACTGCCCCTCCCTCTCAAATGAGTCAAAAAGACGGTTTGTCTTTTTTCGAGCATTTGCATTGCTGCAAAATTTCTAATTTTGGATATTTATCCAGTCACTGTTCTCAGTAACCCCAATTCCAACGCCCTATGTTAGCGCCCCATTGCTAAACATCAGGCAGGCCCCTGGCGGCCCAAAATGAGTCTGTGGAAGCTATTAGGATGTGCGCACAATGCTCTCTTTTTCATACTACTGTTTGACTCATTTCGCTATTTTGGTGTCCCAGCGCCCCATTTCAACTATTTGTATCTATGTCCCAATTTTAGCACCTCCTTTTAGCGAGGGATTTATAAGCGTCAGGCTTTTTGGTGTCCGCAATTGAGTCCACGAGACCGATGAAAATTAGCGCAATGTTCTATTTTCCATACGTCTCAAAATGGGGGGGGGGGGGGGGGGGGGGGGGGGGATATGAAAATGAAAGCATCGCGCCCATTTTCATAGCTTTCACAAACGCATTTTGGGTGTCAAAGTTGAGGAAACGGGACCTAAAACCATTACCTCGTACTATAATACAAACCTTTGTGCTACAAAGGGAAAAAGGGTACTGTAGTGAACCCATACGACGGGCAACGAAGTCTAGGTAGGTAAAATAGGATCATAGGTATACGAGTAATTGCTTTTTTCCCGAGGGAGCGGCCAGTGGCATGGGGTCTTTGCTTTTAATGCCCTATGTATAGAGTTGTCTGTACCAATCCTGACTCGCCGAAGACCCACTGTGTATACCTGTGTCTGCCACAGTACATAGAATTTCTCGAGATATTTGAACTATTGGCGCCATCCTACGACCTAAAAGTGAAGGAGATGGGCTACTTCGGCCACATTTCTCAATTCCAGGGGAGAGGGGACAAACTTGCCCAAAGCAATACAAGTGGTTGGCAACGAGGGTGTAGGCCTTAGGCTTTTGTCGTTGATGTTCTTTATACAGAACTACCCAGTCGCCGTAGGCCACCTATGTATACTCATACCCAACCCAACAAAATGGCCCCCCGGACCACTTATATTTTTCCAGACTTATGCACCTACACCTATTTCTGTAGATTTCTATACAGAGTCTCCCAGACAGCCCAAGCCATTACCACAGTCGTCAGTGCCAGATATTAAAAGGTACTCCTCGACCATTTCTATGAATTTAATTCACACATCAATACCCATATCCCTAGAGAAGTTCTATGTATATAGAAGCGATTACCAATACTGGCGCGCTATAGGCCTCCCGCATGTATTCATACTAGAGTCTAAAAGTGGGACCCTCTTATGACGTCATAACGTCGGCGCCGTCAGAACGTTTCCAAATTCCCTTCACATTCTAGAACGTTTTTGTGAACATGTCTTGTGGGACAAACGTGTTCTATTGACACCCGTGTTACTACTCGCGTCTATCATGAAAGGGTGGCCGAGTGAATACAAAAGATCTACCCCACTCCCACCCCTTTCACCCATTCCAGAAGACGTCGGTCTGAAAAAGTTGGATCTGAGAAATCGGTCCCAGAGAAGTCGCGCCGGAAAAATTGGCTCGCACTTGTCGGCCCGAGAGGTCATGAGAAGTCGGTCCTGGAGTTAGAAGTCTGCCCGAGGTCAGAACTCGACTCTGAGAATGTCAGACTGAGGTAAGGAGGAATCAGTCTGGAGTCATAAGTCACCCCGCCAAAATTTATACTTCGAAAGAAATAAATGGAAACAGGGTGTTTCTAATATAATTTTATTTTTACTATTTTTCACGGGGATGGATTGAGGTGGGGTGAGGTGATCATTTATCTTAGAGGTACAAAATGTAAACAACAAATTTTATAACGAATGCCTGGCGGCTGGTGTTTCTGTAACAAATTGAGGACCGCGCCGAAACGACACCAACAAATTGTGCTTGAAGGGAAGATTCGGGAATTATATACCAAATTATCTCCTAATTAGGATTTACTGTGTCTTAATTAGGAGTTAGTATCTCCTAATTATGACTATTATCTCCTAATTAGTAGTTATTATCTGCTAATTAGGAGATACTAAGATCTAATTAGGACATAGTATCTCCTAATTAGTAGTTAATGCTTCCATTTTATTCAGTTTGGTTAAAACAAAGAATACTGAAGACGCCGGTGTTCTGTTTCTTATTTTGCAATATCTTCTGAAGAAAGAAACATGATCATGTGCGCGGGAACATTAAAGGTTACAAGTTTATGAAAGAACCGTTTGCCTTCTCCAGTTGCTAAATAATACAATTGAAACTTTCACTTTTCGCTCACAAAATTTGAGTTCCCATCCCCTACTGGTAAACGCTCGTTGAGCCTTTTAGTGTTCCGGGATGGAAAATAATAAAGAAAAAACACATTTCTGCCAAATTAATAAATGTTTCATTTTGTGCTTTCAAAACATACTCTATGACTCCAACTGGAATTATCTCGTCGAGCACGTTACAATGAGAGACTATAAGCTATGTTTTGACAGAAAAATGCAAAACAAGCAGATAACAAGAAATTGAATTGCTCATTCAAAATGAGGTTTGTATGGCTATTTTTGTCTCATAATAAATAAAAACACATTTTTGTGTGCATTGAATCATTTTTCGTACGAAAAATGATTTATTTTAGAATTGAAATGATGGGGATCCATGTTAGCCAGGTATTGAAGTACCTAATCTGTTGTTCTGCCAGGTATTCGTGCCACATGCTAACCAAGAAGAGACAATGATAATGGTTCTAACTAATATTCTGTAACTGGTGCTTTAAGTGATGCGAGTATTGGGCTTCGAGTGTGGGGCCCAAGACGTGAGACAAACAAAAAAACTGTTTACGGCCCCTTAGATTGGTTCTGAAAAAAGTAACACTGGGCCGCATATACATGTAAGTAATGGAAAATGTGGGGAAGGGGAGGGGAGTCCAAGGCTTTGCGTAAATCTAAATTACTCTGGAACCAAGTACCGGGAGCCTCTAGAAGCCAGAAACAAGGAAACGCTCAAATGGAAGTGCCCACCGCCACTTTTCAGACAGTAATTTCGTCAATCATATATGTACCATTTTCATCTTATCTCGGACTACTATAAATAATTATTAATAACTTCATTCATTAATTATTATTCCCTCCATATTTGACGTCTGGGGACAAATGGCCTATTTGGTCCAGGAAGACCTACAAAATAATCAACCAATTGTTATATTCATATTATGAACATAACAAGTGATTGATTATTTAGTAGTTGTAACAAACAACCGAATTACCGCCAAGGAATCTCAAACTTTCCAGCAAACGTACAAATCACGGAACATTCTCATGAATTAACTCATCGCACTACACCACAGAGATGAAAAGTATTCAAACATTCCATATATTGGATCATTCGCCTATGTTTTGGTCCACGGAAACTGTTTCCTAAATCAGATGTCAGTGTTGGGTCTCCTGCAACCCCTTATAACAGCCGAAGTGTTCTCTAAGAATTTGTGAGACTTTGGGGACCTAACCCCCCCCCCCCCACCACCACCACCCCTGCTCATCGCTATGTAAGTCTCTACTCGACAGGATTTTCCAACATGTGCCAAGGACGTTTAATTTGAAAGCGTGCGTGCATAATTATGTACGTAATACTCATGTGCATTGAATATTCGTCTTCAGATTAAATATCGCAATAAAAGCTTCTCTTCACAAGGGAAAAATAATCTTCTCTTCACAAGAAAAATAGCGCAAAGATGCAGTTTCAGTTATAAAAAAAGAGCCCACTAAAAAGCAAAATTGCAAAAATGTCATTATTATGGTTTTGCTACAGGTGCGTCTTTTTTAATGATAGAAATCGACAACTTCGCGTATCTTTACCATTTCGATATGACAGAAGTCGACAACTTTGATTTTCCCCCAAAGCACCAGCACCTCAACATCAAAGAATAACACAGGGAATCCGGTCTGTTAGAAATGTTATGTTATCAAAATTACAAAGAATTAACCTATGAAACTTTGGGCAGAGAATTCCGTTTCGTCGATCTGAAAATCTCTGATCTAAGTCCCTGCCAATTCACACCCTTCTCATCTGAATGAAAAAGGGTGAATCTGAAATGAAACTGCTAAAACATAGTATTGTCAAAACCTTGTGTAACGCTTGGGAAATGCCAAGGTTGATTAATTTTGGTTAAACAGTTAAACAGCCAGAGTCATAGAGTGCTGGACAGTGTCACGGGGAGGGAGCTGGGGAGAACTATCGGACAGAGACGAGTCACTGTCAAACTGTTTAAGTTACTAATCCCACTGAAGTAGGGTTAGCATTGGTTAAATTACGGACATACTCAATTAGCGGCATGCCTTATCACACAACGACATACTTGAATATAAAACACACAATATGTAATCACAAATAGAAACCCCACAAAAACTTATTAAAACGACCTGACACCCCACCCACATATGCCCATAGTACTGGCTGAAAGACGAACGGACATTCCGAATATATTCCTGTCATGGTAATCTCAACAAAGAGAGCTCAACCTAAAATAAAAAGATGAAGATGAAAATCTGATCATTTCGTGTGGACATCTGAAATGAAATGGTTTGTTCAAAATTTTCAAAGTCTAACAGTTTTTGAAAATGTTACTACAAAAATGGTAAAAATGTTCCTACAAAAGTGGTGACTTTGTTTTTTATGACAAAAGTGGGCAATGGTTACTACAAAAGTGGAGACCTCATTTTACTACAAAAGTGGGCGACGTTACTACAAAAGTGGTGAGCTACCACAAAAGTGGGCGTTTTCTACTACAAAAGTGGTGAGCTACTACAAAAGTGGACAGTTACTACAAAAGTGGGCGTAACACACGTGTGAAAAATCCAGTAAAATGAAGCGGCTTGCTAGTCACTCCGTTGATGAAGCAATTACGAAACGGACGACATCATTTCAAATATTTCGTGTTGTGACGTCACACGGTAACATTTGCTCCTGGGGCCGTAAACATAAAAGAAACTATGCCAGCTCTCATCCAATCAGAGGACTAGGATATTACTCTCATTGGAACATAGTTAAACTCATTTCAGTCAACCCTTAATTCTGTTAACTGCACCATCAGATCATTTATGAGTGGTTTCATAAATTCAGTCCATTATTATTTAATTTTCTTTAATGATTTGAACTTTTCAAACTCGATGAATACCTTTCCAGTCGTATAAATGTTTTTGCTTTTGCCCAGCCAATTTGACGAAAAAAAGTGGTGGGTGCGGCCAACAGACCAATTAAAATGTACAATGTAATTGCCCCCAGATATGGTGTTACACCGTTGAATTCCATGCACCCGTTGCACCAAAAACAATGCTGTTTTTGTCAGACTTAAACCGATTAAGGCTACATTAACCCTTTCAGACTTTAATTATCCTGACGTACAAACGTCACTGTGGGCACTCTCCAATAATTTGTAATAAAACAATTTATTTTAACAAAATATTACTTCTATTACTCTGAATATGACATATAAGCAAGGAAAGTGTTGGCTTTTGCTCTGCTATCCTCCTTTTTTGAAAGCCTTAATTGTGGTTTTTAGCATCAACCAGTTAAGAAGTCTTGACAGCAGAATTATATTTGTATTTTAAGCTGCGATAACATATGGCTGAACGGTTGTCACTGAGCACTATTCGGGAGAAACTACGAATTGAGGTTAAAACTTTAAAAACTCGAAAACATAATAATAAAACAAATGACCAGAAAGTATCAACGCGCTGTTTGATTTCGTACGTCATAAGACGAACAAAAGCAGCAAAGGGTTAAGTATCATACTAATGAATTGCGTCACAAAAATAGTATCCACACTGATTATTCAAGTTCCTTTTCTTCTCGCATGTTCGAGACTGTGAGTATTAGCTAATGTTGAAATTAATAAAAGTGTCGTCTGCCCAAAAGTTGAAACGACTGTAATGATATACTTGAAAGAGACTTTGACCGCCTCGGCATAAATTGCAGTGCAGGCAAGCATGTTTTCGAAATTAAATTATAAGAATAGAAATGAACTACATTTTATCGGAGTATCAATGTGGGATGGGCGTGTCAAGTTTTCTTTGAAGTGCTACGCAATTCATAAAATCCAACACGCCCATCGCACATTCGTATTCCGATAAATCGATACATACTTCAATTCACTTTCTTATGTGTTAATTCTTGTGACATTGTCTCTTCGGGAATTTCGCCAATATGGTACGAGTTTTATCATTCCGCGATGGCACACGTGCCATATCCATTTCCCCATTCACACGCGTTTGTCGTCCTGTGTTTATTACACTCCTTCGCGTCTATAAAAAACAATTATTAGAAGGTCACTCGGCATTTCATTTGACAACTATCAACAACAAGAACACATTTTATCTTGAACCAAATTTACGAGGGGAACCCGTCTTACTATTTTGTCCCCGAGTTCCAATGTGTTCTATGTGCCTGCTGGCATGCCTACTGGCACATAGAACACACTGGAACACAGGGGACGATTGTCAGAATCGCTATGGATTCAAATTGTAATTGCGTCAAGTGACATGAAATTCTCACAGAGTACATTGGCATGGGCACCCTGGTAAAGAAGTCGTCTCCTGAGTTCTAATATGTTCTATGTGCCTACTGGCACATAGAACACATTGGAACTTAGGGGACGATTTTTAGCTATCGTTAGGGATTCAAATTGTAATTGCTTTGCACGATATGTAGAAAATTGCAGTGAAATTTGGCTTGGTTTTTAAAAGAGTCCTTCAACGATTTCCGTTCCACACAAATTTTCATTTTTCGCATGGTTTCGAGTTGCTGTAGATGGGATTACATAGAACAGGCGTGTAATAAAAAGGGTGTGTCCAATAGGTTCTTCTATCGCCGATTCATATTTCGTTTCGTAGATTCCGACATTAATTGAATGAAAGGTGAAAATCGGTGCAGAATTTCTACAGCAGCAATAGAACGGTATAAAACTATGGGAAATAAACAAAGCGATTAGAGTAATTTTGTGAATAGAAAATAATTAAAGGGGGGGGGGGGAGGGGGTACTCTTCCGGTGTTTAGAACGTAAGTGTTAAGTTTACGCTTGCTGAAATGGGTTTTTTTTTAAAAAAATTCTTGACCCGATAATATCATTTCCAAATCCTATGGTATTGCACGTTATCGCGCGGAAGAGTATTGGTGACATGTTCAACTTTTATTTTGAAATTTCAAGTCGACATTTCGACGTCACTCATACGATTTCGTATTTAAACAGAAAACTCACCCGGGGGTGGGGGCGGGGGAGGGGGGGGGTATTTCGTCCCTCGAGTACTGAAGCATTGCAAAGCCTTGTTGCACGCAAAGGGCAAATTTATCAATTTTATTAACTTGGGTAAAATATTTTAATTTTTTTTAAGTTTGCATTGGTTGTAAAAAGAGAGAATGCGGCAGACAAAAGGACCATGCGGGAGCAACTTCCGCTCCTCCCCACCTCCTAAGATTGCGGTGGTTGAGACACGTGTCTATGTATGTGACCGATGAGTGTGTCGGCAATCTAGTGGTTAAATCCAACTCACTGATTAAAATCAACATGTTTAATCATATGAAAGCATAGAAATGTAGTTTGATTTTCTAACGTGGCATTGCACGTTAAATTAGCTATCAGAAACCTTGGAAGTTCATATAATGCCATAAAATTTCATGGGTTATTCGTGGTATTATGAAGGGGGAAGACTGGAGAAAAAAATGAGTTTGCCGTGTCATCCCAATCGGATAATTAATGAAATCAATAATTATATCTGGGAAATTAGGTACAAAAAGGTAAATAGTTATTTAACCCTTTACCTAACATGAAAAGCAGACGACACTTGCAAAAACAATTCTTGAATAACTTTTTCTTTCATTTTTTGTCTCAAAAACATAGGTTATGACCCCTCGTTGGAACGAGCTCGACGAGCTCGTTCCAACGAGGGGTCATAACCTATGTTTTTGAGACAAAAAATGAAAAAAATAAAGAAAATTAATTAGCGATTTTTGAGAATAGCGCTGGCCGGTTTTGGCCGTTACTTTGGGTAAAGGGTTAATTCGTCTCTTTTAGTGGCTGCGGAGCGAAACTGAAAGTGAGCGGGTACGTGTGTGTGTGTGTGTGGGGGGGGGGGGGGGGATTAAAAGCATTTCTGAGCTGAGTAAAAAAGTGCGACCGAAGAAGCAATCTGGGTGATTTTAGGGGATTAGTGAACTACCGATCCGGTACAGGCAGTCCACTAGTTCCCTAGAATTGCTCGGATAGCACACTAGCCTTCCATTGTGTACATGTAGGTCTACTCTGACATGTTAAGTTTAGGGTAGTAACTACTCTGCCGGCGACCCCGACACGGTTCATCTGTTAAAATGTAAGTGCCTTGGTATTAAAGATGGCAAGAAGAATAACAAGAAAAACAAGGAATTAAGATAATACATAATAAACAGCTAAAACAGACAACATCAGAAAACAAAAACTGATATAAAAATTTATTGTCAGTTCTTTAACAAGGTCAAAAGACAATGCAAGACAAACTATTATTCTGACGCACTTGCCGAGAATAAACATAACATGAAGAAAACCTGGCAAATCTTAACCGAAGCAATTAACAAGGCACGAATGTCCTCAAAATTCCCCTCAAGATTTATTGTAAATAATGATATCTCCGTTCCAGTTAATATAGCTCAGGAATTTAAAGATTTTTTAGAGGAGTGAGGGGGGTGGGTGGGGTGGTGGGGGAGGTGGTTTCTAATAGCATAGGCCGCAATATTCACGAATCTAACAAGCATTTCTCTAGTTTCCTGAAGGGGAATTTTTCAGATAGTCTCTTTTTTGCCTCAACTACACCAGAAGAACAGATCAGTGTCACTAATAGTATTAAATCTAAATTTATCTTATCTGGTTAAGGCGACAATCCGACTAATTGCAGTTCCGTTAGCCCATATAATCAGCTTATCATTTTCAACAGGGCATTATTCCAGACAAGATGAAGATAGCAAAAGTTGTTGCCGTGTTTAAATCTGGAGATGTGTAACCGCTTAATAACTATAGACCTATCAGTACTCTCCCCATGTTCTCCAAAATATAAGAAGAAATCATGCTATCAAGACGCATAGATATTCTGTATAAAAACAATGTTTTCTATCCACACCAGTATGGTTTTAGACGAGGTCACAATACCATTCAGCCAATAATGCGTCTGCTCAAACATATAGGAGAAAAGAAATAATAAAACAACAACTAAATATAGCACACTTGGAATTTTTTTAGATCTGTCACAAGCGTTCGATACAATTCTTGCAAAATTGGAATTTTATGGTATAAGAGATATTGCAAACTCGTGGTTGCAAAGTTATCTGAGTGGGAGGGTACAGTATGTAGAATACGTTGGCAACACATCAGCTGATGTACAAATCACTAGTGGTGTTCCCCAGGGATCCATGTTGGGACCAGTCCTGTTTTTGATCTATATTAACGATTTTGCTCACGCAACAGATTTAAATCTTCTCTCATTCGCTGACGACATTACAGTGTATGCATCTGATCCTTATATTGATTCTATATTCTCTAAGGCAAACGACGAACAGGAAAACAAACAGACATGGTGCACAGCAAGCAACTTTCGTTTGAACACCTCTACAACTAAATATATATTAATTAACCCCACACACACTAACCCATATACAGACAAACGACTTATTCAGGATAACAAACAAATTACAAGACTTTCAGAGTCTGGTTCTTTGAAATGTTTAGGGATAAATATGGATGATTTAAGTTACAAATGCCATGTTTCTATATTGTGCTCTAAAGTGGCAAGAGCCAAATACATAATTAAGAAAGCAAAAACGATTTTAGCGGCTCAAAGGAATCTTTTAAAATTATACTATACTCCAGTCCATAGTCATATGTTTTATTACACATCCATTAAACTTTAAACCCTTATATTCAACGGAATCGCCGCTATGATATAAATGATTCTGTATTCAACGGGTGATATACACACCGGAACTTTTTACCGCACCGTTTAGTTAGCTTCGAAAAGTTTCCAAATTTCGTTATACAATTATCGACCGTCTGTCGCATAGTGTGAAAATGAAAACGTCCAAAGCAAAATAAAGTCGGTTCACAAAAAATTAGCCAAAAATGAGATAATATTTTTAAAAAAAACAATCATTTCCAACCAGAACATTAACCCAGTCCCGTTGCCGTCTCGTTTTGTGAATCCCATTATATCTAAATTGGTCAACTTTATTTCGGTAAATCTTCGTACACCTTGACATGCTTCGAACTTCTTTTAAAAACGTTTCTCCCAGCTGTTTTGCAAATCTGCGCATATTTGTACTTATATTTTTATTAACAGTAATAGCCACCAAATGGTTAGGCGTGAATGGGCACCAGCGCCAGCCCATTCACGCCTAACAATTTGGTGGCTATTACTGTTAGTAAACAGCGATAGGAATTTCAACAAACACTGGTTCCGAAAAGGTTGTTTTGATTTTTTTATCGATCCATATGATCAGTACAGCTTCAGTCAAAACAAACTCTTCACCTCTGGGTTTAATTATCGGAATTAAAATTTGTTTATTTGAATGCATTTCAATGCATGGGTTGTGTAATAAACACAGAACGCGATGTGTGTTTGAATCGGTGGGTGTTTTACATAACTCGTTGGAATGGCGTGACTATGCCATTCCAACTCGTTATGTAAAACACCCACCGATTCAAACACACATCGCGTTCTGTCTATTTATGGCATCCATATATGGGACCATTCAAAATGTTTTAAC
This sequence comes from Pictodentalium vernedei, assembly GCA_031216915.1. Classification (NCBI taxonomy): domain Eukaryota; kingdom Metazoa; phylum Mollusca; class Scaphopoda; order Dentaliida; family Dentaliidae; genus Pictodentalium; species Pictodentalium vernedei. The sequence goes on along the minus strand of CM062297.1, from coordinate 47,693,639 downwards.
AAGCTATATTTTTAATGCAGAAACGTACTATCTGCACCATTAACAATAAAAAGTATAATTATCACGCTGGCCCGTTATTCTTAAAAATAGAATTCTGAAAGTATCAGGGTTAGCTTACTAATATTTATCCATGAGTGGATTAATAACAGTGTACCTTTCAGTTTTAAAAATTACTTTTCGTATAATACAAGAAAGACGGGAGTCACTACCAGACAAACGGAACAGCTTAGGACATTCAGACCCAGGTCGAACTCAATTCAATAATTACCAAAATAACTATTTCCCGAAGTTTGAAATGAGTTACCCGAAGATAGTAGAACTATAGTAAACAGACATCAATTCAAAAAAGGAAGAATTCACCAAATCAACGATTCATACGGCAGTCCAATTATCTGTAGTAACCCTCTATGAAATGACTGTAGGTCTGATCTTACTACCCACAATGAAACTTGATCTCGAAACTGCAAATTATATGTCAATGACCATGCGTGGTATTTTTAAGAACCCTTATGCTGACGTTGTCAGAAAAGATCTTCAGTGCCAAAATAGACTTAGTTGCATGGTTGTTTAACCCTTTACCAAACGTAACGGCCAAAGGCGGCCAGCCCTATTCACAAAAATATCCAATTTTCTTTATTTTTTCATTTTTTATCACAAAAACATAGCTTATGACCTCTCATTGGAACGAGCTCGCCGAGCTCGTTCCAATGAGGGGTCATAAGCTATGTTTTTGTGATAAAAAATGAAAACAATTAGTTATTCAAGTATTTTATTTGCAAGTGTCGTCTGCTTTTCATTTTAGGTAAAAGGTTAATCAGCGGCCTTTGTGGACGAATATGCAACAACTCTTACCAATAAAGAAATAAATCCGTGAATAAAATCTTGTAATCATCAAGTACTCTGTCTTGCTCTGTATCTCATCTTCAAATATTCCCACAATGCTTGATATATCCGCTACGACTAGAGGAAGGGTGGATATCACCAACTGTATTCTCTCTGTTTGTGAACCCCAAACATCAACGCAGTCAGATCACCTTCCCAATACCATCTACTTAAAGTAACGGCCAATATCTGATATCGCTATGTGTACACACGTAAATAAAAGTCTGCCATCGTAACACACGGACATTATCATTCATGTTGTGTCTGTCTGTCAGTCTGTCTCCTGGCCTCGTGAATGTGACTGGTGACCCTCCTCCCTGGAGAAGCGACCGCGCCGAAATTCCATCGGGGGGAGGGGGGGTGGTCATATGCTACATTCTCAAGGCAAGGGATGATAAATCATCAGTTCAAGAGAATTGTCCTTGATAATATCGTCTTGCTCGGGCCAACTATGCAAATATCCAATATCCAATCAGTCAATCCTCGTAATCTGCAGAAACTGATATCAGTAGAAACTGTAGGAGTCGGCACGAAGACAACCATTATGCCAATGCTTTCTCCTTGCAATGTACACAACGCCCCCCGCTATCTTAACTGTCGTTATGTCATTATTAAACTTATTCTGTAGATGTATCATATGAAATTGTATTTGAACGTGTATATTGCAAAATATTCATTCATTCATTCATTCATTCATTCATTCATTCATTCATTCATTCATTCATTCATTCATTCATTCATTCATTCATTCATTCATCCATTCATTCATTCATTCATTCATTCATTCATTCATTCATTCATTCGATTACAATTTTAAAATGTGTGAGCATTGTTGGCCAGTGAGGGAGGGATGGAGGCTGAAGCCCACAAGATCCTCTCGCTCCCAGCACCCCTCCGTCTTCAGTGAATTTAATCTGAAAATACTCATCATAAATAGAAAATATGAGATATTACTTTTCACTGCAAAGCTGCACTAACATGTTATAATGCGCAATGTTTTGTTTAATTACTCACGCCATTTCCCTGTAATCTTATCTTCCTACAAACATCCTATAATATCCTATTGGTTCAGATACTGGCATTAATCAAGATTACGAAGGTGGGTGGAGATTAGTGATGGATTGTCGCTTCAATTGCTGGACGTCTGTCTAATAGGTCAAGGTCGTGGGCTTAGATGTTCCCCGTGTCGATTCCCTGCCACTCGAGTTAATGAATGTCAGCGGCATGAATATGTGGTGTTATTAGTCTTTTTGGCTGCATCGCATTTGGAGAACCTCATGTGACGTCAGTAGGAGGTGATTCGATGATGAAATAAACAAAAATCCATTGTTATTCATTGGTATCTAGTTTGACTATCCCGTGCTTAATAGTTGTGGCGAGGTGTTTAAATGAGACATCCAGGTATTAAATCTGCATATACTATACATGTTGGCGAAGATAACGTTTTTGTCCCGTTTGAAACAAATACAAACATAGTGGAAATCAATTTGTGGACACATTTCTCAGCTCCACAGTCATTGGGACCAAATTCGTGATAAATATTTTGTTTTTATAATCGCAGAAGACAACAGATAGAGTTCCATCCCTTGGGTCGTTAAGGAAACGAGTAAACAGTATTTTGTTGACATTTCGTCCCCGGAGTTCCAATGTGTTCTATGTGCCGACTGGGATGAATCATTTGCACTTATTTTATTTTTATGATTGTATTGTCGGATGATATTTGTGACTATTTTCGGGGTTTTTTGTTCGAGTTTTATAATGAGGCAGGCGGAAGCGAAAAGCTTTCATTGAAACCATATACCCCCGATGTTTCGCGTGCGCTTGTTCCCTGGATGTTGCGCACTCTCGTATACCTTGGATATTGGGCGTACCCTTTACCATGGCTATTTGTCCAAGGCATTCTGACAATCAAAAGACAGAATTTATCGGGATATGGGGACACTATGTCATCTTTGTTGGAGTAGTTGTGAATATTGTGTCATGTAATCACATATCATGGCATAAGATACTCTAATGATGCAGTGTTATGTTAAGCCGCGAAGATCGTAATTTCGCAATAGCTAAATACGTAAACATCTGAACCAGCAAGATTAGATTGGCAATCACTATCATCTCCTGTGCTACAAAAATACGACAGACAGGAAAATTAGGCCTGATACAAATTAACATTAATAAACAACGGCATAATCAATAAACTATAGTGCAGCTACAACAATGGGGTTAGATTAAAATTTAAGACTGACAAATTAGATTACATATTGGGTCGCCATGCCCCAGTACTTGTCCTGAAGGCATCTTCAACAAAAACACGTTATTAGAGCTTAACATGTTTCCGACTCAGTTCTTTAAAAATAAGAAACCAACAGAACATTAACCACAGTGTAACAGAAATAACTCTTCTGCAATTATAACTAGATCGGTCTCAGGTAAAAAGAAAATCGGTTTCGTTTCGGTTATTTATTTATTTATTTATTGGTGTTTAAGGTCACATATTCCTGCACAATGGCTAACCATGATATGACAGTTTTACGGGCAGAGGAAGCCGGAGTACTCGGAGAGAACCACCGAGCAACGGCGGGCAACTGTCAGCTCCCCAACATACTAATTCCACACAAGCAGGGTTAGCATTGGTTGAAGACAGGTGCACCATCGACGTGCAGTACGCCTTAGTACACGGCGTCACAGTGACCCCACGTGGGAAATGGGGGTGAAGTGTCTTTCCCAAGGACACAACGCGGTTGCCTGAGGTGGGATTCGAACCGAGGACCTCTCGGCTTACAGCCTGCACCTCTACCAACTGAGCCACCGAGCTCCCCGTTCGTTTCGGTTTCTCCATGTGTTGAGAATAGATGATAAAATCATTTCAGGCTCCTTAACTTGAAGAAGTCCGCAATAATTTGTACAACACCACTCATCACAAAAGCTTAGTCTCTACGTATCTCCTTTAGCGTTCAGGCTAACTTCCATTTGATCATTCCTACGGGTTCAATAATCCAGGCGGACTAGAAATCGCTCCCCTCGCATGGCCTAGGGACTCTCCTCAGCCTTACATAAGCTAAAAGTGGCAAAATGAAGTTTTAATATTAACTGGTTGAGTGCTGCACACTAAAACCTAAAGTGTTAAAACTGACACTTTCAAGGTGTTAAACCCATTCTAACTCTTAGGGTTTGATTTTAACACTCAAAGTGCAATGCTTTAAGCACTTAGACATTACAATCGTCAGACATCTGAAACTTGAATGGATGGCTCTTCCCATGTGTCTAGCATTGGTGGTTCTTCCAGAATCGTCCATAATTTGATTTGCGCTTGGTGGGTACATAATTAAAAGGACACAACGCAGATGACGCGGATCAGGCTCGAGAGTTCGAGCCTGATCCGCGTCATCTGCGTTGTTTCCTTTTAAGTGTCGCGACATTACACTTGTCAAGTGGTATTATTGTAACACCTGTCAAGTTCTGGGATATCTACACTTGAACAAAGTGCTAGTTCAGCACTTAGTAAGTGTTAAATACAGCACTTCAGGTGTAGTTTTCAAGACTTTAGTTGTTAGCGTGTGGAAGCCCAAATCTGGGCTTTACTCTGAAGTGTGGGTACCACAAGTTAGCGGCTTCATATTCTGTGGATGTTCTTAATGTCATCTTTGAAGTGAAATAATTTGATCCGTAAAGATTTGCATTGTTGCAATTTATTGAAGAGTGTCAAAAAGCACTCGCCCATCAATTGTAACAATGTAAAGACATGTGAACAGATTTTACTGACCAAAAACAATTTAGCACTCTACCAGTTAATGAATTCTGCCTAGGGGGCCTTTGTACATTTTTATTTGGTGTTGCTAACAAGGTAGTCTCTGTGAGACGGCTACACTGCCCATCCCAAACCTCCAGGCCTCAGAAAGGCCTGGAGGTTTGGGAGGGCAATGTGACCGTCTTACAGAGACCACTAACATATATGAGATCTCAAAAAAGATGTGTAATAGGCTGTTATGGTAATCATTATTTTCTAAGGCCAGGAGGGATAGTTTTCCTCCTCCTTAATTTTTTAAGGTGGGCAGTAGGCGAGCGAATAAATCGCTCTCATAAAAATGTCACGGCTCCTCTTCCAGAAAATAGCGGAATGTTGCTCATTAGTACCTTTACACCTTCATTAAGCGGCTGTGTGGGGTGCAGCTTAGAACATTGCTGTGAAACAACGTAAATATTGAGTTCACTGTGATCATTTCACTAATTATGAGTTTGCCGCAACGATTGAATTATATCCAATGATTGTGAGTTTAATTTTAAAAATTGAAGTCAATTGAATTTCTTCTTGTCGTTGTTCAACAGCAAGTCTGAAGATAGAGAAAACACTGTTCCGAAATTGTCCTTCGTGATTAGACATCAGACCCCTTAACTTTGAAAAATCCGCAATAGTTTGTACGACAGCAAACACCACAAAACAGCTGTCTGTAAACATATCCATTGGGTCCAGCCTTACTTCCCTTTGATCGCCCTTAGGGGAGTTCTAGGGGATCAATTAGCCCCAGTCAGTCAGATAAAAACAATAAATTAGATTAACAGATGAATAAAGTTCATGTAATCTGTGTTGTGTTCCCATTGTAAGATTTTCTCGCTTATTGACTCTTCCAGGCAATAAGGGGAAATTGTGACATTGAGAACACGATGTATTCGCCCCTATGACGATAAGACTAAGTGGCGAGAATCCACAGTGGTCACTAGTACAGTGTTCCCTTAAAATAAGATAGTTGGATCAGTTTATACACAAACACAGGGAAACCGTTTGGTCGGTTCTGCTGGGTCTTGAGGTTCGGTTTTCCAGTTGGCCGCAAAAATCGGAACCGAATCGGCCCCCAAACAAAAAATCCCACCCAGCCCTAACTTTAACATACGATACGTGTAGGAAGCTACGCGAATACAGTTAAAACTAGAAGTCCTGTCATGAAATGCGCACAAATAGCATGTCGATCTGCGCGTTAATTTGCGCGTTAATCTGCGGTTTTCCAACTGGCGGCAAAAACCGGAACCGCACCGGACCCTTCCCCCCAAACAAAAAATCCCACCCAGCCCTAACTTTAACATACAATACGTGTAGGAAGCTACGCGAATACAGTTAAAACTAGAAGTCCTGTCATGAAATACGCACAAATAGCACGTCGATCTGCGAGTTAATCTACGCATTATGACCATATTAAGGCTATCAAATTCTGTACATATGGCCTGTGCACAAGCAATGTTTCTGCCAATACCTTTGGGTAACTCGGAGGTCCATTGGCTGAAAACTGGCCTGTGTTTGCTATAAGTGACCAGGAGAACCTGCCGTGCTTTGGATGCCATACGACTGGCAATTGCGCACAATTCCTACGCGCAATTCAGCCCAGATAAGAGCACAGTTCGTGACAGGACTTCTTGTTTTAACTGTATTGGCCGTAAATTCCCTCTCAAAAGACAGCTCCGTGTGTGAAACAAAATATAGAACTTAAGACATGCAAAAGAAACAACGATCTGTGTTCAGGCATTATAATTAAATGAAAAGGTCTTTATAAAATAACATGTAAAAACTTCTCTTTCGCTTTCTTCGCGACTTGTGGATTCTCGTACACTTATCATTACGACGTTTAATGAGAGAATGGAAGAAGTGGAAGTGGGTGTGAATGTTCTGTCTCTCTGTCGGTCCGTACTGACATTCACCATCATAATCGGGCAAAAAGGTGGCAAAACACAAAAGATTCGTTTTTTATTTAAGAATTCAGCCACGACTGTTCGAAATCAACGAGGTAATGAAAGCGGTTCATGGTAAATTTGCGCGTAATCAATTTGCTTCATCATCTCGTGGATCTCGAGCAGTCATGATTCAATTGTTATGTTTATTCCCTTCATAAAGCATAATTATTTTATGTCCGGACAGGATATCGAGTTGGCTTATCTACAAGGCACCGATTTGTTTAATCATATTTCGATCAAGATCAACTGGTATTCATGAGAAAATAATTTCACCTGGGACTCCACTACCAATCCAGTGTTCAGTGAAGAAAATTTCAGTTGTAGTGTAAACATTATATAATTTTACACTTTGGCCGGCCGCTGATTTGCCGGTGTTCTCGGGTGAGAAGGCCTTGGTTACCCTTGTGCTCCCAACTGCCTCCCTATTCCCACGCTTCTTCTCTCCTCCCAACAATCGGAAACGAACTGCTTGATGACATCTCTTGTTCCATTCTTCCCAATCTCTCCGATTAGAATATTAACCCGTTCCTTTGAATCACTCACTAACCACATGTCCTTCATTCTCCCACCAAACGCCCCCATCATACTCCGTGTGAATCTTATTGTTTTAGACTGGTATTTTGGGCATTCTAGTATAAGACCACCAGGAATATCCCTTAACCTCTTCACTCTGATGTCAAAATACCAACATTTCAGGAAGCTGTTTTTTCCCATAATGCATCTAGAAATTTAACCAATTCAATCTCGTTTGACAGAACTCAATGAGTTCTGTCAAACGAGATTGAATTGAGTTGGCGAACAAGTTATGCAACTTATATTAACGCCTCTCCTTGGCCCAATGGCGTAGGTGTGTGGGTTGACCTTCATAGCGGCAACTTCGTGGCCTAGCTATTTTCGAATGCTACGAAGGGATCTTTAGTCTGCACGGAGTGTGTCTCTCTCCGCACAGAGGACGGCCATTTTACGTCCCCACCCGATAGGACGATACGCTGTGACAGCATCAACCCCACAATTGATGCTGACAGAGAGTGTTCAGACACCTCGAGAACTTTCCCCGACCGAGGATCGATCCCGGGACCTCTGGCATGAGAGACCAGCGCACTTCTCCACTCGGCCACCACTGTCGCAATTGATTAAATTTCTAGTTGCATTATGGGAATTTTTTTCTGCCTGAAATTTAGATATTTTGACATCAGTGTGCAGGGGTTAATAAAGCAGTTGTTCATCAATCAGTTCTGGCTTGTGAGAAAACGAGTCTCAGGTTTTCTAAATAACGCAAAATGCTATGTCTCTTCTATGAAATCCCCAATAACAGCAACACTAAACCATACGGAAAATGAAAATCCGTTCCGCGTGTGCGGAACGGAAATCGTTGACGGACTATTTTTAAACAGAAGCGCAATTTCATTTAATTTTCTGCAAGAGGGCGCGGCGGCTCAGTTGGTAGAGGTTCATGCTGCAAGCCGAGATGAACTTCTTTGGTTCGAATCCCCCTGCGACAACCGCGTTGTGTCCTTGGGCAAGACATTTCACCCCTATTGCCCACGTGGGGGCGCGGTGACAGTGTACTAAGGCGTACTGCACGTCGATGGTGCACCTGTCTTCAACCAATGCTAACCCTGCTTGTGTGGAGTTAGTATGTTGGGGAGCTGACAGTTGCTCGCCGTTGCTCGGTGGTTCTCTCCGTGTACTCCGGCTTCCTTCACCCGTAAGACTATCGTGGTCATGATTAGCCATTGTGCAGAAATATGTGACCTTAAACACCAATAAATAAATAATTTTCTGCAAATCGTGCACCGCAATTACAATTGGTATCCCTTTCGATAGGTAAAAATCGTCCCCCGAGTTCCAGTGTGTTCTATGTGCCACTAGGCACATAGAACACATTGGAACTCCGGGGACGAAATAGCAACACGGGTTCCCCTCGCAAATGTGGTTGGCGATAAAATGTGTTCTTTTTGTTGATAATTGTCAAATGAATTGCTGAATGTCCTTCAAATAATTGTTTTTTTATAGACGTGAAGACGAGTAATGAAGACAGAACGACGAGTGTGAATGGGTTAATCGATATGGCACTTGTGCCATCGTTGAAGGATACAAAATCGAGGCCTGCGGCTTCTCGTTCTATCCGTCCGCGCTGGCACTCGTGCCATATCGATTAACCAATTCACATGCGCTTGTCCTTCTGTGCATATCTCAAACAAGCCGTTCATGGTGTCACTGATGTTTGCAGATTTTCCAAGAGTCCATTTTACAAACGCGAAATAAAAACTCGAGAGCTAACAAAATTAGAGCTGTAGGTTTTTAAATTTCTTGTTCGGTTTCGGTTTTGGTTTTTCAGGTGGAGAAAAACCTCGGTTCGGTTCGGTTTTCGGTTTGTTCATGAGGCCAAGTAAAATTCAATAAAACGCATTCTTATGTCCGGAGTCATAACTGAATGGTAGTGAAATTGAGTGAAACTCAATGAATGCCCGAAATAAGCTATAATACATGAAGAATCAGGAAGGCCAATATACTAATTACCTAAATATACAGAACTTTTATTGTGCTTGGCCATGTTTCGAGGTCTGACACCTACACGCAACTTGAGGAAAGCTGCAAACACAACTAAACTGAAATGTCGGAAATTCACAGAATGTAGCCTTCCCAGAGTAGTGAGAGTACCCAGACACTGCCATTGGCAGTGTCTGGGTACTCTCACTACTCTGGGAAGGCTACATTCTGTGGATTTCTGCAGCAAGAGTGTATTTAATAAAAAACGAAAAACCTTAGATTACGGGATGTCGACGGTTTCGGTTTTTTAAAAAAACTAAAAACCACGGTTCGGTTTCGGTTAACCTACAGCTCTAAACAAAATAGCTTACAACATGACACTTAATTCATTCGATCAGCATCCACGAAGACAGCCAAGGAATTCATGTACCAAGGAGGGTTTGGGCTGTTATTCAGGAAAATGTCTGCCATACAGAACATTAATTATTTATTACTTGCATAAACTCTAACCTCTTACCTCACAAGTCAGCCTCTGTACATATAGTCGAAAACTGTTTTGCAGAGGGACTCAGATTTGGTTTCGCCACTACAGCTGAAAGAGCGGACTATACCGTGCTGTTGGCTCTCGATTTGTTGCGTCTCTCGAGTCGCCTCCCGGGATGAGAAGGAGGAAATTAAACAGAGATCGATTTTAGGTTTATTTGGATGTAAATAGATGTGTTCGTTCATAATATTAACACTAATCAAAGGACATAAAACGTAACACTTTTTGTGGTCTCTAGGTATCCAAGATATAAATCTGCACATTGGCCCACTTTAAGGGGTTGGCAGATAGACAGCCAATGTGGCCGTGCCATCTCTTTGTAATTTATCAAACCACGATGTTTATCGTTCATCGTTTATATCATTAATCTGTATTTTCCACATTCTTTCTAATTTATTGTACCATTTCCAATGATACATTTATTACAGAATAGAACATTGATTGACTGATACCCTCCTTTTTATTGGGCTTAACGACACTTTCGACAGCCATGGTCACCTCACGTCGGATATTTTTACGGGTGAAGGAAGCCGGAGTACCCGGAGAGAACCACAAATCAACGGCGAGGGACTGTTAGACACACCATCGTACTCACTCCACACATGAAGAGTTAACATTGGTTGAAGACAAGTGCACCATCTGCGTGCACAGTACGTTTCAACACACAGCGCCATCATGGGCAATCGGGATCAAGTGCCTTTCCCAGACACACAACGCTGTTACCCATGGTGGGAATCGAACGTGGACATTTCGGTTTGATTTCCAATGCCGTAATCACCGAGCCACCGCGATCCCATTTATACCCTCCAACCTTCGGGGTGTAGATATAGGCGACACCGAAGTATGGCTGTTTTTGTGTAAAATTCTATGATTTCTCCCCAGTAAAAGCTACCTTTGCATTTGCTTCACCAACTGTTTTAGCGGTAAGCCCCTCGTGGTTTTTTGTGCACTCGTCTCCACGCTCACCCAGATTTAATATACCAAAGTTCACTCTCGTGGAAAACAGTGTCCTTTTTTGCACTCAATAAATTGGTATTAAGAAAACATGTTGAGTCCTGCCATCTCATCTCTCAACATACGTTGGCTATGAAGGAAAATGAACTCGCGCTTAACCTTCACACGCCAAGGAGACGACATTTGCAAAAAAAAACCTTGAATAACTAAAAATGTTCCTTATTCGTCTCCCAAACAAACACACCTTATGCCCCGTCATTGGAACGAGCTCGTCAAGCTCGTTCCAATGTGGGTTCACCATCTCAGTTTGAAAAGCAAAAATTGAAAAAATAATTAAATTTAAATGGCGAATTTTGTGAATAACACTGGTCGTATAATTCTGTTACTTTGGGTTTTTTAAAAAAAGTTTGGTGTTTGTAGATTTTATTGGGGTTTAACGACACTTTCAACTGTGTCTCATCGTGCCGGACAGTTTTACGGGGGAGAAAGCTGAAATACTTGGAGAGAACCATCGAGCAGAGGCGAGTAACTGTCAGATCCCCCAACGTACAAACTCTAGACATCAGGGTTAGCATTGATTGAATCAAGTATCCCATCGACGTGCAGTACGCCTTATTACACAGCGCCACCGCGCCCCACGCCGGCAATCGTAACCATGTGTCTTGCACACAGACAAAAGCAGTTCCCGCTGGTCAGGATCTAACAGTCAACCCTTCGGCTTGAAGTTCAGACCCTCTAATCACTGAACCGCCGTGGACAAATGGTTACCTCTGCTGTCATACATAGCTTTTTGCACATAATACGAGCTGGGTAGGCGAAAGAGACGCAATCAATGTCTTTATCAGTAACAGCAGTAAAACAAATAACAAAAAAAGCCGATTCAAGCCCTCAAGCTCAAACTTAATACGATTCTATACGTCAAAATTATTATCAATACTAGAATACACACTGCGCAAGTGAGGAATAAAGAAAAAGCTGCAACAATGAATAAATATATTTATTTAATGCTCAGGCATCAATTCACGCTGAAAAATTAAGTCATATTCCCCTGTCGGTCGGCAAAACGAAATATCAAAATGATATTTAGAAATCGATATTTCATCGTAGGTTCGGATGACGAATCACATGTACTTTAAACGAGTCAGCACATCAGTAATGAATTCCAGAGTCCCAAATACAAACGAATTCGAATAATTGATAGTGACAGTGACTAAATCAATTCATTAAATCAGCGGTTTCAAAGTTTGACTTTCTCATTCACCTTCCAGCGAAAAGCCGAAATCACTTTCAAATTTCTTCAGTTCAACTTCACACGTCTTCAGTGCATTGAGTTCAAAAAAAATAAAATGACCTGTCTTGTTATTGAAAATAAGAAAGTGGTGTTTTTTGTTATTGTTCTATTTCTTCGAAACACATTGCGATTATTTCAATTCGCCAGCCTTGGTAAATCGTAAAGTTAGGGGAGAAATAAGACGGGACTACTTTTTGTGCGGATATTCACACATTCCAATGGTTGGAGTTTGGTTGTTGTAATTTTTGTATGGACGCCGGTTCGGCACATAAATTTTGCGCCTTAATGGCAAATAAAGGCCACAAATTGGAGAGTTTGTAGTCGTAGAGCATTAAATAAAAAGAAAATTCACGAAAATTTGATGAATACCGAAAATATCTCGTTCGTGGCTACAAGAAATATGAGGATCTTCACTCGCGACTGAAGATCCTCATATTTCTTTGTAGCCACTCACGAGATATTTTCGGTATTCATCAAATTTTCGTGAATATCCTCTATATATTTATTACTTTCAAAGTGTGATTTACTGGGATTTCCGGGTTTGATTATAAATGATAACTTCACAAGTGAATTATGCAATCAACAATTGTGTCATGGACCCGTGCGCGCAAATGAAGACGCTTTGCCGTGGGTGTAATGGGGACTTCACTGTTTTGTTTTGCTTTTTTTGAACCCTTTACCTGACATGAAAAGCAGACGACGCTTGAAAAAAATTTTTGAATAACTATTATTTTCATTTTTTAGTCTCAAAAACATAGGTTATGACCCCTCTCGTTCCAATGAGGGGTCATAACCTATGTTTTAGAGCCAAAAATTAAAAAATAATGAAAATTAATTGGCGAGTTTTGAGAATAGCGCTGGCCGGTGTTTACCGTTACGTTAGGTAAAGGGTTAAATAATATAATTATCGTTAATAATGAAAAATAATAAACAGAGTAATTGCTTAACTGGACTGGTTACGTGAAATAATTCATTCGAGGCGAGGGACAGTATTGTAAAACACTCGTGCGCATTCGAGCACTCGTGCTTGTACAACGTCCCTCACCTCTCATGAATTATTTCACGTAACCAGTCCAGTCAAACACTTACTCTCTGTATATTATGATGTGCACCGTCCTGTGGTATTAAGAGGGTCGCGTAAATTCCACAAAAGAGTGAGGAATCCAAATATAGCGATCGCCAGTTTCCATTCAATCTACCGCTTACTTGTGTTAAGTTTATGGGGATTACCCGTGGATTATATTTTAAAGGAAAACTGGTAACCAGAGGTTAAATTGGACACTTTGAAGTGACGCGAAGTGAAGTGGTCTGGTTATTGTTTGTAAGCTGTAAGGCTGTTATTTTTTTACTCTCCATTAGTCTTTAATCAGTACACGTGAATCATGTTGAAGATGAAACTGAGGACTCAGCTGCAGAAGTACTCTCATAAAGTAACAATTTTTCACAACGATACACATGTCCCAGATACCCGTGTGACGTAACGCTCATCTTTAAAAATAATACATAGGAAATTATTATTTCTTACATCAGAATTGCCTCAGTTTTGTTTTCGTTAATTCCATAAAAAATAAAGAACTCGAGCATCTGATACTTGACAATTCCTATCTGTGGTAGGTGCGCTACCACTTGGAAAAACACTTCCTGGTGTATATACACCCATAAAAGTGAAGAAGATTCCAGATGAATCACGGTCTATTATTTTAGCATAATAGATTAGAAGATGGCCCGTGTGATGCTTTTCGTATTGAACGAGAAAGTGACATTATATCGCGATTAATAATGATATTACGGGGTCGTGGCTGTAGCTCGTGTTGTAGTTTCATGATTCATGTATGCGGTGGCAGTTGAATGTTGAAATTGAATAATAGTTGCCATACACTCCCTGTGAGTAGGGATAATAAAGTCAGAGTAGACATATAGAATATAGCCATAGTAGCTTGGTGTACCAAATGTTCACCACGAGTGGCGAAGTGGTGTTAACCTCGAGCCATCGGCACGCGGTTAGCACCTCTTCACCACGAGTGGTGAACATTTGGCACACCAAGCTACTTTGTGTATATTTTATTTATACCATGATCGTCAGATTATTAAGAGTCGCTATTATTTTTTCTCGATTTTACTGAGCAGCAGCCGTAAATACGTGCGAATTAGTTTTTGTTTACATGAGCATCGGTGGGTGGTACTTCCGCTGTCAGTTTTATCACCGAAACGAAATTGAAAAAGAAAGAGGACCTTTTTCATTTTAACAACATAATAACACACTATTTCGAGTTATGTATGCTTTATTAACATAAGACAATGAATGTTTGGTGTTTTATGGGGTAAACTTATTTAAAAACGTAATAAATAATTACCACTTCCACTTCACTCTTCGCGAGGCGACGTGCGATAAATTTAGACAAGTTTGCATTCAGATCGGCGTCAACAAAGGTCAACTTGGATGTAGGTGTAAATTTTAACTACTGAAATCCCATTGCTGACGTGTTCACCACGGTTGGTGTGTAAAGCTAAAATTTATGTCATAGGCTTTTCATGTATAGTAGAATAGGTAATCATGGTATAAATATAGAATATACCCAAAGTAGCTTGGTGTACCAAATGTTCACCACGAGTTGTGAAGTGGTGTTAACTGCGAGCCTTTGGCGGTTAACACCACTTCACCACGAGTGATGAACATTTGGTACACCAAGCTACTTTGGGTATATTTTATTTATACCACGATCGTCCTATTATCAAGAGTCGCTATTGTATTTTCTAGATTTTACTGAGCAGCAGACGTACGTACGTCCGTACGAATCTGTTTTTATTTACATGAGCACCGGTGGGCGGTACTTCCTCTGTCAATTTTTTCGCCGAAACAAAATAAAAAAAGAAACGTGCAAATCACGGGGCCTAACATAATAACATATTATTGCTTTATTAACATGAGGCAACGAATGTTTGTTATTTTTTTGCATCTTATGAGGTAAACTCATTTAAAAACATATTAAATAATTGCCGCTTACATTTCACTCTTTGTGAGGCGACGAGCGATAAATTTAGATAAGTTTGCATTCAGGTCGAGGTCACCAAAGTCAACTTGGATGTAGTTCCACTGTAGGTGTAAATTTTATCTATTGAAATCCCATTGCTGATTTGCTGATGTGTTCACCACGGTTGGTGTGTAAAGCTAACATTTATGTCATAGGCTTTTTATATATAACAGAATAGGTAATCATGGTATAAAATGAATTAATGATAGAATCTAGAGGCAGTAGTGCTCCACTAATGCCCAGGCTGCTCGATGTTCGTAAGTTGGGGATCATAGAAAGGTGTCATGAGGGCTCGAGACCTATCATCCTTTTACGTTAAAACTGATGAAAGGACACGCCTCATTCGACAGCGTTCATATGTTAAGAGTAGATGAGACTTTATACCATGATTACCTATTCTACTATCTTTGAAATGCCTATGACGTAAATTTTAGCTTTACACACCAACCGTGATGAACACGCCAGCAATGGGATTTCAGTGGTAAAAATTTACACCTACAGTAGAACTACATCCCCGTTGACCTTTGGTGACGTCGATCTGAATGCAAATCTGTCTAAATTTATCGCACGTCGCCTCGCGAAGAGTGAAATGGAAGTGGCAATTATTTATTACGTTTTTAAATGGGTTTACCCCATAAAACACCAAAAATTAACAAACATGCATTGTCTTATATTAATGAAACATGCATAACTCGAAATAATATGTCATTATGTTATTAAAACGAAAAGGGCTCACTTTCTTTTTTTCATTTGGTTTCGGCGATAAAACTGACAGCGGAAGTACCGCCCACCAATGCTCGTGTAAACAAAAACAGATTCGCTTGTGTCTAAGTCTGGTGCTCAGTAAAATTAAGAAAAAATAATAGCGACTCTTAATAATCTGACGATCATGGTATAAATAAAATATACCCAAAGTAGGTTGGTGTACCAAATGTTCACCACTCGTGGTGAAGTGGTGTTAACCGCGCGGCGAAGGCTCGCGGTTAACACCACTTCACCACTCGTGGTGAACATTAGGAACATCAAGCTACTATGGGTGTATTCTATATGTAGTCTGTAGCAACAGTAGAAGAATTGATCATATAACTGTGGTAGTAGTACATGTAGTAGGGGTAGTAACGACATAGCCCAGTGATAGTGACGTCACATGCGTAAGCATTTTCCAATACCTGGTTGAGGGTCAAGAAGAACATGAATTGAGGTTTCATATATGTATTGCCTTAACACGTGAAAACGAATAGTCCGCCTTAGAACTGGTCAATGGAATAAATATACAAGAGAAGACTGGGGTTGGGGTGTGGTGAAAGACACAATCTGACTGGTGGATGGTTTCGTGTTCAGTAATTTATTTATTTATTTGGTCGAATAAAGCAGTTCATAGGTAATGAATGTGTTTCGGTATTCAGAACACTAACAAGAGTAGATGAAATAGATCAAAAGCATCAACATTGTTTCAGAAGATGGATGATGTCTCACGTGGAATGTCTTGCATTGTACCACAGCACTCAATTGCAATGGAGCAGTACTACTATCTCCCAAAAGTAGAGTGGTGAAGTAAGGGACAATAGGTATATGGTAGGTAAAAGACATTATACCATAATTACCTATTCTACTATATATAAAAAGCCTATGACATAAATTTTAGCTTTACACACCAACTGTGATGAACACACCAGTAATGGGATTTCATTAATTAAATTTTACACCTACAGTAGAACTACATCCAATTTGACCTTTGGTGACCTCGACCTGAATGCAAACTTGTCTAAATTTATCGCACGTCGCCTAGCGAAGAGTGAAATGAAACCGGCAATTATTTATTACGTTTTTAAATGGGTTTACCTTATAAGACGCCAAAAATTAACAAACATGCATTGTCTCATGTTAATAAAGCATCCATAGCCCTAAATAGTATGATATTATGTTATTAAAAAGAAAAAGGCTCCGTTTCTTTTCCCATTTCGTTTCGGCGATAAAATCGACAGCGGAAGGGACCGCCCAGCGATGCTCATGTAAACAAAAACAGATTCGCACATATGTAAGTCTATTGTTCGGTAAAATCTAGAAAAAATAATAGCGACTCTTAATAATCTGACGATCATGGTATAAATAAAATATACCCAAAGTAGCTTGGTGTACCACATGTTCACCACTCGTGGCGAAGTGGTGTTAACCGCGCGCCAAAGGCTCGCGGTTAACACCACTTCACCACTCGTGGTGAACATTTGGTACACCAAGCTACTATGGGTGTATTCTATATTTACACAGCTGAAATGAGTCCAGGAAATATGAGAATAGATTTCGAAGACTGGGAAAATGGGTCCTGGAAAGGCGGAAATGAGTATTTCACCCCTATACAAAAGTTCGAGACCAGTGAAAAATGGAACACACCCCAAGAACATATTTTAACTCATACAGAGGTCAGACAACTTCACATAAACTACATTACACCTTAGAAATCCAATATGGCTGCGCCCTTCAACAAAATGTTCGACTGCAACGTGTATCACGCACTGGTCTAGCGCACTTACACCATGTAATTCTATAAAAGCAACATCACGGTATGATATTTCGCGTGGTGTACCCTTGTGTTTTATTCATCACTCGGTAAAAGCGATCATAACAATCTGATAAATGGCACTGAAAGAGGAAATATGCCGGTCAATTTTATTTTTATGGAGGTAACTGTAAAACTCAAATTGAGGCGCGTTGTCAGTCAAACGTGCCTGTTAGTTCGTTAACCCTTTCCCTAACGTAACGGTAGTAACCGACGAGCGCTATTAAGAAAAACACATTCAAAATATGGTATGCTTTGAATTTGTGCCTTAAAAACATAGCTTATGACCCTCATTGAAACGAACTCGTTCCACTGAGATGCCATAAGCTATGTTTTTGAGGCGCAACATAAAAAAATGGAAACTGTTACTTATTCTAGAAACTCTACAAGTTCTACAAGTGTCATCTACTAATTGTGTCAGATAAAAGATTAATAATGTAGCGGTGGAGACATAAAGGCCATTTATCAACCAACCTGGTTGGTCAAGATCTCCTAATCTCGTGGTGAGTCGGACGCTTTCGGTTTAAACCTCGACTCCCGCACTTCTGTCTCAATCTGTAAAATTGGTGCATAATTAACCCTCATCCAATGTTGGAAATGCGGGCGTTGCCTCGAACGCACTGGGGAGGAACTTATGAAACTAGGGAGTGTGATTCGAAGGTGGCGAATCACAAAAATAATTGCATAATAGTGTAGCGGTAGCGGTATAAGGGTCATTTACCAACCAGCACAGTTGGTTCGGATCGCTTAGTCTCTTACCAAATCGGTCTTTTTCTAGTGCTAGGAGTCATGAGATCGAGCCTCGGCTCCCGCACATCTCTCTTCATCTGGTGAGGCCGAATAGGAACATGCGACTTCAACAGACTGTTCGTCCCCTGAGTTCCAATGTGCTCTATGTGCCAGTAGGCACATAGAACACATTGGAACTCAGGGGACGTGTAGTCAAAACATAAGTGTTCTTTTGAGTGTATATTTATTTCATTTGCTTTGTCAAGTGAACAACAAACATGTTTTTTTCAAGTTTTGGCGTATTCTTCGTTTGAGTCTACCCATCTTCTGATAACAGAATCAATAATTGCCCGGCAAGACTGTGGAATAAAAGCCTACTGAAAGAAAACTATCATTAACATATGTACTCCAACAGTACATCGCATCCCCTTTCCAGCTAACAATGATATAATTATTAAATAGGCAATTAATTCTCCATACAAAATACAATTATAGGAAGTCAGGCTGCTATTTGTACATTACATATCGGATTATTGGGTAGAGTTTTATAGATATGAAATGAAATGACCTGAAGAGCGACAATCATTTGTTTCCGGTGCAATCGTATCGGAAATAAATATTATTAGTTCTCAGGATTCATCACCAGTGGTTATAGAATGGTAAGATGATAGCTCCAGATTACAGGATGTCTAGAGCCCCATCCCTAACTTTTTCGTCAAGAAAATCGACTTTCGATAAAGTTATCTCCCTTGAAATTATTAGATACGCAAGGAAAATCCATTTCAGAAGCAAGTAATTGTTGAAAAATTACCCATGACATCAGCAGAAAACAAAGCCAACTTACCTTTTGTTACTTTTAATAAACAAAACAACAGACAGCTCTTAGAGCTGTCTGTTGTTTTGTTTATTAAAAGTAACCAAAGGAAATTTGGCTTTTTATGACGAGCTAATTAAAAACAAACTCGTTCACTGATAATCCGTCATTAAGAATATCTATCTATCAGCTTTACACCTACCAACACTAAAACGTCCACTTTATTTTTATTTATTTATTTATTGGTGTTTAAGGTCACATACTTATGCACAGTGGCTAATCGTGACCGTGACAGTTTTACGGGTGGAGGAAGCCGGCGTACCCGGAGAGAACCACCGAGCAGCGACGAGCAACTGTCAGCTCCTCAACATACTAACTCTATTCAAGCTCCGTGCAAGCAAGGTTACAGCGATTGAAGACATGTGCACCATCGGCGTGCAGTTCGCCTTAATACACGGCGTCATCATGCCCCATGTAGGCAGCCGGGATAAAGTGTCCTGCCCAAGCACCCATCGCTGGTCGTCCCAGACGGGGATCGAACTATGGACCTCCAGCATAGAAATCCAACAGTAGAGAGGTAGAGTCCACTATGAATCTTTGTTTAGCGAATGTGTTTTTACAGTAATTTGAAAGTTTTTATTCTTTCCAGGAACAAATTTACTAAATCTCATCTCCTGAACGTTTATTTTAATGGAAAGGACAGTGGCTTTATTATATGATATATTATGAAAATTAGAAATTGTAACGCTCAAACTTAAGCAGACTTTCTGATGCAGCAGGGAGATCAGTCATAATCGGAGCTAATTAATTTCCTCGAACTCCCCGTCCCCGGAGATAAGGATCCCGGCAATCATGTTCGAGTTGTCTCCAAATCCAGATTTATATTTACAACATATACAATTATCTCTTATTTCCCCTTTTACCAAACCTGCTGTCAAATGATAACTTTTACTTGAAAGTGTAATGAATAATTCACCATTATAGGGTTTGGACGGTAATCTTGTTTATATGTATACCTGTCTTATCGACTGTATTATGTTCAAGTCTTCTACTAGTGGAAATAACCTTATATAAGCTTACAGCTTAGTGTTGGATCCACACGTACTATACTATAAATCTCATTGCTGGCGTGTAATAATATATATTTGAGAACTGAAAATAAGTACTGTTTAAACTAAAGTTTATCCATGTGTCTATGCCTTGTTACAATTTATGGGAGAGTGCCAAGAGGCACTCTCCCATAAATTGTAACAAGGCAAACCCATATAGACTAAGAAACTTCACGTCTAAGATACATGTAATATGAAACACATCCACAGAATATGAGACCTTTAGACTGGGGCACCTCCTCTTTATATTAAACCCCAAACATGGGCTTCCAGCACTGTAGCCGATGAACCTTTTTTCAAATTTATTTGATCATATTTGCTGTTTTGTTATCATTACCTGTGGGGGCGCGGTGGCGTTTCGGTAACCGGTTCTCGTCAGATCACCGAAGTTAAGCAACATCGATCCCGGTTAGTCCTTGGATGGGTGACCGTCTGAGCGATCGATTCAGACTCCCACGTTGTGTCCTTGGACAAGGCACTTCACCCCGATTGTCCACATGGGGGCAAGATGACACCGTGTACTAAGGCGTACTGCACTTCGATGGTGCGCATGTCTTCAACCAATCTAACCCTGCCTGTGCTGCAGTACTGGGTTACGATGTTGGGGAGCTGGCAACTGCTCAGTGGTTCTCTCCGGGTGCTCCGGCTGCCTCCACCCGTATAACTGTCACCGACACGATATGACCTTGGCTGTTAAAGTGTCGTTAAACCCTAATAAATAAATAAACCCCTTATGTATTAATGTTTCAATAAATAATGGTTTCCGTGAGTCATCTCATGGCGGTGGATGCCAATACCAGAGTGAATTTTTTTTGCATGCATTTTTTGTTTCTTTTTTCATGCTTAGGGTCACCAAAGGTCAACTTGGATGTAGTTCCACTATAGGTGTAAATTTTAACTATTGAAATTCCATTGCTGGAGTGTTCACCACGGTTGGTGTATAAAGCTAAAATTTATGTCATAGGCTTTTCATGTATAGTTGAATATTTTGTTTTTCCCGCAATCCCACTGCATATCCCAGCTTATCCCTGTATATCCCGACATACCAAATTTAATCCATTCACAACTGAATGGACTCCCATTGTACTGAGTAAATTTAATTTGGTCTTAAAGAATAGGTACTATCAAAAGGGGAAAATAGGACTCATAGTCCAGTTGTTTTTTAGATGTCAGAAACTGTATCTGAGCAACAAATCCCGCAAATCAATTGTTTTTGTGGTGGGTGCCTAAATCTCGATGGACAAAATACTAAAAGGGTGGGTGGGTGGGTGGTAAGAATGGTGATGTAAAAACAATTCAATCTATCTTCTTACAAAACATTGAGCCCCTATCTCTCCCCTGGGTTTTAATTACCTTTTCTCCATGTATACGCCACTGTGCTATTGAAAAGCAACTCCCACTCACCAAATTAATAAATAAATATATAAATAAATACAATTAGATGGTGACTATAGTTGCTCAACTTACCAAAAACCCTCGAAAAAGTGATAATAATAATAATAATAATAATAATAATAATAATAATAATAATAAATAATAATAATAATAATAATAATAATAATAATAATAATAATAATAATAATAATAATCTCGTTGTGCAATAGTAGAGCAGAGTACTATTCCCCAAAAATGCCATATTCAAAACCCTTCGCAAAAACATAAAATTGGCGCAAGTTAGGTTGCTAGTTCGGTGATAGAGCACTCCCAGAAACTATTCACTCCAACCGGAAATATATTCTATCGATTGTCATGGTTAATTTCGATAACTGTGAACGTTCTGTATGCTAAACTCGCCGCGAAGCAAAGGTATGTGTTCTTAAGAACAGTCTGGAGAATCCGTGTCATAGTCATGCATACAGGCGTCACATCCCACCAACGTAGGACGATAAGCACGGTCCTGTGCACTGCAAAAAATATAGGTTCTCTTTAGAACCAAAACTGGTTCCAATCTTGTCCCTGAGATGGAACCAGTTCTATTTAAATAGTATTTATTTAAAATCAAGTAAATTTACCAAGATTAGCGTTCACTTTTAACAGAATATTACATGAACTGAAGTAGATTCAGCAGTAAACTTGGAGCTTATTCAACGCAGTCGCCAAACATTTTGAAACAAAGGAGATATGAACAGTTGGCATATCGAACCAGTTTTGGTTCTGTATAGAACCAAAACTGGTTCGATATGCCAACTGTTCATATCTCCTTTGCTAAATAATGATTTGAGACAACCTCGTATAAGCTCTAAACTTACGGCTGAAACCCCCTCAATTTATGTTTAATTCTGTTAATATTTAATGTTAATCTTTATAAATTTATTTGATTTGAAATAAATACTGTTTAAACAGAACTGGTTCCATCTCAGGGACAAGATTAGAACCAGTTTTGGTTCTAAAGAGAACCTATATTTTTTGCAGTGTGGATAATGTAAAGTGCTTGCTGGCTTGGTGTTAACCCTTTCCCAAAGCACGTGACATGTACAATTTATAATTTTAATTATTTTGTTTCAGTTGTTTTTCACAACATTTCAATAACACCAAATCATGAGAACCCCCCCCCCCCCCCCCCTCCTACGATCTCGTTCCAATGAGGGGGCCACATGTTATGGCTTTGTTGAAATTCTTTGACAAATAATATTTTTTCTAACATAGATTATAAGTATTAAATTATCGGTATTAAGCCTGGAAAATAAGAGTGAATTTATTCAACATAATATTATTGTAGACCAGTCCGGACGTAGCAGTTGTTTCCAATTAAGTCGTCCCCTGAGTTCCAATGTGTTCTGTGTGCCAGTAGGCACATAGAACACATTGGAACTCACGGGACGAAGTGTAGTTTTACTCGCCAGCCCGAATAGGCAGACGACACTTGACCAGAAACAATTAATTAAGTTATACTACTTTTCCTGTCCATCATTATCCACAAAGTCTGTGTCACTACACTTGCTACTCACCCTCGAAGGTGGGTAGGCTCGCCTTCAGACTTTAGGGGTTAATTACTATTTCTCCTTGTACACGTCATAGTGCCGGATTGAATTATAACACTGGTTAGTATCGGACATCAGCCAAAAAAAAAAAAAAGAAAAAAACCCAGAAATATTAAAAATGACGAAAATGCGGAGTTTTATGAGTCATTTTACACAATTTGGGTACATGCAACCCTATTCGGCATACTTGGTAAGTGGTGTATTTGAATGATGCATGTTGATTCAAATAAATATACCAACTGCTGTGTACTGCTGATTGTTGTCTCACCCATATTCGGTGTATCGTTGTTTTCGCAATCAGTGTACTGCTGATTGTCAATCAGTTTTGCCGATTCGAGGAGTATTACGTGAGGGATGTTCTCACTTACCCAGCAGCTATTGTTTTGAGTATAGGTGTTGAAAGTGGTGACATCAAAGGGTCGCCGCTTATAGTCCGTATTATTAATTTTTTGGGGAGTTATGAACAAGACGTAGATTATCATTAATTAAATTTATTACCGATTAACCATTCAAACGCCAGACAGCAACAATAAATACATTAACTCATACCCATAATTTCAGTATTACAATGACAGACAGCAAGAATACATAAGAATAAACACAAAGTCATTCAAAAGCCAGTATTGTGGCCCACAGCATCTAAGAATTGAAGATTGTTCATTCGCCCCTGCAAGCACATTAACTTTAAATGGTTGAGTTTGTTGTCGATTTGGACATATCGTTGTTGCCGAGGTCTGCTCCTGGCACCAGCTGCAGTTTGTATGATAGACACTTCTTGATAGGCTTGCTCTTGTCTGAGAAATTCAATTAATGTAAAGATGTTTGGCTTTGACGAAATGAACAACTGGAGCTTTCTATGCCATCCCTCGACGTGATTTGTAGTTCGCGGCCCCTGTGTTTCATGATGATTCCACACTTGACGTCCATGAGCTCCCTCCACCCAATAACTTGTCATGTAGTCGTTAAACTTCGTGACGCCGCTACTTTCCGGGGACTCTTGTAAAATGTCGAACCATGCGTCACTTATCTCTCCCAAAGGAAGAAATGGCAAAGCGATGGATCTTCTTACTAGCCTCCTCACGTCCTCATTGTCCTGATAGTCACTTTGAAGTTTACACTCTTTTGTTGCATATTTATACACTGCCTGACTGTAGTGAAAAAAACATCCCTTCAGAATAGACGATGGAAACACTGTCCTTGCTGCATTTTGGGCTGCTGTTTCGAAGTCCATGAATATTTGCGTTGGTGTCAATAGAGTTCGGTTGTTCTCGGCTCTCTCACTGACGAGACGGAAAAATCTCTCGTACGTTGCTTCTGTTTTATTTGGTAGAAGACCATACACGAGAGGACGCATTTGACCATCAACAAAGGCGTGGATTGAATAAAGTTGATGAAAAATCTTCGGTGATTTCTCGAACGTTCCGTCACAATAAAAAACTGAAGCCTGCGAAAGGTGATACAGGTTGTCATCAGTAGCAAAAACCAGCAGTTTGTCATTGTTGTTACCGTCGTTTGCAAGTAAGAAGTTTGATCCTGTCGACGATTTTGTATATTGATCCGGTAGGCTGATGTCGCTCCGTTGTTTTGGAAGTTTTGGTTGAGTCTTCGCTCGTGATCTGTAAAGTGATGCTTTTGCTGAGTAGAACGTTGGCATTTTAGCTAGGATATCTGGATCAGTGTCAACTCTTCTAAGGTCTGCAACAACAAGAACATAATGTTAGCAATATAAAAAATACCATGGGAGAGATCATGAGAGACCGAATGTACGGAGAGAGAGAGAGAGAGAGAGAGAGAGAGAGAGAGAGAGAGAGAGAGAGAGAGAGGGTAGTGAGAAAGAAAGAAAGAGAGAGAGAGAGAGAGAGAGAGAGAGAGAGAGAGAGAGAGGGTAGTGAGAAAGAAAGAGAGAGAGAGAGAGAGAAATATTTATTATATACATCTGTATGCATTGTAACCAATATTTTAAAATGTACGTATACATATATGCAATTTATCTCCGCAATTATTTTTGTTAACCCCTCACCCAACACACCTTTTAAAAAAAACAGAATGTCAAATGTTTTTGAAATATGATATGTAATTTTCAATCAAACCAATGGTATATTTACTGAAAAAACAATTTTCAGAAAAAAGGTTAATGAAGAAATACTTACTTGCTAGTTCTTCTTGGTATAATGTACTGATTGGTCTGCTGTTTTCGCGGACTAATGTCTTGAGTTCTGCCAGGACAGTGGCTACAACTATTTTGGAACTGTCAGCTTCATGGTTGTGAACATTTCGCGATGATGTCAACAAGTCGTTCTTAGTATTAACAGTTGCATTACAAGTTTTTACACAACATTTCCAATGAACAGAATCATTTCGCCGAGTCTTAATACTAAACTTGAAGTTATTAAACACAAGATATCTACCACCTCTGTCGTTTGGGATGTAATGAACGTTTACTTGAGCATTAGCCATTTTGGAATGATATCACTGGAGGAACGCAAGACTTATATGGGAACTAAGTCCTTGAACATCTAGCAAACAATGTGAATATATATCAGGGCGGATGATGTCGGCTACATTGATACATAAAAACAGTGACCAGATAACAGGTTGATTACTGCCAACTGTGAACACGGTGCAAGAAGCAAAGGGTGCGTCAACTAAAACAACAATACTGGGTAAGTGAGAACTTCAGTAGGCAATTAAGAAAAACAAACTATAGCCATCTCTGATCAGCACTGTAATTGATGTCGACTGGGTATGTGAGAATAAGCGTTACGTGATTTTACATCACCAGTTAAATACAGAAACATTTATGTCATAGCGGCGATTCCGTTAAATACAAGTGTTTAATGTTTAATTGGTGTGTAATAAAACGTCTACTTAAATAGCAAAATAATGTATAAATAATATCAGAAATTATTAACTGTCCAAGGTCTCGTAAGAGGCCCTGGGCAAAGTGGAGGCCCACTAATAAGCCAGATGGTTTTTTGATATAAGTCTGATGACACATAATTGTGTGCCGCATTTTAACTTCAGAAATTTAAAATAATATTAGCCTCTAACTTAATTGTAGTATTAGCTTCATTGTCGTTGATTGAACCAAGTTTCTTTCGTCTCTGCCAGCTCATTTCTAATAGATGCTATCAAAGACGAAATGCCGCCTCATGCCTCTCGTGTGACACACTACGGCGCGGTCGCCATTAATGAAGCACCAGGCTGTACCCGATGCATCATTAATTAAATGTTTTATGATTATTCCTATGAGTACAGTCGCCGTGGACTGGTCACTTTCCACGGGTGGGCAATATTTCCATAGACGCAATAATATTAAATTCCAAACACTGCAGTCCAGTCGCCGTGGATTGGTCGTAATCCACACGTGGGCAGTTATGTCCACGCATCTGTTTACCAGGTAGTAAAAATCATCATTAGCAAAATTTTAATTAATGAAGCACCGGGTTGTACCCGGTGCTTCATTAATTAAATTTTTGATGCTTATTCCTGTAATTAGTGTTTGGAATCTAATATTATTGCGTCCGTGGAAACATTGTCCACGCGTGGAAAGTGACCAGTCCACGGCGACTGTACTCATAGGAATAATCATAAAACATTTAATTAATGAAACATCGGGTACAGCCTGGTGCTTCATTAATTAAAATTGTGCTGATGGTGATTCTTACTACCCGATAAAAGCATTCATGGACATCATTAGCCACGAGTGGATTACGACCAGTCTACGGCGACTGTACGGTACACATGAATAGAAGCGCTTCCTTTATCGTCATAGTGTCGAGATCTCTGATGACAATCGGATACCTTTATTATTATGCTAGTAAATTTGTTTATCCAATCAAATGAAGTTACTAAGCGACATAGACTCCGCAATATTAGGTTCAGGATGGCTGAAAAGCACCCAATATTAATTTAATATTAGGTGCCCGTCAGCCATTTTGTTTTATCATTATATCCACACGCCTCAGCTTTTAATTTACACGTACGTACATGCTGCAGCACAGTCGTACAGAAGACCCACCGTATAAAATAGCTCCGTCGTATAAACATTGCATTCGATTGAATGAAACTGTTATAATAAAATCACAAAACACTGGCGATTTTTGAACAATTCACGAGTGATTTATTAGAATGCGGAAGCAAAATTACTCCCCTTGTTGCGTGTGTAAACATCGTCTGCTTTGTTTACATTTTTCGAGAAGTGCGCACCATTTCACTATTCGTTGAGTTAACTTCCCCAATGACATTTTAGCATGCCGTGCATAATAAATACGTTACAGGGCGTTTAGTTGGCAGATACAGTGTCATATACGGCGAAGAGAAAACAATATTAGGTTCGGCTTCGCCTCACCTAATATTGTTTTCTCTTCGTCGTGTATGACACTGTATCTGCCAACTAAACGCTCTGTAACTTATATTGTCGAATTTTGTTTTAGGATAATCAGTTTTAACTTTACCATATAACCTCCACGATACAGTTATAAACAAAGAAACAACGAGTATCGAATTCATTGTTTACATGCGTTATTTTTACATAACAAACGTGTACCGAAATGGCACTCTGTTTGCAGTGAATATTTACGTTACATTGAATGCTTCTCTTTACGGCGATATCAATATCTGATAATGTACGAACAAAAATATTTGAGAAAACTTCCGACCGAAAGGATGGGCGAAAAATATGAGCTATAACCGAGGCACAGGTCTTCTTCCACGATAGTTTGCTCATTCGATATCTCGCGGACTGTCGTGAACGAAGGAAACTTCGTCCACCGTTGATATAACACAAGTTTGGTAAAATGTGTCTATAAATGTTTTGAAGTTCGAAATAAGAGAGAATGTCTCGATAACACACCGCTAAGTCCTGCATCATATCTCTTGGCAGTGAAAAAAAACCTAATGTTCATCAAAGTCACATTATTACTATTATTACAATTGACAAACACCTACATTCGTCCGACTCATATTGTATAGTATCTCTGGTTTAAAACATAAGTAGTATGTCAGGTATATACATGGGGGAAAATCCGAACCAGAAAAGTACTCCCGTTTAATAGAGCTTGTCCTACACCATTACATGCTACTATCATAAGCCCAAGACGGGAACTTCGCCAAGTCCTTTTCGATGATTTTAGACAGTTTTTGGTGATTTGGAGGGTCGTTGTCGGGCCTATTTGTGTAATTCTACGAAGTAAACAGGGATTTGGGGAAAATCCTAACCAGAAAACTATTCCTGTTCAATCGAACATACCCTCCGAATAATTCCTCTTAGAGGGTTTTGGGTCACATAACATCTACATACCACTATAGAAACCAAGATGGCGACCTCCAGTATTCAAAAATAGACGACGGAAACACGCGTAGTACATGTGCACTGGCACCACGTATTACCATGGTAATAACGTCAAAACATGGTCGGTCACGTGGGCTACCATGATGATCCAACATGACGTAACTGGGTCACGTGACTATGACGTCACTTCTCCTCAACAATTCCCTCACCCCAAAAAGGGACGTCCAGCCACGACATACTAAAAACATATTTAACCCTTTACCCAACGTAACGGCCAAAACCAGCCAGCGCTATTCTCAAAAATCGCCAATTAATTTTCAAAATATTTTCATTTTTTGTCTCAAACACATAGGTTATGACCCCTCGTTGGAACGAGCTCGTCGAGCTCGTTCCAACGAGGGGTCATAACCTATGTTTTTGAGACAAAAAATGAAAAAAATTAGTTATTCAAGAATTTTTTTTGCAAGTGTCGTCTGCTTTTCAGGTTAGGTAAAGGGTTAAGTTCCTTGGCCATGTACAAAACGCAGTAACCGCTGGTCGAGATCGGTCCGTGGGCGTGTCGGTTAGAAGTCCAATATCCTAGCCACTAGGTCACCGTGCTTATTCTTGCTTATTCTCGTTATAATTAGCGAGTTAGCCCGCGCTAACCAAACCCAATTAATACAGAAGTATTCAAACACATTCGAACTCTAGAACAAATTCACCTGCTTAACCACACTGCAAAAAATATAGGTTCTCTTTAGAACCCAAACTGGTTCTAATCTTGTCCCTGAGATGGAACCAGTTCTGTTTAAACAGTATTTATTTCAAATCAAATAAATTTATAAAGATTAACATTAAATATTAACAGAATTAAACATAAATTGAGGGGGTCTCAGCCGTAACTTTGGAGCTTATACGAGGCTGTCTCAAATCATTATTAAGCAACATGAATGTAAGTCAAGCTCTGCGGTTACGCGTTTCTAACCAATGCTATCAAAGCTCAGACCCGATTTTCTTCTGGGTTCATCTCCAGGTGTTCGCCTTCCCCAATCCGTACCATTAAAAACTTATTTCTGTAGGTCTGTCAGCAATTATCGGTTCCCCTGGGGTTGCTGAGTTAAGTATGATATCTGAGCGCGTCTCGCCATCCATTGATCTCTGCGATAATTACACAAAAGAAGTCTGAAATGTCTGCTTCGGGGAGGGCTATTTCTTTAATAAACAACTCCAGTGATTTCATGTTCGGCGACGTTCAAATTGAAATTCAAGTGGCAAAGCAAGACAGTTCCCACATAAAGTAAATAATGAGGAATAACACAAGAATGCTTTTCATGTTAGGTAAAGGGTTAATACTATTGTTATCAATTACGATAGTATAAGAATATTTGAGACTAATATGCCCATGGTTTGCACGTCTAGGTAACCGACATTGTTTTTTTTTGCGGCGATGGAAGCGGTGTTATTGTTGTTTTACCGAACAGCGTGAACTTGCATCAACCTAGTGGCCTTTTCGGGATATGAATCAAAACAAGGGAAAACACTGAATGGAATATCGGGCCTAACAACGTGCGTAACATTACAATACTACAACAAGTTCTGTCAAACACAGCAAGGATTTCAGCATAAAAGTATAAAAAGGCAAATATACACCTGGAACATAATTAAGCATCCCCTGTTTATCTCGCAGTGGTGTTAATAGAAACTGTCATTACTTTCAGGCTAACTTTAAGATGGCCAAAAGTGATTGTTTGCGGAAAGAATGGTCTATTGACAAATGAAAGACAACACAATGATGAAAATATGCAGTATATTTATGGCGATATTACACAAATCTGTCACTAACGTTTCTAATTGAAAAATGTTCTCTCGACAAGTATGGTGCTGGGACGTCCATGATGAGACAATGCCGGTAATTACTGACAAACAATGTAACTTGTGATCTCCCGAATCCAACAGCAGTGTCTGACGTCATGGTGAGTATATCTACCACTTTCCCGGATGACAGCCTGAACTCTCCTCCTAATGCTACCAGTGAGCCTTCTGACAGGGTCCAGAGAAAACTGCTGCCGCTCCGCATGCAATGCAGCTTCCAAATCGGTCAAATTCTGTACAGGCGTATCTATTGCTTGCACACGACGCCAAGAAAGTCCCAGATGTGTTCTAAGAGATTCAAATCTGGGCTCATTGCAGGCCAAGATAGTGTTGTAATAGCGTTGTTCTGAAGGAATGCTCTCACAGCATGGGAACGATGTGGCCTTGCATTGTCGTCCATGAATAGAGGGCAAGTAGCCAACGGGTGTTTGTCAAAATGAGGCACGACAACCGGACTGAGAATGTCCCGGATGTACTGATAACCTTTGAGATTCCCACGTACAGTCACCATATTAAGTTTACAATTACGAGCGAAGCATCCCCAGATGATTACAGGCCCTTCACCATAACGAACAGTAGGTCTGATGTTCCTGGAGACGTAAGCAGTATTTCTATGCCTTCACACTCTCAGGCGACCATCTGTCACATGAAGCAGGAACCTTCTCTCGTCTGACCAATGGACTCTCCTCCACGTCCTGAGATTTTAATGTTGCCGTGCCATACACCACTCCAAACGTCGTCTTTGGTACTGAAAGGACAGAGATGGACGCTTGATGACCCTTCTGGACCTCATACCCAATGCTTTGAGGCGACTTCGGACAGTTCTTTTGCACAAACGCCTGTTGGGGAGCCAAAGACGTTTCAAAACCCCACTTGAAGCAAAGGGTTCACGCCTAACGACGCGTGACAGACTCCGATCTTCTCGAAGAGAGGTCTTTTGAGGTTGTCCAGGCCTTGGTCGGTCCTTAACATTTGTTGGTTTGTTGATGTTTTCGGACAGGTATGCTGATGACAGAATGACTATAACCATAGGCACGTTGCCTTCCAATAGCTTTGAATGACATGCCTGTTGCATGCATGCCACCGATTTGCCATCGTAGTGCCTCTGACAGTCTCCTCCTTGTCACGTCAACATTTATTGATAAAAGAAGTGACAAATTTCTTGTTTTATATCCAGATATTGCATGTGGATGGTAGTGTTTTTGTGACATTTGTGGGTGGCATGCTTCACGTGGACGAGAGGATGTGTTTGGGGTACGCTATCAACCAGACACATCATGTTTCACCAAATGAAATGTACTGCAAGACATAGCAATCATTAAAACATAATAATCAGTAACACCAACTTAACTGTCATGAAACACTTCAAGGGGTGTTTAATTACATTTCAGGTGTATATGTTGAAACACATTAAACCCGTACATAACTACTCAATACTGGCAATAAAACCATATGCTAGCGGAAGATTGATCGACGGATACTCCAAATTGGGAGGAAGTCAACAGTTGCTGGCGAAGAAGCCATAGTGCTCGACTCTGTGAAGAAGCTCTGAGGCCACAAGCTACGTAGCTCATACTTCGTTTACCATTCACGGAAATTAAACAGATCATGTCTTCGAAAAAAAGATAACATTTTCCTGGTACGTAGCATGGATATAAATTAAATATTGCGTGCCATTCATAGTTATTGCTTATACAAAATACGGTGTAGGAATAGTGAATATTTGATTTCTGCTTTAAATATTAATTTCTTAAGCATAGGGCATTGGCGTATCTAAGATTCGTGCATGGAGTTTAGAATTGTTGCAACAGTCGTAGTGTGGTGGTGGTAACATCTACTGAATGGTTTTGAACTATTTTGTCAAATAAATAATACAAGTGTTGTTCAGTTCAGTAGCCATCTTTAAATTGCCGTGGTCGAACGTAAATTACAAACTTGTCACTAGTATCGGCATTGTATTGTATAGTTACAACTAGAAGTCCTGTCACGAACTGAGCGCTTATCTAGGCTTAATTGCGCGTAGGAATTGCAGGGAATTGCCATATCGAAAGGCGTCCAAAGCACGGCAGGTTCTCCTGGTTACTCATAGCAAACACAGCCAATGTTTCTGCCAATGGACCTCCGGGTGACTGGCTGAAACATTGCTTGTCCACAGGCCATATGTACAGAATTTGATAGGCTTACTATGGTCATAACGCGTAGATTAGCGCGCAGATCGACGTGCTATTTGTGCACATTTCATGACAGGATTTCTAGTTTTAACTGTATGTAAGATTGTAAGTACACACAAGATCCTCATTGGCATTAAGTGATGTTGAGTTCAGGGTTGGTGTACATAAATGTTATTATTTCGGGTATTTCTCTCTCCAAACTTTAGGTTATAAAAGTTTTTTTTCTTCAAAATTAGTTTTCTCCGAAACACAAAAATGCATACAGATTTCGATGGAAGTTAGTATGCCTGTTTCAACCAATTTAAGCCTGCAGTTGGATTTGAATTCGTGCCATTTAGAGCGAACAGGGCGATGAAGTTGGCTACCACGAAATATGGGATGTGAGGAATTTACGTACTGTAAATTTCGATTGAATATAACAGACATTAATTCCAAATGAAACAAAATCCTACGTTTTAATTGGCTGAGAGCTGCGGTGTAACGGGCAATCCAATGTAGCCTTATTTTTACACCGTGGTTAACCACGGTGTAAAAACAAGAATACAAAATAACAGGCTACATAATGTATATGGCTAAAAAAGTATCCATTTTTAATTATTAATTCATATCTCTGCTTCGGTTATGTTAGAACAAAAATAAAAATACAGGAAATTTAATATGTATGTGCAATAAAATATTACAGATATGGATGTCATTGGAACTTTTGGCTTATTGAGCCAGTTCCAATGACATCCATATTGGTCTGGTTTTATTAAGAAACTTACAAAGTACAAATTTTCTCTCAGTTTTGCCCACAATGTAGTATTAAGTACATCAAAATTCTTGGAAATAAATCCGCTATCCTTGTGTTTTCCAGGGTGTATAGGAGTTTACACCGGCCCGGGAACTCATACACCCTTCGGCTTCGCCTCAGGGTGTATGAGTTCCCAAACCGGTGTAAATTCTCATACACCCTGGAAAACACAAGGATAACTAATATTATTTCAGATTCTAGTGGTGTTTTTTATTGGCAATAATTATTGATAGAGGTGATTTATTGATACATTCAACGAAGAAAACTGTGATTTGAATGTTAAAATACTGGGCAGGGTGGATTCAAAAATGGAATGCTTGAGCTCCTCACATATTCGGTGTACGATGCTGCATGTACGCAATGTATGAGTATGTTCTTGACAAGCAACTGTTGTGCTGCACTCAACGCTATGTCTCTGCGTCAGCACGGTGTAAACTCAGCTGGTACGTACCCAAAACAGAGAGGCATTCAGGGACTAAATCCTGGGGGTATTATTATTATTATTATTATTATTATTATTATTATTATTATTATTATAAATCCTGGTGGATATAATTATTATTATTATTATTATTGTAAATCCTGGTGGATATTATTGTTATTATAAATCCTGGTGGATATTATTATTATTATTATTATTATTATTATTATTATTATTATTTTTATTATTATTATAAATCCTGGTTGATATTATTATTATTGTTATTATTATTATTATTATTATTATTATTATTATTATTATTATTATTATTATTATTATAAATCCTGGTGGATATTATTATTATTATTATTATTATTATTATTATTATTATTATTATTATTATTATTATTATTATTTCGAAATGTCTCACTTGCATCCCCAGGATTATTGGTGAATTATGAGGAGGATTCTGCAGGTTTTTTAGGCATAGTGTTAAAATAATTACTCTCTGGACCATCACGGCCCGTCAATAATCAGATAAGAAACTTTCAAACCATGGTCTAAATCCTACACAAGGAGACTGTCTGGTTCGATATTACATCCATACATAACAATTTTCACCCAGCTTTAGTTGTTTGTATTAGCGGTACGTTCGAGACATTGTATCGACAGATACTGGTATCCCGAGTAACGTAAGCTTGAATGACTGTCCATCTGGCCATCAGTTGTTTTCACTGCTAAGTGTTGAACGTGATAATATTTTGTTGTTCTGGGGAATAAGTCCGTAGAATAAAATGTGCCAGACTATTATGTTTGTTCTCACCATATAGTTGATCAAATTACCCGAAACAGCCAGAGTTAGTTGGAAAACCAGAGTTATTAGAGTTATTATTATCTGTTAACACATTGCCAGTTGAAACTAAGGTTTAATACCAGGAATGGGAATTTCGCAGCTCTGCGTCTCCAGGTTCTGAAAGTCAATCACGATGCACGGGAAATTCATAGACCATGATATCAATGATTCCGTATTATAGTTTATAAGATTACGGCGAATATCTGTTTCTTCCGAGACAATCATTGCTCTTGCACTATGGTTTAATATCGCGAGCGGGAATTTCCACAGTTACTTGTTCTGAAGGGGGCGCGGTGGCGTTGCGGAAACCGGTTCTCGTCAGATCACCGAAGTTAAGCAACATCGAGCCCGGTTAGTCCTTAGATGGATGACCATCTGAGCGATCGATTCGGACTCCTGCGTTGTGTCCTTGTGCAAGGCACTTCACCCCGGTAGTCCATGGCGCCGTGTACTAAAGCGTACTGTACGTCGATGGTGCGCATGTCTTCAACCAATCTAACTATGGTTGTGCTGCAGTGCGGAGTTACGATGTTGGGGAGATGGTAGCTGCTCGTCGTTGCTCGGTGGTTCTATCCGGGTAATCCTCTACCCGTAAAACTGTCACCGTCACGATATGACATTGACTGTTAATGTGTCGTTAAACCCAAATAAATAAATAAATAAATAAATAAATAAATAAATAAATAAATAAAATAAATAAATAAATAAATAAATAAATAAAATACGTTCTAATGCCCAGGAAATTCATAGACTAGAAACGGGAATCAAAGGTTGCGGAACGCAACCTTTAATTCCAGG
Source organism: Pictodentalium vernedei (assembly GCA_031216915.1). Classification (NCBI taxonomy): domain Eukaryota; kingdom Metazoa; phylum Mollusca; class Scaphopoda; order Dentaliida; family Dentaliidae; genus Pictodentalium; species Pictodentalium vernedei. The sequence goes on along the minus strand of CM062297.1, from coordinate 47,658,352 downwards.
TTCTGTCCTATGAATTTCCCGGGTATCGAGACTGATATTCAGAAACAACCAAAAAAATACCGGTATCGCGACTGACTTTCAAAAACGTCTCTTACGCCATCACGTCTCTTACGTCATCACGTCTCTTACGTCATCACGTCTCTTACCACAGCATTGTCGATTGTCGTGGCAAACAACTAAGGCAGGCTCAGCACACATAACGCCAAACTAGCAACAACCTTTGACAGTTTTATTCACATGATCAGGACTTTGAGAAAGCTATTTATAGAGAGAGGCACTCTTCACTACTGCCCGAAAAGACAACACATTTCTTCTTGGGGTGGCAGTGGGGAAGGCACTCGTCTTGGGGATTTTCGCTACTGTTTTCAACAGATTTAGCTTGGAAGTGTTATGACAGCTACCAAAAATAACTATGAGAAATACAGTACTTGTAAATTATTTAATTATTCAAAACCAATAATTCCCCAGATTACGAGAATAGAACGGAAATGATTAATCGAATCATATAATATTCTTGTACACCAATCCTATTTGTCTTACTTGTCTTGTTTGTGAGTGAGGGAGGGAGTGGGGGATGTGTTCAGTGTGAGTGCGTACTCACGAATACATACTATTATCAACGACGAGACCAGGTTCAAACGTCACAGAAAAATATTTTCTAACACGTGCATACATGTTTCTCAACATGTATATGTTTCTTTCCGTTAAACAGCGCAATCACATAATTATCTTCAAACTAGTTTTTGAAAACTTAGTCAAAATAGTAACCCTCTCCCCACCCATCCACTTACAATGCTAGTAATCTCATGCGCAAGGGAATAGCCACGAATACACTAGACAGCGTACTTGTACACCATATAATTACCCTATCCACAACCACCCGCTCACAACGCTAGCAACCGCATATGTAAGGAAATAGCCAGGAATACACTGGACAGCCCCTTATGATAAAAATGTACTCCATATAATTATCCTCTCCCTACTCACCCGTTCACAACGCTAGCAACCTCCTCACCCACCTACGTACAATACTAGCAACCTGATGTGCAAAGGAATAGCCGTCAATTCACTAGACAGCTCCTATAAAAATAGTACATAAGGTATTGTCTCGGAATACCCCGGTAAACTATAGAAATATCTAGATTTATTTGTTGGATATGCTTATTGTCCATTATCAAGCTCGACTGATATGACTTCAAACTGAGCTGAGATGACGCAGATCCCGGTGGTTATGAACCAAGGTAAATTTGTCCTCCTGATCCGTTACTAGGCGCAACCATTATGTTTACATCGAAATCGGTCACTGTTATTCGTCGAATGTAAGCAATCAGTCAAATTGGTGCTACCCGGCAAAGAGGATTACAGTTAAAACTAGAAGTCCTGTCATGAAATGCGCACAAATAGCAAGTCGATCTGCGCGTTAATCTACGCGTTATGACCATAGCAAGGAAATCAAATTCTGTACATATGGCCTGTGCACAAGCAATGTTTCAGCCAATGGACCTCCGGGTAAACCAGAGGTCCATTGGCAGAAACATTGCCTGCGTTTGCTATGAGTAACCAGGAGAACCTGCCGTGCTTTGGATGCCATTTGATATGGCAATTGCGCGCAATTCCTACGCGCAATTAAGCCTAGATAAGCGCACAGTTCGTGACATGCCTTCTAGTTTTAACTGTAGTTGGAAATAAGAAAGTATTAGGTGGATCAAAAGCAAAAAGAAGAGAATTTTTAACAGTATTCAACGCAAACTAAAATTTGGAGTCGTAGTCGGAGATTCGTCGAAGTGAGAGAAGAGGTGATCAACATTTCGAACGTCGCCGCTTTCCCCCCACAAAGTCAAAATTTTGAACTTCATGAAAAGAATGAGAAATAATAACACTGTCTTAAAACTGTAACAGTTGTTAAAAGTTTTGTATTTTTTGTAATTATTTGTTTTGGGTTAATAAATAAAGACGTCATTACTTGGTTAGTTTCATATCAGCCGAGAGATCAGCTCGAGGTAGTTCATATGAGCCTGAGACTTCGGTCTCAGGCTAATATGAAGTTACCTCGGGCTGATATCTCGGACGATAAGAAACTAATCAAGCAATAACCTCTAAATACCAGGGTATTTGGGGTCATTACCATGCTTTACCACACATACTACGTTTCTCGCACGGAGGCGCTGAACTCTTCAGCTTCCTGGGTGCATTAGAGTATGCTGACTCGTGGACGATTTGAGATGCAATTCTGGTCACTTCCACCACCACTAATCCAAATGCCTGTATCCGGCCCTGCTCAGTACCCATTCTGATCAACCTTTGTCAGCTTAAGCAGGGTAGATAATCTGTTTGCATCACTACCAATTAAATAAAAATATCTATTTTTGAGATTTGAATTCAGCAATTCAGATGACTGGATTGACATTTGCAGATTTCATTCTGCTACCAAGTGCCAATGAACCAGAAGTCATCAGTTTCTATCAATGTCAATAAGCAAAATATTACATACATAAAAAAATATTTTGTGTTTGGTCGTTAAGTAACATCTCCCAACCGTATATTACGCAACAGTATTAAAAGTGCATTTCAATTAACCGATTTATATCACAGTCGTATACCGCTTTAATATATAGTATAAGGGCTTGATTTGGAATCGATTCACCTGCAATTATTTTTAGTAGAGCACAGCGCTGCAGTTTCGTGATCTGGTATTTTATTTTCACTGATTAAAACCACGGGAAGCATTTCCTCATGGCCTGGGATTGGTAAATGTTTAGTGTTTTCCCCATTCTGAACATAAGGTACTGATTCCTGTAACAACAGTACCGGAAAGATGATAATGGTGATGATGAAGATGATGATGATGATGGTGGTGATGATGATGATGATGATGATGATGATGATGAAGAGGAGGGGGAGGATGGTGAATGAATGAATGAATGAATGAATGAATGAATGAATGAATGAATGAATGAATGAATGAATGAATGAAACTATCTCGGGCAACTGGTAGAGTGCTGGAAGCCCTTATTTGAGCTTTATTCTGAAGTGCAGATACCAGAGTTTGAAGGCTAATATTTAGTGGACGTGTTTTGAATTATCTTTGAAGTGATATTATTTAGTCTGTACAGTTAAAACTATAAGTCCTGTGCGCTTATCTCGGCTTAATTGTGCGTAAGAATTGAGCGCAATTGCCATATCGAATGGCATCCAAAGAACGGCAGGTTCTCCTGGTTGCTCATAGCAAACACAGACAATGTTTCAGCCAATGGACCTCCGGGTTACCCGGAGGTCTATTGGCTGAAACATTGCTTGTGCACAGGCCATATGTACAGAATTTGATAGGCTTACTATGGTCATAACGTGTAGATTAACACGCAGTCCGACGTGCTTTTTGTGCACATTTCATGACAGGACTTCTAGTTTTAACTGTAAAGGTTTGCCTCGTTACAATTTATGGGTGAGAGTCTTTAAGTACTCTCCAATAAATTGTAACTAGGCAAAGACATACATACAAGATTTGATGGCCAAAAAGAATTTAACACTCTACCAGTTAACAGTGTGATTTTACGTTATGTCCGTTGAGAGTCCCGGCAGAGATGACGATAGACGTCCTAAATGTAACGTTTGGTGCCAGTAGTGCATATGTTGATCTTTCATATCCATTTAAACGGACCACCTTCGGTCTTCCGCGCTGGATCCCGCGTGATAACATGACATACATCACATGCATGTGCATAGGTGATCACGTCACATGTCACGCGCGTATGACATCACCTGTGTGGTTGTCAACAATTTGTTTCCGCCATTTTGTTTCCTCGCCTCTTGAGTATTGTTAGCACCATTTAGGCCATATTTCACGAAGTCACACACATGAGCAAGCGGTTACTTCGGATGTTATGCAGGCGATCCAAGTCAATATTGGGTATCGTAGGCACGCGCAACTTATGTTTTGAATGTTGAGGTTAGTATCAGCTCTATGTTGTATGTTGTTTGCAACGTGTGACCTCCTCGGATTCTATCTTTGACAACGTCATGCGTAAATGACTAATTTGGATGCTGTTACCAAAGCAATGCATGATGGTATATGCAAGGTTATATTGTTTTCGTGGTATGGTAACAGATTGGAGTTATTTCCCTATAATTTCAATATTTGAATTCTGATTTCGCATTTTTGGATTTACAACTTTTCTTTATAATTTTGAATTTTGAATTTTTGTATATTTGTATTTATTCCACTGTCAAAGCTTGCGTTGTGATGCTATTTATAATTGAGGTTTTCGTGCTGAACGAAACAGTTACTGGATGAAAAAAAACAATACTATAAGTTATTGTGATGAATTGACGGTAACATGGTCTGAGGTTTGCGGCTCGGAGCTTATGTTCAACCGAGACGCTTCGTATATGTTCCAATAGACACTACCCATAGCCCAAAACCTACATCGTGAAACACGAGAGGCTTATTTACTAAACTTGTGATCCTTAAAAGTTGCCTTATTCAAGGCAACTTTTAACGATCACAGGTTTAGTAAATAAACCTCTCGTGTATCCACGACGGCACTGGATAAATAATCAATAAACCAGATAAACTCATTCCATCTTAGTTTAAATCTTAAATCAGTTTGTAATTTAAACAACACGTCATCCGGAACACCGTCTGTTGCACACGTGAAACATCCAGAAAAATGAAGCGGCTTGCTAGTCACTCCGTTGATGAAGCAATTACAAAACGGACGACGACATTGTAAATATTTCGCGTTGTGACGTCAGACGGTAACATTTGCCACTTGAGCCGTAAACATAGAATATACTAAGCGAGCTATCGTCCAATCAGAAGGGGAGGATTTTAGTCTCATTGGAACACTAGTTATTTCCTTATAATTTCAATATTTGAATTTTAAAGTTTTATTTTCATTTTAGTTTCTAAATATAAATCTTATTTCAATCCCGATATTTCCACATTCACATATTGTTCAGTATAGTTTCGCAACTATTTTAACATTGACTCAATACATCTATAATGTGGAAAATATCCCCTAAACTAGTAGTCATCGAAATGCGTTATTACAGGCAAAACAAATGTTACTTTCCATACATATACTGAGTCAAAAAAGAAAGTGTAATAGAAACAAATGTGGAAAAATAGCATAAATGGTGAAATATAATAGTTCTAATGTTGCATGTTTGTGGACAAGAAGTCGTGCAAAGAGTTTAATGACATGTTATTGTTGTCCACCAACCGTATACAATTTCGCTACGGATTTAAAAATACAACTTGCTACCCGAGAATGTCAAATTGAATGGGTGACCGACGATTTTCTTTGTGTTATGTTGTGCTAGAGAGCCTGGGTTATTGAGAAAACACGCTAGTTTTTGTCTTCCGACAATTTAAAAAATGCCACGGTTAACCGGAAATTAGAGGTTGCGTGCCATTGGTATGCACGAGGCTGGGATACGGATACCTCCAGATGAGCTCGCTGCTGATTTCGGAGTCACTGTGGCTAGTATTTACCGTCTCATTGGAAGCTATAGAACCACTGGATCTACTGCCGACCGACCGCGTTCAGGTCGACCAAGAGTTACGACCCCTGCACAAGATCGACACATCTATCAGGACGTCTCACTTGCGGGATCGCTTCCTTCCGGCGACGAGGACAGCAGCAATTACTCCTGCTAGAACTAACAATAGAATTAGTGCACAAACTGTCCGCAACAGACTCGCTGAATACGGCATTCGAAGTAGGCGTCCATACCACGGACCAATCCTTACCCATCGCCATCGTACAGTCAGAATGGAATGGGTACGTCAGCGTGTTCGCTGGACTCAGCAGCGTTGGAGCACAGTTCTTTTTAGTGATGAATCACGATTTTGTCTACGCCACGCTGATGGTAGGGCAAGAGTGTATCGCCGACGAGGAGAACGGTTTTCTGATGATTGCGTGCGGGAATGTGACTGTTTCGGTGGGGATAGTGTAATGGATTGGGCAAGAATTTCCTTGCACCATCGAACGCATTTGATCTTCATCGATAGTAATCTGAATGGATAGCGATATAGGGACGAAATTCTTAACGCTGTTGTTGTCCCGTTGTTCAACGCTAACGTCGGATTGCAGTTATTCCAGCAAGACAATGCCCGATGTCACGTGGCGCGTATCTGTCATGACTTTCTTGAGGAGCAGAGCATCGAACTTCTTCCCTGGCCCCCACTTTTGCCAGATTTGTCGCCAATCGTGCATCTTTGAAATCAAGTGGGCTATTGACTGCATGTGCAGACTTTTCATTTCACCCCATGTCTGAATTGCGACGTCCTGACGTGACGCTGGCAACAGTAAGAACAGTAAGAACATGAAATTATGCACATTCATACAGCTAGACTCGAAATATGAAGTTACAATAATATTTTGGGGATTAAAGTCGATAATACTAAAACAATTGTTCCTCAAAGTTTATTATACTTTCTTTTTTGACTCAGTATATAACGACTTGCACGTTGTGTGACTAGGGGGACCAAAACTATTCTGATTAAGTTCGACAAATCATAATCTTTTATTACAAGCCATACTTCTACACAGCTCTGTTTAGTTTACTCTACAGTACGACAGCCAATAATATTAAATTGCTAACACTAATTATATTGGAATAATCATCTAAAATTTAATTAATGAAGCACCGGGTTCAACCAGGAGCCAATACTATAAAACTTTTACAATTGTATTTTTAGGGTTTAAGTATCCAGAAAATGACCACATAAAAAAATGACACAAGAAATATCAAGGGCCAATACTCTAAAACTTTTACAACTGTATTTCCAAGAACTGTATTTTATACCTATTAATATAACTCACTAAAATGAATCATTAGCATTTTAAAAGATATGGCAATTTGCCAACTGGAAATTGCCACATCTTTGAAAATGCTAATGGTTCATTTCAACCCATGTAAAGTCATAACTAGGAAATACAATTATTTATTTATTTATTTATTTATTTATTGATGCTTAAGGTCACATAGTTATGCGCAATGGCTAATCATGACCGTGACAGTTTTACGGGTGGAGGAAGCCGGAGTACCCAGAGAGAACCACCGAGCAACGACGAGCAGCTGCCAGCTCCCCAACATCGTAACTCCGCACTGCAGCACAGGCAGGGTTAGATTGGTTGAAGACATGCGTACCATCGACGTGCAGTACGCCTTAGTACACGGCGTCATCGTGTCCCCACATGGGCAATGGGGGTGAAGTGTCTTGCCCAAGGACACAACGCGGTTGCCGCAGGTGGGATTCGAACCGAGGACCTCTCGGCTTGCAGCCTGCACCTCTACCTACTGAGCCACCGCGCCCCCAGGAAATACAATTCTAGAAAATACAATTGTAAACTTTTTATAGTATTGGTCCCAGGTGCTTCATTAATTACAATGTTGCTGCTGCCGCTGATTGTTATTACATGGTAAACACAAGCGTGGATATCACTGCCCACGCGTGGATTACAACACGTCCACGCCGACTGTACTGTATAAACGGAAGGCATGCATTTTCATAAGATATGATTTTTATTTCGGCATTTTATTTGGTTACATATTAAAATTCTTTTTACCATAATCACAAAAATGTGTATTCTTCTGTTTCTTCTGCCTCTGTAAAGTTGTTTACAAATATGCCGCATTTTAACAGTGTCAAATGAGTGTTTTCTCTTGTCAATCGCGAATTTCTACGCTTCTTCCATTTCGTAACATTCTTCGCTGTGAAGACGGTGTACAGTTTCTGTGATTTCTGTCTGTCCCCTTAATTTTCGTATTCGATGCATTCCTCGAGAAAACGTTACAGAGAAATGTTCTCACACTGTCTTTAAGATATTCCATGGCTATTTCACTGGCCTCCTGTCTGGACTAGCCACTTTCTATATGCGAAGCTATAAGTTCTCGAAATGCGCCGTCGTTATCCCTGTACGACCATCGAATTAACCCTTTACCCAACGAATCGGCCACATCCGCCCACGTAATATGCAAATTCAGCAGCTGAAAAAATATTATTTTTCAAACAACTTCCACAAAACCATATCACGTGACCCCTCATTGGAACGAGCTCGTCGAGCTCGTTCCAATGAGGGGTCGCATGATATGGTTTGGTTGAATTTGTTTGAAAAATTTTAAAAAATGATATTTAAAATAATACATTTTGATATCGTCTGCTTATTCGTGTCACTCTCTTCTATTTATGTATTTATAAGCCAGTATCCCCAGAGAAAACCACCAAGCAAGGGTGGGCAGCTGTCAGACTCCCCGACGTACTAACTCCGCACAAGCATGCTTAGTATTGGTTGAAGGCAAGTGTGCCATCTATGTGCAGTACGGCTTAGTACACAGCGCCACTGTGCGCCCACGTGGGCAATCGGAATTAAGTACCATGCCCAAGGACGAAATGCTGTTACTCCTGACGGGGATCGAACCGTGACCTTTCGGTTTGAGGTCCAATGCCCTAAGCACTGAGCCATCACGCTCAACCACTCTCTTCTGAATTGGAATATCCTTTGTAGTCAGAACCCGACTAGATGTCCCACCTTTAGACAGATCGTCTTTACCTTCAAAGAGTAGTTCGGAAAAGTACTCCTTAAGATGTCTGGATAGGTTATTTGATGGGGAGACATAGGCATTACATACTGGCATTTCGTAATACCGCACGTGCAATTTATAACTGGTGCTAGCTCATAGACAACCGAGACATGATGAAATATTGCATGATGGGATAGCTGTGAGAGATTTACACCAGAAATTTTCTCCCTCGATGGTTCACTCCTCCAGGACTTGGATCCAACAGTGGCGGGGAAAATAGAATTAATAAAGAATGTGTGTGGTTGTAGATAGTGCGTGGGAAATTGGGTTTGAAAGTGTGGAATGCACTGGTGTTTTGAAGGTTTTATAACTTCCCCCATACTGCTATCTTTAAATGTTGTCCATGGGTTTTCTTTACCCAAACGATTGATAAACTTCTTTGCCGTTTATTATCGGAATGTTTTGGATGGTATCTCATTAAAGCATTGTCTCTATAACAAGTATGTTGTTTCCTTGGAAGATGATTTAAGGCAAATATACAGTACATTCTCCATGCAGCCCTATAAACACTTTGTACTCTCATTGTATTTAATGTCCATGTTTCTGTGTTTTTCACTATGAAATTATAATAAGATAGAACACACCGATGGTGGAGTGTGGTGGACTGGAATTAACAACTCAAACAAGGACTCTTGATGCCTGCCCCCGTACTCTACTCGAGTTGTGTTCTGTGTTTGTAAAGAAATATACCACATTCGGCTGTCTTTTCACATTCTTGCCCGACAACCTTTTTGAAGCATTTCATTCACATCATAACATCAATCAGATTCATAACAGCCAATCAGAGGCGTTTTTACATGATGTTCTTGGGGGCGCGGTGGCGTCGTAGTAACCGATTCTCGTCAGATCACAGAAGTTAAGCAACGTCGAACGCGGTTAGTAGTTGGATTGGTGACCATTTCAGCGACTGATTCGCGCTCCCGCATTGTGTCCTTGGGCAAGGCACTTAACCCCGTTTGCTCACATGAAGGCTCGATGACCCTGTGTACTCGGGCGTACTGCACGTCGATGGTGCGCATGTCTTCAACCAATCTAACCCTGCCTGTGCCGCGGTGCAGAGTTGCGAGTTACAATGTTGGAGAGCTGACAGCTGCTCGTCGTTGTTCGGTGGTTCCGTCCGGGAACTCCGGCTTCCTCCACCCGTAAAACTGTCACGGTTACAATTAGCCATTGTGCATAAGTGACCTTAAACACCAATAAATAAATAACATGATGTTCTTATACGTACAGTACAGCAGACGTGGACTGGTCACTTTCAACGGGTGGGCAATATTTCCACGGATGCAATAATATTAGATTCCAAAAAACTAATAACAGGAATAATCATCAAAAATTTATTAATGAAGCACCGGGTACAACGGTTAATTAAAATTTTGCTGATGATAATTTTTATTACCTGGTATATACATGCGTGGATATCACTGTCCGTGCGTGGATTACGACCAGTCCACGGCGACTGAGCTGTAGGTCGGATTTCTCAATCTCGGTATTGTATCACGTACAGTTGAATACACACGACAGTCATTGTATAACTGTTTTATTCAATGATTGTAAATCATTTTAATTAAAGCACATGGTAGAATGGTTGTCTCTAATACGCTTTCCTGGGTCTATTGATGGAACAATGTGAGCTTTTGTGTGTTTAGATCTTTGTTTAAGTAAAGAGTCTCTTGAACACTTTTCCATTTAATGATGATCATCTTTACGAACTGTCAAGAATATATTGTCAAATCTGTACTACAGTTAAAACTAGAAGTCCTGTCATGAAATGCGCACAAAGAACACGTCGATCTGCGCATTAATCTACGCGTTATGGCCATAGTTAGGCGATCAAATTCTGTACATATAGCCCGTGCACAAGCAATGTTTCAGCTAATGGACCTCCGGGTAGCCCGGAGGTCCATTGTCCGAAACAGTGTCCGTGTTTGCTATGAGTAACCAGGTGAACCTGCCGCGCTTTGGATGCCATTCGATATGGCAAATGCGCGCAATTCCTACGCGCAGTTAAGCCAAGATAAGAGCACACTTCGTAACAGGACTTCTGGTTTTAACTGTCAAATAACAAAAGAACGCCCCTATGATGATAGCGATCCAGCGTACATGAGCCAAGATTTTTTTAACATCAAACACAGTAAAGCCTTAATTAAAATAACAATAACATATATTTGTCTTGCGTTGACCAATCTCAATAATTACAGTACGGCCGCCGTGGCTGGTCACTTTTCACGGGTGGGCAATATTTCCAATCTGTAAGGGTTTATCTTCGTAACAAGCACCAGCAGGAAAATATCTCATTCTGTATAATATGCAGTATTTTTCTACCGCGCAGACAGGAAAATCTGCCTTCATCAGGTAAAGAGGTAACTCCTTGCATGCTGCTGGCAGCTATTTCTGCACGGGACAGGATCTTTCTGGCCACCGAAATATATATAATTTGGGCATCTTTAACCCAATTTCCACCCTGTAAACTGAATGGATATATTCACCAATGATTTCTTGAGTTCAATTTAGATGAATTTTTCACAGCAGCCATGACTAGATTTTATGAAAATAACTTAAAAATACTCACCGGGTTATGTTTTAAATGAAGTGTCAAAGGCTGTAAATGCAAAGCTATACCAATCATTCAGTACAGCCTCCATGGACTGGTCACTTTCCATGAGTGGGTAATATTTCTAAGGATGCAATAATATTAGATTCCAAACACTAATTGTAGGACTAATCATCAAAACTTTAATTCATGAAGCACCGCGTACAACCCTGTACTTCATTAATTAACATTTTGCTAATGATAATTTTTATTACCTGGTAAATGCATGCGTGGACATCACTGCCCACGCGTGGATTACGACCTGTCCACGGCGAATGTACGGTATTTGCTTTCATCGTATTCTGTAGTTTGGAAATAAATATTGTTTCAATTACCAACAATAGTTGCGAAAGGTGCTGTTCAGGGACATGTGACTTCAATCTGATTGCGCAATGGTGAATGTATATGAATAGTCAACAATAATTGTTGGCTATGAAAAAACCCTTTGTGTAATTTTGCTAACAGCCAGTACAACGTAGTTGTCAAGTACATCTTGGAGGTTCTCATTACGTCATTGCGTATGACAGGGTTGTCCAAACTGACCCATGAACTATTGGACATCAGGAACGCTCATTCCCGTGTGTCTCCACATCCACCATATCGGGACGGGGTGGGAGGGGTGGGAATATACTTTGATGTCTGCCAAGACCATATGCTGATGATATGCAGATTTGATTGTAATTAAAATTTTACTGATGATGCTTTTTATTACCTGGGAAGAGCATGCGTAGAGATCACTGCCCACGCGTGGTTTACTACCAGTCCACGGCGACAGTAATGTACGCTTTTGACGTTGGGCAACGTTCAAATCCTTGATGGCAGTTTCCTTGATTTTATCTTCTGTTTGTTCTGATCATGTATTTATATTTTGTTATGATAAAGAAATACTCTGGAAACCTGTGCCAATTGGTTGTGCAAGTGCCACCTCTAATCTAAGACCCACATCTACTTTTGAACAACACACGCAAAGGGTATTGTCACAATATTCAGTTAATGGTTTAAACCCAAAATGATAAACAAGTTGGGTTAACAAAAAACACAACTGAACATCGTATGTGATATATAAATAAGCAACCGGGCCCCTTATGCGAAAGATAAGCGCTCAACACGGAACACTCGCTAGAACTACCCGAGCGGCAGCCCGTATTATAAACACAAATTAATCACTAACCAACCGTCCACTTAACTCTGTTAACGACGAGACAAAGATTTCTAACTTCACTTCATGTCTTTAGAAAAATAAGTAGTTGCATGGTTTCCATCTTCATAACTATCAGAAGGACAGAAATAGAGCCGTTCTTTCAATCATCTTTTTTTCAAGATATGTTGAGTAATACAGTTAAAACTAGAAGTCCTGTCACGAACTGGGCGCTTATCTAGGCTTAATTGCGAGTAGGAATTGCGCGCAATTGCCATATCGAATGGCGCCCAAAGCACGGCAGGTTCTCCTGGTTACTCATAGCAAAAACAGGCAATGTTTCTGCCAATGGACCTTCGGGTTACCGGGAGGTCCATTGGCTGAAACATTTCTTGCGCAAAGGCCATGTGTACAGAATTTGATAGTCTTACTATGGTCATAACGCGTAGATTAACGCGCATAATCGACGTGCTATATGTGCGCATTTCATGACTGGACTTCTAGTTTTAACTGTACGTCCAGCAATTCTGATCCCACGAATCACTCATTTTCGATTCGAATCGATTTGGAACTGAACTGGTGGCATTTTAAAGATGATCGATCAGGGGATGGATGGGGGTGGGGGTGGGGGGGGGGGGCTGTGAATCTGATTTGTTTTGACTGTAATAGCGCAAATCCCGACTGATAAAATATTCCAACTGCATTATCCAGACATTCCTTCATTACACTCAGTCTTTGTTTTCAGCATTATTTATGTACAATTAACGTCTTAACTGTACGTTTTGTGAGACGACGACGTAGACGCCTGGTGCCAAGCTATATTTCCGTGAAAAGATTCAAAAGAAAACGAATCGGGCAAACAATTTCGAATCGAACCGAACAGCAACTTAAGATTCGATGTCGAATCGAAACTCGAAGCTTCGCAGCTCCCTCTACTAGCAAAGTCTCTTCCACTTGTTCGACATCATTCATAGATCCCTGTGAATTTTTCTATAATGGGTTTTGTCACTTCCACCACGACACCTTCTTCGAAATAATGTAGAAACTGTTATTCATTGAAGTTGAAAATACATATTTAAATCGTCATTGGGTTTTTTTGTTTTTTTTATATTTCTTTATTTGTATTCTTTTGTTTTTGTTTTTTCTCCACAGACATTTTCTTTCGGGTATTTTCCTTTTACTCACATCAGGCACACTTCTCCACAATGACCATATCTACAGACGATTATTTAGTTCATCAATTTTCGATCTGTAAACAATACGGCCGCCATGGAGTGGTCACTTTCCACAAATTGGAAATATTACAACAGACACAATAATATTAGATTCCAAACACTAATTATAGGAAACTTTAATTTTCAGACATTGACTTCTATACATTTACCAGGTAATAAAAATTATCATCGTCAAAATTTTAATTAATGAAGCACCGGGTTATACCCGGTGCTTCATTAATTAAATTTTGGATGATTATTCCTATAACTGGTGTTTGAAATCTAATGTTATTGCTTTCATGGAAATATTGCCCTCCCGTGGAAAATTACCAGTCCACAACAATCGTACTGTATTCTGACAGTCTAACCTTAAAAACTGATATTGCTTTTATATTTTACATACACCTAAAGATACTATACTGGAATGTATTAAACGCCACATTTCTATTCACACTGGTGTAATATATTCAACACTATGGCGTTAAACCCGATACAGCACTGGAATACGTCAAAATTAAATTTCGTTGTATACAGTTGAAATTAAGTGGCATTTTCGTCCAGATGATCCAGACACTTACTCTGGAATAGGGTAAATCCGCGTTGTCCCTATCTCGTTGAATGACATGTGGAGATTTGCTTTGCGATCTCATATTCATTTAGTATTGCTTTGGTTTTCTCTTCTTCCTTCATCTTTTGTGTTTATGTTTACATTTTCTTGTTGCAATGTTCACGTAACTCATCTTTAGTAATCGAATATCACTTCTCTACAGACCATCGAAGGTGAGATTTTCTCAAAACTATCACACTCATTTACTTAACTCATTGAACTCTAGTGGTATCTTCCATGCCAGTTCAATGACAGCAGTTAGAAGAGTCCATATTCATTATTTGGGGTAGACCAATTTATTTATTTATTTATTTATTTATTTATTTATTTATTTACTGTTGTTTGAGGTCGCATACTTATGCACAATGTCTAATCGAAACCGTGACAGTTTCACGGGTGGAGGAAGCCGAGGTACCCGGAGAGAACCATCGAGCATCGACGAGCGACTGTCTATATTGTAATTACAATTTAAGCTAAGTTGTAATTATAATTTGTTAAGTTGTAATTACAATTTATTAAGTTGTAATTACAATTGAGCTAAGTTGTAATTACAAAATAAATAAGTTGTAATTACAATTTAAACTATATTGTAATTACAATTTAAGCTATATTGTAATTACAATTTAAGCTAAGTTGTAATTACAATTTATTAAGTTGTAATTACAATTTAGCTAAATTGTAATTACAATTTAGCTAAATTGTAATTACAATTTAACATAAGTTACGCAAAAAAAAAACGAAATGGCGCTAATACGCTGCCGTAGCTTGAACCTGTAAACTGATGGGAGAACGATTTTATAACTGAACTCCATCTATTTATGCATCAGAAAATGGTACCGATAAATCCAATGCTGTTCCTTTTGCTGCTTTTTGAATTTCAGTCTTTCCCCGTTCATTACCTACCAGACAAAATTAGTTGGAGATCGATGTAATTTCAATCTAATTTCTGTACCATTTGGTAAAAATTTTCTCTTGCGCAAATAAATCTAAGTTTAATTTACATCTCAATTGAAGTGATTTCTCCCAACAATTAATTCGGTACGTTTTTGTCAGTATGATGTGTGTTGGTGTGTTATTGTTTTATGTTTCGTTACTCGGTGCATCACCAATCTAGATTTCACTTGCAGTCAACTGTGTTTTCCTAATATCATTTGAGTAACTGTGTAAATTCTCAAACAGAAATCTTTATAAGCATATATGTTAGCATTAGATGTTATAAGATTGCCATTTAATGTCCTATCGATTTTACTAAACATACTACAGTCAAAACTAGAAGTCCTGTCATGAAATACGCACAAATAGCACGTCGATCTGCGGGTTAATGTACGCGTTATGACCATAGTAAGGCTATCATAGTCTGTGCATATGGCCTGTGCACAAGCAATGTTTCAGCCAATGGACCTCCGGGTAACCCGGATGTCCATTGGCAGAAGCATTGCCCGTGTTTGCTATAAGTAACCAGGAGGGCCTGCCGTGCATTGGGTGTCATTCGATATGACAATTGCGCGCAATTCCTACGCGCAATGAAGCCTAGATAAGCGCGCAGTTCGTGACAGGACTTCCAGTTTTAACTGTATGTAGAAATTTTTGATTCGAGAAATTTCTGTTTCTGTGTCCAATTGAACTCCCATTTTGTTTTGGAATTTTGAACTGAACTTGAACCTCCAGCGTAGAGGCTGGCAAATCTAACCAGTTGCACCACCGTGAATAAAACCTTACTTATGTCAGTTTTGTTTAAGCACAAACTGGGTCGACCCATTGGCCGAGTCACTCGGTGATTCAACAAACTGAGACAATGTACCAGTGTTATGAGGGGCATCCGTTCCGTTCGCGTCGCTTAACTTGTACAGCGACAAAGTATTTTGCCTAAAAAATCATTAAGTGTTGGAGTCGTAAGGTTTACCTCTTGTAAATTGTAGAGTTTTGCAAATGGCTAGCCTCAGTGTATGCAAGCAAGTATCTCGTATAACAGCAATATTGCCTAATATTAACTATGTATACTTCTCTTTGGTTAACTCATTTGTGGATAAATAGACAGAACGCGATGTGTGTTTGAATCGGTGGGTGTTTTACATAACGAGTTGGAATGGCGTAGTCATATTTCGCGAGGGCCGTAGGCTCGAGCGAAATAAGACTACGCCATTCCAACGAGTTATGTACCAACCGTTTGAAACACGCATCACGTTCTGCGTTTATTACACATCCCATGCATTAAAATTCACTTACATAAACAAATTTTCAAATCCGATGTTTAAACCCAAAGGCGAAGAGTCCAGTTTGTTTTGTTTGAAGATGTATTGATCAAATGGATCGATAAAAAATCAAAAACGTTTTGGGAAACAGTCTAAATTACATTCGTTATCTTTTCTATTGGACATATTAGCAGTCGTGGAATTGTAATGCTCGATTGTCGTTTCATTCCGCATCTTTCAATCCCGCCAAAATGTGTATGGTAACGAGAATGGACGGGGGATCAGGATGCTTGACGTTACTTAACGTTTCCATGTATTTCCATCCGCCATTTGAGAAACGACGTTATCGATCTTAACTGGCGGAATTTTTGAAATCCTTATGGTGGTTTTTATCATCATCCAATAATTTCACACACGATTCGTTGGTTTTTATCTTGTCGTGGCTCCCGATGTGGCTACACTGTCTTGCCAACACCACACCCTAGGGCTGAAACGGTTGGCTCATTTTCGTAACCGACTAATCGAGAGCCATAACCGGATAATATCCGGTTATCCGTGGCCATTATTTCACCGAATATGGGATCAACACTATAGGAATTGGAAAGCAGTATTCTCAAACTATTCCGTAGTGTGTATACAAACGAACGTTGTCGAGTACTCGACAACGTTCGTTAGTATACACACTACGGAATAGTTTCTATGATTACTCTTTACTCACGGAAACTGCCGATCATTAACGAAGGCTTCAACGCTAAAGTCGATTATTTTTCAATATACACAACGCGGCTTCGATGTGTAATCTTTCACAAAGGAGAAGCGGCAAGTTTACTACATTTCAAACGTGGAATGACGATCACTATCGATATTTCGGATAACTGGTTGATGGTTTTTCTAATTGGTTAGGTAGCTAACTGGTTTCAAACTGAATATCCGGTTAACCTTTTCACCACTACCACACCCTCCTCTCCCCCTCTCCCTCCCGTTCCCACCCACCCCATTCTAATAAATTGTCATCTACCCTCGCCCTGCCCTTTAAAAAAATATAAAAAATAATGTTCAAATATAGTAACTAAACTCGAAATATATTTATTGTATATTGTACTTAATTTGTATACTTTTTGTACATTGCTTTATTATGTGAAAATACAAATTTGAAAAAAAAATCTTTAAATCACGCCTCGTCTTCTTGGTATTTTCATTTCTTGGAATAGCTGTATTTTCATCGCTGGTTCACTTCCGAATGACCCATTTCCAAATCTACTGAGTTTAGAATACCCTATCTAAAAAAACATTACTCTAGCTTAGCACCAATACTGCAAATTGCCCGTGACTGTTTTGGGCATATGTTGTTTTTTTTTTATAGATAACGATATACAACTTTCTAATTTCGTATCCGGTTGTCTTAATTGGTGCCGATTCCAAGCTTTCAGGCAATATATGATAAACCAAGGCTGAATAATTACAGGTGAAGTTATCCGTATAATTAGGTGAACCAGGTGGCTATGGGCGGGACGTTTGGTTATCAATCAGGGTCTAGTGCTGTATGGAACTTAAAAACATTTTGTATTTCAGAAACTAACTTGATTGGCCACTCTTCATTGCTAAAAATAATGAATTTCGAGTTTCCAACTAGTTTTGTTAAAAACACCAAATATTAAAGCCATTTGCATGTATTGCATTCCAGTTGCGACGTGTTTTTCCTGGAAAGGCAGTTCTGATTTCGTAGAAGGTGACACAAAGGGGCAATGCTAAAAATTTAGCGAATTTGTTAAAAACAACATGAATTTGTGTGTAACATTCGCTTCTTGGGATGTTTTTAACTGGAGGATATTTTAACAGTGTTACGCTCTAAAATCAGTTGGGTTATTTATTTATTTATTTATTGGTGTTTAAGGTCACATATTTATGTGCAATGACTAATCATGACCGTGACAGTTTTACGAGTGGAGGAAGCCGGAGTACCCGGAGAGAACCACCGAGCAACGACGAGCAGCTGCCAGCTCCCCAACATCGTAACTCTGCACTGCAGCACAGGCAGGGTTAGATTGGTTGAAGACATGCGCACCATCGACGAGCAGTACGCCTTAGTACACAGCGTCATCGTGCCCCATGTAGGCAATCGGGGTTAAGTGCCTTGCACAAGGAATCAGTCGCTGAAATGGTCACCCATCCAACTACTAACCGCGCTTGACGTTCTTACCTTCGGTGATCTGACGAAAACCGGTTACTGCGACGCCACCGCGCCCCCATCAGTTGGGTTAAAAATCAACTCAAATCACCTGGGTTGAGTGAATATGAACCCAAATGGGTTCATATTCACTCCGCCCAGTTGATTTGGGTCGATTTTCAACACAACTGATTTAAGGGTGTATCTATTTTCGATCCGGATAAAATCTATGAGATAAAACAGAGTACATAATCTCAGCGTTTTATTTTTTCAGTGGAATGAACATTGACAACTTTGATAGCAGCGTTATGGTAGGATTTAGTAACAGAACATTCAGTACAAATCTATTGAAATCTATTTTGGATTCAATGAATAATTTAAAAACGGCATTGACAGAGTAGATGAAAAACAACAATGAAAGGCAGTCGAAGATAGTTTTCCTGATCGAATTCAAGGTGTGTGATTCCACAACACACGTAGAAGTCATAACATGTTGTACAGAAAATGCAAACATCGCTAACGGAAAGTAGACGTAAACGAAGATGTATTTACACACACACAGCGAGTATGTAAGATCGTTTGAGCGATGAGGAAATTGAAATCTACAGACAGCATCTTCAAATATCAAGAAAACTTTACTCGGGCACGATTAACAGATTTGGTAAATACATTAAGAGAATAGGGAATTGCTGAGATTTTCTTTGCAAAAAAGACTGAGCAATCATTTTGAGGACAACCGTTACTAAGAAGAGTAGCTAAACGCACAACAAACCAAAAATCTCTGAAGGAAAGAAAGAGACTCAGTACAATTCGGCCTCATTTCACACGTTCACACCATTCACACATGGAAATATTCTGGATGGGAAAATGAGTTATTTATCCCACAAATGGCTGTTTATTCGAACAATAAAAGCCTTGGATAAATGTTTGCTATATTCACCTAGTAGGGTGATAAATTTTCCCCATATGTTTAACACTGAAAGAATTTATTCCTACAGCAGAGACAGACTTGTTGACCTCTGACCTCTACCTCATTCGTGTAGTATAATTACCAGTTCAGTTGTTGTTTTCTTTAAACCTTTTTGAAAGTATTACACAATACCAGTAGAAAACACTACACATTGTTCATTTAATAAAGTGTTTTTGCAAGTTTAGCTCAAGTTTGTAGGAGAATTATTTTTATACAGAAATGTATCACTGCGCCTTTTTTTATTTTTGTTAATAATGATTGTCATTGAATTGGACTTATGTGCTCCTCGTTTCTCGCTGTGTTTTGAAGCGAGTAACAGCACGATTTCGCCGCGACTGCCCTGTAAAAGTTTTATGGGATAAACAAAATAAACGTATAGTGTTTTTAAGTAAAAAAAATTATTCTACTGGTAGCATTAAGAATGAAACCGACTCGCCAGAGGCTCGTCGGTTTCATTCTTAACCGTACGCGTAGAATACATTCTTTACTTGAAAACACTAATCGTTTAATCTATATTTGTCAGTCATAATACTCAGTTGTATCAGTTGTAAACAGTGAAGAAGCATATACCGAGGTGGAATTTATTGGTTGCAACACATTCCACTTCACTTTGAACACTATGACGTAATTTGGATGCTGTGGTGAAGTTTTTTATGCAACTTTCTATAAGGTTATTGTTATGCACAGTTGGTTAACACCTGACTGGTGGCCCAAGAGCTTGGTAGCGGGCATGGTCACGGATTATCATAGCATTTTCAGAACGTCACACGTGAAATGAAGAGACGACAGCGGAGACATCTCCGGTGTACGTTGCCCTCATGCAAGTTCATATGGCAAATATTTCGTGAGTGGCGACACACGTTTGTTATTGTTCCATGTGCAATTTTCCATAGTAAAAGGAGTGGCATGACACATATGACACGTATGGAAGGCGTACACACTTTCAATATCCTTTGTTTTATGCTCCTGTCGTTTTGTAACACTATAGCATCAAGAGTATACCAGAGTGCTTCGGCGACCAATTTACATCCAAGTAAATTTACGTCACGGTTGATTTCTATTTCCATGGAAATTCTCTGTGGAGAATCCCAGAGGGACCAATTACACACAGATGGCGACCTTGTTGAAAAAAAATATATATAAATGCCCACATGGACCAAATAGCCCAGGGTTTCCATCTTAACTATTTGAGATCGGACACACTCGTCGCCTGAGTGCTAGAATGTTCTATGTCCCCTATGGGACTATATATTATCCCCCCTATGGGAGTACTATGTCCCCTGTGGGACTATATATTATCTCCCCTATGGGACATAGAACATTCTAGCACTCAGGCGACGAAATTTCCACTGTGTGAATTCCCCAATTTGTTAGGAAATCGCTTGAAAATGATAAAACGGATTTTGAAGCAAATAGCAATGCAGTTCAATAATTCAAGTTAACATAAGTACCCCCGGCTTTTCTACCTGCAGAAGCAACAGAGGCTCAACGAACTTATGCGTGTGTAAGATGTACGTATGTGAGTGAGTAATAGGGGGTGGGGGTGGATAGTGCCCGGTTGGGTGGAGGGAAAGGTGGAGGGAAGTTACGTTATAGTCACGTGACCGCCATGTTTGGTTGCCATGGTAACCCGCGCGAGTTGTTAGGGTGGCGCATGTTTGCGTTTTGTATACTGCAGGCTGCCATCTTGGTTTCTGTGGTGGAACGTGGTTGGTATGTGACCCAATGGTCTACAGTAGGACGGTGGTATGTTCCGAGAGTATGTTCGATAGAACTAGAGTGAAACTAATCACCCAAAATGGATCCGACAACCCCTCTAAATCACCAGCAACACCCCAAAAAGGACGCGGATTCTCCAGAGACATACTTATAAGAGTAGCACCTACACTTAAAACTAGAAGTCCTGTCATGAAATGCGCACAAATAACACGTCGATCTGCGCGTTAGTCTACGCGTTATGACCATAGTAAGGCTATCAAATTCTGTACATATAGCCTGTACACAAGCAATGTTTCAGCCAATGGACCTCCGGGTAACCCGGAGGTCCATTGGCAGAAACATTGCCTGCGTTTGCTACGAGTAACCAGAAGAACCTGCCGTGCTTTGGATGCCATTCGATATGGCAATTGCGCGCAATTCCTACGCACAATTAAGCCTTGATAGTTCGTGACAGGACTTCTAGTTTTAACTGTAGTGCGACAGGGTATTTTCGATTGAACTAGAGTAATTTTCTTGTTCCGTATTTTCCAAAATCCTCCGTTACTTCCTTGAATTACGTTAAAATGGGCTGTCCATGATTCTGTCGTTATTGTCCTTATTGAAATTCCCGTAGGAGTAATTCTTGTGTGGTCACGTGGATGACATGTCTATCGATTATCAATACTTTTTAAAAAAAAATGGCATGTGAAATGGACAGCTGAGACATCGCTTGTGCAATTGACCTTTATGGGAATTCCTGTAGTAAATGTCTTGTGAGGGACGGCATTCGAACGTTATCGGTCCCTATGGGATGTTCTATGGTAAAAGGTTGGAATGGCACATAACCGTATGGAAGGCATACACACTTTCAATAGAGTTATGCTTCTGCCATTTTGAAACATGACAGTATCAATGTTACGCAAAAGTAATTTGTACTTTTATGGAAAGTTACTGTGAAGAATCCCGTGTAGACCAATTATGCCCTTAACGAAAATTTTACTGTAGGAATTGCCAGTAGGACCAAATACGCCCAAGTGCCACCGTTAACTACCGTGTATAGAGAGGAAGGGGAAGGATCGTCCCCTTCTGGGAGATATGTGCTTGTGTGTGTGATGATATGTGCTCCTGTTCTAGCGCGCAATGTGCGCACAAAACATATAACACACCGGCACGTACGATAAAAAAGGGCTTCTGTTGACAGAGACAGAAAATAAAAGTGAGTCTTTGTTGATTCCGTGAAAAGGGATTCTGTGAGGAGATCAGCCAGAATAGTAAGAAGCAGAGGATTCTGAGGGAATCCGAAATAGATAAATATTAGTCAAGTCTCTTTTGGTAATTTGATTTACCTTATACAAAGGAACAACACCCACAGTCCTATAGCACAACGTGCTTCTCTTATAAGGAAGATTCTAGAGGAAGCCAAACAAAATAATGTCTATTTCGGTGATTTTGGGTGAATTGGGATAATTGTTTGTTTGCGGTAATTATACTCACTCTTGAACAAAGGAACTAAATCCACACCGTCCTATGACTCTGCGTGCCTCTCTTATAAGGCAGATTCTTGGTTAATTCGAGGCAAATAAATAGTAGTCGGCTTCATTTGGGTAATTAGATTTACTCCACTTGAATCAAACACGCTCTCAAAATATATCCCGAACCTATTGTAGGACAACGGTTTACATAACAGCCACGTGCCGTCCTAGAAATCAAGATGGCGGCTTCCGGTAAAGAAAATGGACGACGACGAAATACGTGTCACTCTAATAACACGCGCTGCGCATGTGCATTGACACCACGTATCACTATGGAGATACCATCATAACATGGGTGCTCACGCAGATTCCAAGCTGGGTCACACGACGATGACGTCACTTCTGGGCTCCCCCAGAAGGGGACGATCCGCCCCTCTTCTAGTACTATTTATTAGGCAATCACCTTGAAATAATATCTGTAAAACGCATTTTAAAACAAATATCAACACAGTTCAATAATTCAAGAGTGTGCAGCATTCTCAACCCTATTTTACTCGAAATGAAGAAAATTCCTGTCATATTAATACTTAACTCTTTTGGCGCGGAATAATCTGAGAAACAGAATTCTTAGCGCCTAATATTCATCATGAATTGTACAAAAGGTATAGGTTGTTAGACTAAAGCGTTATTATTTTAAAATATGTTCTAATGATCTCATTGACAGTTTTTCAAATGAGTTCCTGTATATATTTAAATGGCACCTTTATACTTTCAAAGGACGATATCGTTGTTCATGGATAGGACATAAATGGTGCATGAAACATAGGAATACATCTATGTTTGTTCAACCCTTTATCCAACGAATCGGCCGCACACTCGCCCCCCCCACCCCCTACCCCACCCCGCGTAATATGCAACTTCAGCAGTTGAAAAAATATTATTTTTCAAAAACTTTCCACAAAACCATATCATGTGACCCCTCGTTGGAACGAGCTCGTTCCAACGAAGGGTCACATGCTATGGTTTTGTTGAAATGTTTTTCAAACGTTTGAAAAAATGATATTTAAAATAATAAATTTTGATATCGTCTGCGTTGTGTAAAGCGTTAAAAACACTTGAAAATAGACACACACAGTTGGCTAGAATGACTAATGCAGTACCTTTCCGCGGTCTGCCATCTCTCGACTTTAGTCGCCTGTCGTGCCAAAAGAGTTGAGTGATGGAATATCCACAGATATGTGTGTGACTAGTGCTGACCAGCCATGGTCGTTATGTAAAAGGCTTAACCAAATTCATGAACATTTACTGGAAAATAATGTTTTTATGTGAGGACGTGGGCATTGTTTTGTTTATCACAGAAGAAATAAGGCAATTGATATTCCGTTCACCTACATTACTATTTATTAATTTATTCATATTTAACATTTTACCCAACGCAGACGCTACCATCATTTATTATTTTAAATATTAGTTTTTTCAAATTTTTAAAAAAATTAAATAAAACCATTTTATGATATATCTTACCTCCTACAAGTATCTGGGAATTTCATTGGTTCAAAGAGGTCACATGCAGACTGCATATAAAACCATATACTGCCTGTCAACATCAATATACCCTGACACCTATGGGTAATCTTCCCTTTGTTCATTGATTATTCAAAATGGCGGCAGCCGATAAACGCTTCAAGTTGAAAGATTGAGTGTTGGAAGCCCATATTTGGTCTGAAGTGCAGGTTAGGCAACTTAAAAGGCTTTATATTCTGTGGATGTGTGTCATATTACCTTCGAAATGAAACTGTTTGGAATGTATGAATTTGCCTTGTTACAATTTATGGAAAGTGCCTAGGCACTCTCCCATAAATTGTAACAAGGCAAACACACGTGAACATATTGAGAGAATTCTCTCATTTAATTTTGATCGCTGTTGTTATTAGTTCTGTGCATCGATGCATCGATGCAGCAGTCGGTAAGATATATTCGTTACACATTTTGTTGGTGGTCTAATATGGTATATATGGTGTCAGTTAATTTCATATGGGACGAGAGCTATGGAATTAACTAACACCATACATACCATATTAGACCACCAACAAACTGTGTGACTAATGATATGTTGATGCATGACTTGTGCTGTTCGAAACAACAACAAGAGTTCCCGGAATAGAGTTAGAACTGGCCTGAACAGACCAGAGAAGCTAATTATAGTAACGATAAGCTAAAACTGTTCTTACTGAAAGGTGCCTCTACTGTACTGGAACAAACGAACAGGGTCGAGTGGCCAGAAACAAATAACATAGATACATAGAAAGAAGCAGAGGGAGCCAAAAGAATCCAAACTAGTAAAATAGTTGTCTGATTGTTTGTGGTAATTCTAGGAAATAACCGCGTAAAGTCAAGTAAAGGTTACGCTAATACAGAGGAATACGATTTATTATTGAACAAAAAGAGGATTCTGATTTTGTGTGATTTGGAGTTATTTCTCTCGTCGTTTTGGGTACTTAGATTTTCTCCTATTCAATGAACGCATTATCAGAACATATCCCGTCCTATTTTAGGTCAGTGGGTCACATAGGAACTACGTGCCACCTAAGAGGTACTTGGTGATTCTGAAAAACGTTATGAAAATTATTGTCTTCGCCTGTCCGGGTGGTAATGATTTATTAAACTTTCCTCTTTCAGGTTTGAAACATGGGGACATGTGCCGGCTATCTGGGGACATGTGCCGGCTATAAAGAAATTAAGTATCCTTCAAAAACGTGCCATTCGAATAATAAACAATAAAAAGTACAACACACATACTGAGCCCCTATTCAAGAAAAATAAAATCCTGAAACTGGACGATCTATATAAGCTAAATATCCTATTATTTATGCGTGATTGGATCCACAACAACTTACCACTATCGTTATATAATCTATATAATCTTAACAAGATCGAAACCGACAGGATTACCAGACACAGAGGTGAGATTAAACAACTCAAGCCCCGAACACAGTTCACGGCAAATCTCCCCTTACACACATTTCCAAAAAAGTGGAATGACATTGACCCACTGGTTCGAAATTTACCACGAGCACAGTTTAAAAAAAAGATGACCAACACGTTTCTAGGTTCGTATGAAGCCTCTGTCAAATGTAGTAACAGATCATGCCACGAGTGTCGGGAAGTACCGACTCCCGCGACACTACATACTCACTGAATAAGTTCGAAAAGTCCTTATTAATTAGGGTTGGTTCCTGAAAACTCCAGAACACAAACTGCCAACGAGGAACTCAAATCTCTCAGCTGGCTCTGGGCAAAATATCACATTCCCATGTATGCCCCCCCTTCTCAGTGCAAGAATGAAACCAAATTCCACTTATCACCAGGACTGCAGAGTTCATTCCCTACATATATATATTTTACTTCATTTTTTCTACTGCACATGTTATTTTCAGTTGCAGCCGATTCTCCTCTCTCTCTCTCTCTCTCTCTCTCTCTCTCTCTCTCTCTCTCTCTCTCTTCATTTTTTTCCCTCATTCGTTGCTTTTTTATCTCCCACTTTTTTGTCTTCTCATACTCTACATTTTCCCTTTCCCTGAGGTGGGTGACAGTAATACAGCCAGCTGGCTATGTCACCTCCCTGCAGAAGACAAATATGTAGCTTCATAAATCCTAGATGTGATATATTATTATTACTATTTGTTGTGTCTTGGGCAATTATGTTATAAACATGTATTATAATGTCTTTTGCAAATAAAGTTATTACAATTATTACAACACATGTTTTCTCTACAAAATAACTAAAAATCTTTTTATTTTACTTCCAAAGCATATGTTATGATTCAGCGAGGTGTCATGAGTTATGTTTTACAACTAAAAACTGAAAAATAAGAACATTTGAATTTTCATGTGTATTGAACGATAACATTTGGCTGATATGTCAAGCAAAACAATTTTTAAATTCACTCTCCATATTTAAGAAGGAAAAATAAACACCCAGTTTCTAAAAGATCGGATACCATTCCTACAGAGGTCTGTCAGCACTGATTATGGCAAAGAATTCAAGAACTATTGAAAAGATATTTTTACAGGCATTGCTTCCATAAATAATAAATACACTCATTGTCAATGAACGCGATTATTCGTGGAAATGATCCGTATTGTTGTACAGTTAACTCGTAAGTCACAAGAGAGGCTCAAACTGACACCTTTACATTGCTTTGTATAAGTACCCCCCAAGTGTATTTGTCATCGAATACTCATCTCGTAGGCGGCATTTATTTTCGTAGTGTTTTTACAATGATGTACATACACTATTATCACCTAGAGTTGTGAAAATGTATAATTTAATTAATTTGAGATTTTAAGGGTTTAAATGTGACAACTCTTTTGGCGCGACAGGCGACTAAAGTCGACAGACGGCAAACCGCGGAAATGTACTGCAGTGGTCATTTTAGCCAACTGTGTGTGTCCATTTCCAAGTGCTTTTAACCCTTTACCCAATGCAGATGATATCTAAATTTATTATTCTAAATATCATTTTTTCAAATTTTTCAAATAAATTCGACAAAACCATATCATGTGACATGATATGGTTTTGTTAAAATTTTTTGAAAAATAATATTTTTCAACTGCTGAAGTTGCATATTACGCGTTGGGGATGCGGCCGATTCGTTGGGTAAAGGGTTGAACAAACATACGTATTTCTATGTTTCATGCACCATTTATGTCCTATCCATGAACAACGATATCGTCCCTTGAAAGTATAAAGGTGCCATTTAAATAAATACAGGAAATCATTTGAAAAACTGTCAATGAGATCAATAGAACATCTTTTAAAATAATAACGCTTTAGTCTAACAACCTATACTTTTTTGTAAAATTCCTGATGAATATTAGGCGCTAAGAATTCTGTTTCTCAGATTATTCCGCGCCAAAAGAGTTAAAGACTAACTTCTGTCAAAGAATGATGTAAATAAGACCACACATGACATTTTCCGACCGTTTCGTTATACAAAGCTTTTTCGTATTTCTTGAAGTAATGATATAATGGTACAGTTAAAGGCAAAAGTCCTGTCACGAACTATGTGCTTATTTTGACGCAATTCCGCGTTGGAATTACGCGAAATTTCCCAATCAAATGGCAACGAAGGCACGACAGATTGTCTTGGTTATCAATCGAAAGTACAATGTTTCAGCCAATGAACCCCTGGAAGCCTATTGGCTGAAACATTGCTTGTGCATGGAACATATGTACAGAATTTGATAATAGTTCAGCGCACAGAGTGGCGTGCTTCTGGCGGGCAATTCATGACAGGACTTAACTAACTGTTTTTAATTGTATTCCACAACGGTTTGGTGAGACAAAATGAAGTTGGGAGGGGGTTGGTGACAAACCCACTTCCGTTTAGTTCGTGCTGGTTTGAGAGTTTGTATATAGGATCTTGCATAATTGCAGTGGGCCTACTTCTAATTTACAAATCTACAGGACACATTCAGGGTATTGGAAATATTGTTTGAGAAGTTGCTTTTGAGAGGTTAATACATTTTCTTATACACGAAAGAATGCGGGTTTTCAGTAGAGAGGCGGATGATTCCAACCTAACATTAAGAAAGAATTAGAACTGGGGGGGGGGGGGGGGGGGGCGCGGGTGGGGGGTGGTGATTTTCAGATTCGGTTTCGATATCGGTTCGGCTACAGGAAAAAAAACTCGATTTCGGTCCGGGTTATCTATGTGTTGAGAACAGATAGTAAATAGAACTTCGGGCTCCTTAATTTGGAAAAAATCCGCAAGAGTTTGTACGACACCAGTCACCACACAAGCCCTGCCTATAAGTACCTCTATTGGGTTCAGCCTAACTTCCCTTTTAGGAGTTCTAAGGGATCTGTTGTGAAGACTATTCAGTATGGAAAAATCAGAAACTAGGATAACAAACAAAGTTCATGTAATCTATGTTATATTCTGATTGTCACATTTTCTCCCTTATTGACTCGTCTGGAGGAGTCCGATGGAGTCCGGTGGAGTCCGGTGTAGTCCAATGTAGTCCGGTGGAATGGGAAAATAAGGGAGAATGTGTCACAATGAGAACACACGATGTATTCGCCCCAACCGGATTTATTATGACTCACGTTTGTAACATCAGCCGTGATTGGTTAATTTGACACCTTCTAAAAATCCAAGAAGAATTTATATTCCATTATACCACTTATCACACAATCATTAATAATGAATTATAATATGAACAGCATGATTTAGTTGTAAACACTGGCATTTGGTGATATAGAAACTCCCGAAGCGACGGCACTTGTGACAAGTCGTTTTCGAATTTGGTGATCTAGAAACTCCTAAAGAGACGTCATTTGTTCGAAATGACGTCATGTTTTTGGATTCGACTACATTGTTATTACAAGATTGATGGCAGGTTGCAGTTAACGCTTAACAATGAAAGCTATTTTTGGTTCGGCATAATAAAATAATTAGAACGTTCCTTTTCATGTTCTATCGGTCGATAGTACCTGAGTTTGTGTGATTTCTGAAATCACACAAACTCGGGTACTATCGACCGATAGAACATGAATAGGAACGTTCTAATATTATAATACCATTGTGACGAGAATCCATCTGGGCACTACTGCAGTTCCCCCAGGGTAACATAGTTTGATAAGTTTATGCACAAACACAGTAAAACCGTTCGGATTGGGGTTTTTTTGTGCTGGGTCTTACGGGTCCCACCGGAAACGAACCTGAAAATAAAAAAAAAAAAAAAACGCTCAGCCCTAGAAGATATTCAGGCGATTACTATGGACTGACTGGGCTGAGCTTGGCGGGTTCACGGGTTTAAATGACAAATAACCAAATCCAAATTGAGATCAACAGATAGAAGATACTGACACCCCCTCTACTTTCTCCTAAAAGGTGGACTCCTCTCCGTGGGAACATGAGCACCACTCTCAGACTAATACGATCGTATTTAGCATTTTCCAAAGTGGTTACCAGACATAGAAAAAATACATTGATTGCGATACGACGACTGGGTGGGGTGAGACAGATCTTTTGAAATCCGTCAGAGGCATGTTAAAAAATTATAAATGTAGACCACGCACGACATAAACTTCAGAACCCAGAAGACTACACTTTATCACTTAAGAGGTACCCTAAAAATTGTTTATGTTATCATAGAACCTGACATTTTATACCCAGAGTAAGCACCCTCTAACCAGCCTTTCTTTGATTTCATATTTGTCTCCCCCCACTATACGTGAAACATACGCGTGTCCCAGGTGAGGCAGCAGGGTGGGATATTTCTATTCCAACCACCCCACGTGACATACTCATTTGCATATTTTATTAGGCCGCCGGAACTATTTCATCATCGTCTGCACAATTGTAAGTAAACAAAATGGCTTCACGATTTGCAAATATAGATAGACTCAATATTTAATTATTATTCAAATATTAAACTTGATTTGTTTCAACCCCATGTTTCTCTGTAGATTTAATAATATCACTGCGCGAATTTATCGATCGATCAATAATCTCACAATGCCCTTTACATTCGAGTTTGACACTCGTAAATTCATTAACCCCTTAACGGACAGTGTTACAAATCAATTTTTTTTGTATATACCTATGGTATATAGCTAACTATTGTACGATCTTTCCGATGAAATTGTTCGTTTTTCGAAAGGACTACGACTTGATAAATTGGGTATGTCAGCACGTGACCGCCAATTATCTATAATGACGTAATCCTCGTGTGTGGGGAGAAAAATCATCCTCGATGAGTCTGAAGGTGGGAATGGGGAAATCTCACCCTCGGGGCAAGATATTTGAACCAGACCCTCGGCAAGCCTCGGATATGGTTCAAATATCTTGCCCCTCGGGTGAGATTTCCCCATCCCACCTCCAGACTCACCGGGTATCATAATAATCCTGCCGCGCTGAAGGTTTCATTAAACACAAAAACGTGTATGTATGCACATGAGAAACCATGAACACCCTTCATGTCACAGTATTAAACCGAACACTGGTATTTGACCTCAAAAGCTTCTTAAGTCTTATGATTAAATGATTAAAATTGATAACATAAAACTATACTTTTTAATCACACAAAAACTTTCTGAAATTACCTTGACAAATTGTTGATTTTCACGGAATTCATTACACCAATGGTTAAATTTATTACTCTAAAGATTTGGGTACTTTGAATATTATCTATTGTCAAAAATCAATGGAAAAAGTTTGGCATTTTATGAAGCATCAAACTGAAATAAGGAAAAACAACATAGAAACACACTCCAACGTAAATAGAGGATATGAAATGAGTGTTTTTCTCATATGGTATTTATGAAACGAGTCTAAGAATTTTCCGTTTGGGCAAGCCTCTGGCGAGCCCCAAACAGAAAATTCGGACGAGTTTCAAAATAAATATCATATGAGAAAAACACTTATTTCATATTCTATTTATCATATGACACAGGTGCGCGGCGGCTCAGTAGGTAGAGGTGCAGGCTGCAAGCCGAGAGGTCCTCGGTTCGAATCCCACCTGCGGCAACCGCGTTGTGTCCTTGGGCAAGACACTTCACCCCCATTGCCCACGTGGAGGCACGATGGCGTTGTGTACTAAGGCATACTGCACGTCGATGGTACACCTGTCTTAAACCAATGCTAACCCTGCTTTATTGGAGTTGGTATGTTGAGGAGCAGACAGTTGCTCGCCGTTGCTCGGTGGTTCTCTCCGTGTACTCCGGCTTCCTCCACCCGTAAAACTGTCACGGTCATGATTAGCCATTGTGCATAGATATGTGACCTTAAACACCAATAAATAATAAATAAATATCATATGATACTCATATGCACACATTATCGACTAAGTATAACTTTTTAACCCTTTACCTAATGTGTGTTGCAGACAACACTTGGAAAAAACATCATCATATAACTAAAAGTTTTCGTTTTTGCTTCCAAAACATAGGTTATGATCCCTCATTGGAACGAGCGCGATGCGCTCGTTCCAATGAGGGGTCACATAACTATGTTTTGAAAGCAAAAAATGAAAACTTTACGTAGAAAGCGCTGGCCGGTTTTGGTCGTTATGTTAGGTAAAGGGTTAATGCAATATTACCCAACCTAAATAGGACAGATAACGTAAATTCTCCCTACTCAAATTATGCAATTGTGACCCAGTTGTATTTTGTTCAGCCAATCAGACTGTCCATATTTGAAATTGGCCAATGAAATCTTTCAACCCCAATCATGCAAATTATCAAAATATGGCCCAGTTGTATTTTGTTCAGCCAATCAAATTGTTTTGTTTTGAAATTGACCAATGAAATCGGCGGAAGGCTTTATTTATCACTGATTAATATGAAAGCAAAATATCAAATGTTTTAAAGTGAACAAAACAGACGAGTCATATGATAAATACAAATATTACACTCCAAAATGATTGTGAAATCGTCAGTCCGTTAATGAATGTAACAGCCAACGTGTCATGAAATGAAACGTCAAAAATGATACGAAGAATTGGCTAGCACTACCCCACCGACAAGCGTTAACACTTAGAATTGCGTGTACGGTCCATTTACGACCCCCCCCCCCCCCCCCATTTTACTAATTAAGATATCGGTCAAAGCCGAATTCATTTCAATTAAAATTCGTAAATTAGGGTATCATTTTCAATAAATAATTTGTTCACACCGGGAGCAAACCATAATTTCACGGAATAAAAAACGGCATGCCTTAACACATAAGGGAATGCGTCAAACTGAATTGTTTTTAAAACAAATTTTGAATCCACAGGCCACCCATGCATGTGCTCAGGCAACCAAACGGATAATTACTGTAATTAACTGTGAATTTTGAAGCCCACAAGCCACCGTTGCGTCTGCTCAGGCAACTCATGGGACGCTTCCAAAAACAGAGGAGAAGACGATCATGGGATTATGCAAACCACCTTTACGTTTGCTAGGGTGGCCTGCACAGACTCTCCTGAATACCCCCCTGGTATTGATTATTCAACCTGGCAATGCCTTCCCGGATGAAAGTAACCTCTTGGGCTACCTCCCCAATAACCGCTGGGGTAGTCCAGTGTCGCCTTCCCATGGGGAATTAAGGTGCATCTGTTTCCAGCAGTAGACGATTACGGGGAATCGCTTCTGCTGCCTTCTTCAGTTCCCCGCTGGGAGTACTGACGTAACAGCAGCTGAATATATCATAAACAGTCGCCCGACCCGCATGGTAGAGGCGATTAACCCTTTGATACTTTTGTACGTGTTATTACGTACGAAATCTTTTGTTTAATTTAACCCTTTGATACTTTTGTAAGTGTTATTACGTACGAAATCTTTTGTTTAATTTAACCCTTTGATACTTTTGTAAGTGTTATTACGTACGAAATCTTTTGTTTAATTTAACCTTTTGATACTTTTGTACGTGTTATTACGTACGAAATCTTTTGTTTAATTTAACCCTTTGATACTTTTGTAAGTGTTATTACGTACGAAATCTTTTGTTTAATTTAACCCTTTGATACTTTTGTACGTGTTATTACGTACGAAATCTTTTGTTTAATTTAACCCTTTGATACTCAATTAAAATTCGTAAATTAGGGTATCATTTTCAATAAATAATTTGTTCACACCGGGAGCAAACCATAATTTCACGGAATAAAAAACGGCATGCCTTAACACATAAGGGAATGCGTCAAACTGAATTGTTTTTAAAACAAATTTTGAATCCACAGGCCACCCATGCATGTGCTCAGGCAACCAAACGGATAATTACTGTAATTAACTGTGAATTTTGAAGCCCACAAGCCACCGTTGCGTCTGCTCAGGCAACTCATGGGACGCTTCCAAAAACAGAGGAGAAGACGATCATGGGATTATGCAAACCACCTTTACGTTTGCTAGGGTGGCCTGCACAGACTCTCCTGAATACCCCCCTGGTATTGATTATTCAACCTGGCAATGCCTTCCCGGATGAAAGTAACCTCTTGGGCTACCTCCCCAATAACCGCTGGGGTAGTCCAGTGTCGCCTTCCCATGGGGAATTAAGGTGCATCTGTTTCCAGCAGTAGACGATTACGGGGAATCGCTTCTGCTGCCTTCTTCAGTTCCCCGCTGGGAGTACTGACGTAACAGCAGCTGAATATATCATAAACAGTCGCCCGACCCGCATGGTAGAGGCGATTAACCCTTTGATACTTTTGTACGTGTTATTACGTACGAAATCTTTTGTTTAATTTAACCCTTTGATACTTTTGTAAGTGTTATTACGTACGAAATCTTTTGTTTAATTTAACCCTTTGATACTTTTGTAAGTGTTATTACGTACGAAATCTTTTGTTTAATTTAACCTTTTGATACTTT
This sequence comes from Pictodentalium vernedei, assembly GCA_031216915.1. Taxonomy (NCBI): domain Eukaryota; kingdom Metazoa; phylum Mollusca; class Scaphopoda; order Dentaliida; family Dentaliidae; genus Pictodentalium; species Pictodentalium vernedei. Next base: position 47,624,359 of record CM062297.1, on the reverse strand, counting down.
TGTACGTGTTATTACGTACGAAATCTTTTGTTTAATTTAACCCTTTGATACTTTTGTAAGTGTTATTACGTACGAAATCTTTTGTTTAATTTAACCCTTTGATACTTTTGTACGTGTTATTACGTACGAAATCTTTTCTTTAATTTAACCCTTTGATACTTTTGTACGTGTTATTACGTACGAAATCTTTTGTTTAATTTAACCCTTTGATACTTTTGTAAGTGTTATTACGTACGAAATCTTTTGTTTAATTTAACCCTTTGATACTTTTGTAAGTGTTATTACGTACGAAATCTTTTGTTTAATTTAACCCTTTGATACTTTTGTAAGTGTTATTATGTACGAAATCGAACAGCACGTTGATACTTTGTGGTCATTTGTTTTGTTATTATTTTTCGATTTTTTAAAGTTTTAATCTCAAATTCGTATTTTCTCCCGAAAATCCAAATGTTATTGCAGCTTAAAAAACTAACAGAATCCTGCTGTCAAAACTTCTTAACTGGTTGAGTGCTAGTGTGGCATAGCAGGGTTAAGTACCCCGGAAAAATGATCGTCTAGTGGTTTTTAGTTTGGACTATAATCGTGGCAAAATGGCCACAGGACAATTTAAGTGTTCAGTCTTTAGAGGCAACCCGTTTCTGTAGAGTCTGCAACAATTCTTGATACTGCAGCCGCAGCGAAAGGGTGAATTCAAAAACACATAAAATGTACTTACAGTTTTCTACACTTTTATTAAAACCCTAAGTATAGTTCCTACAAGTTAAACTTTAAATCAATTCTCTCTCTGGTAAAAGTTTGAAAATATCAGATACGAAATGAGACTAAGTCGAAACTATCGCATCGCTCTCATCGCGTCCTGTGTCTGAAAATGTTGTCTGGCCTGGCAGCGTTCGGCGGCGTCCTTCCACGAGAATAGGAGAGTGACTTCTTGTACACACGGAAGACCCAAAGAGAGAAGTGCCGTCTCGGGTGATTCCGTTGGTTTAAATACGGTTTGAATCGTGTCTACTCGGCAGAATTTACGTCATAAAACACCACAAAACACCACATATACCCCAAGATGGCGGAGAGGTATTTCTTAACCCTTTACTTCCATCCTGGGATAGTAGGGCATCCGGTGGGTATCCTATGCTAAGAGTATGCGTTCTCGCCTTTAAAAGGACAGTGGCACTTGGTAGGTGTATAACCGCAAAACCATTCAAAACCAACAGCGCCATCTTGTGAACGTGCAAGATTGCACAATTCTCAGAGCTGAAACTGATACTGGGTGTGTTGAGGTTAGGTCGGGTCAGTATACAATGCTAAAATCTGTCAAAAGCATTCTGATGGGGTTATTATAGGTTAGGCTTTTACTAGCTAATATGCCAGTCATAATTGCAAATACTGTCAAAAACACCTTTTTACAGTAAGTGCGTAGAGTACTTCTTTTAGGTCAGTTGCACTGCTATTATGCAATGCAAATATACGAGGAATTGAATAAAATTACATAACTTGGGCTTGAAAACAGCGTTTACTTATCAAAGTTTATACAACAGAGAATTATTACCAAGTAGGACTTGGCCACTCTGATTAACACATTAACACTTCGGGAACCAAGATTCTCGAGTGCAATCATAAGACTCCGACGCACCCCACGGAGGTTAACCCGATGTGCTCCGTGGAGGGGCTCCGTGGAGGGCATTTCGTTACAATCCTCCCAACCAAGACGCGAGGTCCGGTAAACTTTTAGCGGAGCTCGAGTCTGGATCAGATGAATTCCAGAATTATCAATAGTGATCAGGATAGTGACCAGGATCACCAGGATCACCGGCTGACCGGATCCAGGGAAACAGGATGACCAATCACCTGCGGTGACCAGGATGCTGTCAGCATCACGGTCAACACGGTGATGGGAATCCATGACCAGGATCAGTCACTACCGGTTTTTAGGGAGAAGAAATGCACTACAGGAATTATTTATTACGGACTAATATTATCGGAATGCCTCCAGACAACAGGAATCACCTTTTCTCCTAAGGTATTACATTCTTAATTCCTGAAAGTAATAAAAATAACAATAAACTCTACCTGATTCTGTTAGTGGGGAAAAACTGATAATTACGGGTCGTAAAATCGAAGCTATGCTTCTTCAAAGGAGTTCCCCATAGGAGGTCAAATCGACACAGAGGACAACTTTGTTTTTGCTGCATCCAAGTTAACCCACAGTAGAGATGTACTATCTGAGTACATTGAGGACAACGATATGCTTCACGAGGCCCAACAATGTCCACCAAGCATATCGCACATTGTCTCCTATCTCCATCAACTATATTTTGTCTGGCTTGAAAGATTCGAAGGCTTGCATACATTTCAAGCGAGTATTGCAAGACTTGATGACTGTATTGTGCATTTTCCCATTCATAGGTATGTTCCATGCATATGATGGAACGTTTCACCAATTATCATTCGATATTCGCGAGGTAAATCGGGTATGGAGATTTGACTATATTCACTCGGGCGAAATGGACGGACCGGAGTCGATGTGATGAATAGATCGATCCCATTCTCCGATTGATAAGGAATTCATTGATCATAATAAGTTCCGTCCCACCGTGGGTCATTCCAATAACGAATAACACTTATACGGCTTGATCGTGCTGCCTCCCAAGGGGTTGCTAATCGAGCCTCATGTTCGATTACCACTATGTGAGGCATCACCAGTTCGCGTCCTACTTCCGTTGTATGGAGACAATACTGGTATAAAACTTGAGTTTGAATCAATTCTAAGTGACCGGTGACTTTGTTTAACTGGACCATATCCCACACACGGATTTTACGCTGAAACGCGGAAGCTCCGTTGTGAAAGATCATAGGTACAGGTATACGAAATCTCTGTGTCCAGTACTCTAGTTGCTCCGGAAGAAAATCTTCTGAAGTTGGGTTAACTGTTCGGTATGCAAATGCAGTGGCCATTTTCCAAGGATTGAATATTACTTGTAACTAATTAAAACTTTTTAAACTATAAAAACTGAAAATTGACTACAATTAAATATCCCGTGTGATCGATAAAACAAAGAACTGTGATTGACTATAATACTCAATAAAATACAATAAAATAACAAAAACACAAAAACTATTTTACACTATGCTACAGCTGTGCCGTATGAACAATTCTACTTTCCCCGTTAATGGTTCTTCGTTAGTTTTTAATCTGTTGTCGATAGTGACGAGACTAGGAGTCACGTCTAGAATGTCACTATATAATTTTGATTGAAAAGAACTTTTTCGTTTACTTTATTGAGAATATTTGTTGTTTGCGCAAGAAGAAACTTATACAGTAATGTCCAAAGATGACAACAGTGCCCGACGGCGCGCAGCTGTAGAGGTCGCCTTTTTTTAACTTCTGTCATGTCATAAACAACTCAAAACTGATGTGGGTCCATTTCAGCTGGTACTGGAAGCTTCGGCTCGTTACCGATACCCCACCTCATGGGTGCACGGCAGTGCGGGCAAGAAGCTGGCTCAGGAGCACCGGCTTTTGATCTGGCCCATGCAATACCACAAGAGTAGTGGATTTGTTGTTTACATTGGCCACATTCAAATAAATCCTGCCAAGTTTTTGAAATTTCTATTAAGCAGATGCAGCAAGAGTCCACAAGACCCTTATAATGAGTCTGTACCTCCAGCGTCTCATTATATTTAATAATTTGGCTGCGTAAACTAAAACGTTGTAATCGTCTTCCCTCATGTCGGATTAAATCTTCACGAAGGAGCCGATACTGCTTTTGCTGTTTCTCTAATTCATACGTTGTCTGTACGTTACCAGGAGGAAAGAATCGTGCAGGATGCATTTGGTGCTGATAAAATCCATATGAATCATCAGCATCTTCACTGGCGGGATATGTACTACCAGGGAAGACCTCATGACTCCTGAATGGTCGGACCAAACCAGGATTGGCTATTAGGTCCAATTCAGCATCCAATTGATTTCGCCCATGGTCATAATATCGGCCATTCCAACAGGGGTCATTGACACAATGAATGACCTCGTCAGGACTGGGACCAGTGACCTCATGGGGTTCAACTTCGACTGGGAACTCCGGAAGATACAAAAGATGGGGAAATATTACTTTTCTTTCCTCAGAGAGATAAAAACGATAGCCAAGTTGGTGTTGCATTATCTCTGTCTGGCCATTGGCAGGATTATAATGTCTTGTGTTCCAAATACGAATATACCTTAAACGGCGACGTTGCCATATATCTTTTGGAAAAGATAGAGAATGACCATGACAGGGAGACGCAGCTCGATGAAAGGCTGTGTGTTTATGTAATTCAAACCTTGCCCGTTCCTCGTAAGTATGGCAAGGAGTTACGGCATGTTGGTAAGCTTCGCGTTGATGTAAATCGTACATTGCCTGTTCTTCGGCGAATTCTTCAAATTCCAAAGTAGTTGCTGAAGCCATTCCAACAAGAAAATTAATCAAATATGAAATAAAATAAAACTATATTTAAAAGAAACCACTATGTTACCAATAGTATTATGTTTATACACTAAAATTTACACTTATAATACGCTCCCCTGGGTTCGTCTGTAACTTGGTGCACTCAATCAACACTCTTTCCACCAACTTTCAAATTTGTTTGCCTTGATACGGGAGTCCTGTGTGTAACTTATCTAATACACTCCAGGAACTCCGAATTTATAAAAATTGTTACACTGCAGGGCAGGATTACTAACTACTTGGAAAATTTTTGACTAGTAAACAAGACAAACACAGACGACCCGTAATCATCATGGATCAGGTTTCCAATGAAGGATTATACATAAATTGGGAAACCAGATTCATGAAAATCTTATATATATGTAGTAATCTACGTAGACTTTTCTGTTTGTTGTTGCTTATTAAAGTTTACACTTCTCAATCTTCACTCTGAAGGTTTTCATTTTGTGTTGGCAACTGATAGTGCCGATACACAGTATTTGGGCCTGTTCGGTAATCAAACGTTGACCCTGTGAAATGTCCAACATAATCTGGGTGGTATTGACGATAGACAACAAAGGGTTGAAAACTCCTTGGTCGGCCATCTGAGTGATATCGTGCTCGTCTACCACGACTAAAGTCACGATATCTTGCACAGAAGGGAGTAAACTCTGCTACATTTCTTCGCATATGAAATCTATGATGTACACTACTGGTAGTAGCCACCCGGTGACTATAATACCGTAGAGGTTCACTTACCTCACCCTGCTCGTTGATTTTTGGATATTGTAAATCAGGGCAATTGTATATCACTAAATATCTAGACCTATTTGCAAAAGTTAAATGAGTATCAACAGCACTGTCATAATAATATATCAACTCTCGCTCAACCTCTATATATACTATATTCAAATCCATATCAAAATATTGACATCCAAATTCATCCTCAATGCCTAAGAGATCTGTATCTTTCATAAAGTCTTGTTCATAGGTATTGGGTCGTATGATATCTCGATCAAATTCATGAGGAGAGGCCAACGGGCGAGGTGTTCTGAAAAACTCGCTTCTTGCCCACTCCCACAGTCTCGGTCGAATATCGATTATAGGTTCTGAGACAATATTAGTAGATAATGGAGTAAATTGTCTTGCTTCTACATCACTTAAAGGAGGGGTGTGTATGTCTAATCCAAGATCAGCTCGTGCAAGTTCATTTTGTATCACACTGATACCTGACTCTGCAACATCAGAGTCCAGAACAGTGGTAGAATCACTAGGCAAAGAATCACTTGTAGGTGTGGTCATACTGGAAGAAGTATGTGATCTCATTGTTATATCATAGACAAATCCACCGAGTCCATCTTGGCTCTCGGGGTCCCGATGAATAATTGCATCATGGGTTCTAACAGGTAATCTTGGAGGAAGGACTAACATTTCCACTGTATCCGTAGGCGAATAAGGTGGAAGTCGTTGAAGTCGTTCAGGTGTAGATAGTAAAATAGAGTCAGTAGGAGTTTGAACACTACTTGGAGGAGTCGACAAAAGGTCGGAAGATGCCATAGAAGGTGATGGTGACGCTTCTATTGATGCCAATACAGATACATTATTATCAGAGGAATTGCTATTTATATTTACGTTTATACTAGATGAATTAGTGTCTTGAAAAAGTTCTTGTGAAACAGTACTATTACTGTCAGTTCCAGTACTAACTGTACTTGAAGTTTCATCATCATATAAAGTGTCACGTTCATTATAATAACTCTGGTAATCAGGGAAATCATCGAGCCCACTGTCAACACTAGAATCAGATTCTGCCATTTGTACACTGGTCACTGAAACAAAAACACACAGTGTGTGAACTACTGTTTTTCAGTTTCTTTGTCCATATCAAACATAGTTATGTGGACATTGGCAGAATCCACTTCATGTTGTACACGGGGATATATTGATTTCCTATTAGGTTGAGGAGAAGGTCTAAAGTTTTGAACAGCTTTTCTCATCACGTCTCTAATACTCTTAGGAGGTTGTTGTTGTTGTGCTCCAGTTGGATCAGCAGGAGCTGAAGGCTGTGGTCTAGGTCCCATACTAGTATAGATTTCATCATCAGCAAATGCAAAATTAGACATTTCACTATCATCAACGGTTTACTTTTACGGTTTCTTAACCATTTGTATATCTGTTTGTGTCTATCGGCTCGATAGCACTTCCAAAGCAGATATAATCCTATTATTAATGCAATGGTCGCGAGAGCATAAGCCCACTTAGGGACTTCAAATGAGTCCATCATTTGTAAATTTAGCGAGTCAAGTTCATGAATTAAGTCATCCATGGGTAAGTCATCCAAGTGATCTATTCCTTTCGGTATCGTAAACGTCGATATGTTCACCCTCTCTATGACAGGTTTCCACATCTGTCGTTGTAACAACGAGAAATTTGGTAACACCGTCTTTGTAACAATCCGAAAAGTAGAATTATCCCTTTTATGGAAATAACTTGGTAACATTAATTGACCGCTCGATGCCATACATAACGGTTTTAATTCCAAAATTCCAATTGGCAGAAGAATCCGTTTCGGTTTCGGATTTCTTCGTTTCGGACAATTGAGAATCGTAGTGGGACATCTGTCGTGATGTACCACATTCCTTCATCGATTCTAGTACTGAACAGGAGGTCGATATTCAATCGCACTTCCGTTTGACATAAGTTCGGAATCTCTAATTTCATGTTTAAAAACAAAGCTAACATACAACTTGTCGTCGTATGTATCGTTCGTACGGCACCTACTAAAGGACAAAACAACTTATTGTTATCTACACATTGGTCATGTCCTATTTCTGGGACATACTTCGTCCTTTCTTTATTAATAATTAATATGTCAGATTCAAGAGTATATATTGCTACTAATTTATTTGCAACTCGCGACGCATTCTTGGTTACATTGACAAAGGGTACAGGCAAAGCCTGCACCTTGAACACTTCAAATTGCAAGTTCGAATTACGTAAGGGGATCTTCATAAAGATCACCATTTATCGTCATCATAAATGGCAGCCATCGTAAGCAAATGATAATATTGCCATAATTCTGCTGTCAGATCTAGTGGCAACATGGACTTATCATCTAATTGAACTTTAATACTCATTAATATCGAGGTCAATAGTGAAGGATCCACTATTTTCGGTGATAATTTCCTATCGGCTAGGATATCCATTTGATCATGTAATCCCCGCAGAGTGGTTTCTGCGGCGATTATCATTGATTCCAATTGACTCATTATAAACTCAAGCTGATGATAAGCATGAGTGAAATGTTCAAGATATAATATTCGATCTGAATGATTCTGAACTACTTGATTTACTCGACCTTGAAATAACATCAATTCGCACGATATATTTAACATAAATTTTCTATTTTTCAGAATCGCTTCATGATTCATCTTAATGAAGGTTAAACTTTGTTTTTGAATATGTTGAATCATTGCTTGATTAGTACTTACACGTCTTAAATTTTCTGTTATCCCATCTAAATCTGACTGGGATACAGTTCCAAAGAGAAAACTCAATCCTTCACCTACAAAGTCGAACAAACCTCGTTTCTTCTGAGACGGGATTATTGTATGGCCATGTAATCTGTGATAATCGTTCAGATCCTCTTTTACTCGTTTAACACGATTATTTAGGTATCTGATCTCCTGGTGTATATCCGTTATGATCAATTGTATCGCAATGGCAAGAGTAGAGTTTTCACCATTTACTTCGACAAAAGTTCGTCGAAAAGCTATGGTTGTAGCATTATACAAACCAGCAGTATATTGCATACTTCGATCAAGTCTGCGCACATATTGTATAAAAGGTTGGAGCTCATAAACAAACATTGTACTCCAATCACTAGTTACCATATTTACTTCTTTCACTTTCTTAAAAATCACATTGTTTCTAATAATAGTATGTCCATCTATTATTGTAGTCGTAGTCAAAAGACCAACTAATAACATCCTACGCAACATCTTGCTCCTACAATGAGAAAGGAAGCAAGAGTTAGCGCAATGAGTAATACGCAATTCAATTACTTTCACTCTGACGATTCACTTCCCGGGTGTAAAAGGTCAGAAAGTTAATCCAACTACAAGAGAGTTTTAGTCAGTTCGCGAGGCTGACAAGAGCTCACTCATAGTTTCGTTCCAAACAAATCATAAGTCAATACAATTTTGTTACTCATTTTACACTTTCTCTCGTCTCTCTCAAACTTAAGGAGAGGCATGCCATATGTGTTACGTTTAGTTATCATTAGTCCTGTGGTAACATTTAATCACTACTACTCCAGGCAGAGGGTACCATAATTGCTCCTAATTCTAATTTCTCACTTGGTTCTTTAATCTTATTATGATCTCGTAACACAGCTTGTATACAAGAGATCATCTCAGTTATATCTTTACTTGACTGTTTTGGTTGAGGCTCACTACTTTGGCCTTTTTCAGTTATTTGCAATTGATCAACTTCCATCGTTGAATCATTTACTCGATCATTTCGATCGCCAGCAATGAACCGTGATGGCAGTTGATCAGCGGAAGGAGCTTGTAGCTCTTTCATTCGTCTCTTGTAATCCCGTACCTGTTGTACTTGTTGTCTTAATTCTGCTAATGGAACACCATCTTCTGAAGAAGAAGAATGTTCTCGTCTTTGTCTTTTATTCTTAATGATCGACGTTAAGGGGTGTTTTTCTTGAATCCCTTGCATATCGTCACTTTCATTACTGTCACTACTGCTACTGTATTCAGTAGTCGACTGTTCTGATGGGGCAGCGTAACGTTGTATTCGTCGCGCTCTAACAGGTTGGACAGGTTGAGGCACCTCCCATTCTTGAGGCGCTTTACTAAGTCTTTCTCCATGACATTTAATTATTCTGCGAGTTAATTGATCTTGTATCTTATAACTCACTGGACCTGTTCTCTCAATGACTCGAAATGGGTAGTCCCATTTCGATTCTAATTTTCCTTTAGATTTTCCTGAGGAGTATAAAACAGGATCACCTACTTCAAAGGTGATATCCTTTGCTGTAATATCATGTAATCTTTGTTGTTTTAATACTCGTTTCTTTTGTGTAGCTTGTTGTTTTCGAAAGGCTTTATGTTGTTCCTGAATGGCTATCTTATGAGGTTCTTCACGTACATATTTTTCTCGAGGTTTAAGTATATTGTCGAGTGGTAAAACCACATCTCTGCCATACACCAGATAAAATGGCGAAAATCCAGAGGATTCACTACCATTAAACCTGATGGCTGCCATAGCTTGGTTCAGGAATAAATCCCAAGTTTCTAATTCTTCTCGAGCTAGTTTTGCTAAGATGTCATTCAGCGTTCTATGTAGCCTCTCCACCTTTCCATTAGATTGTGGATGGAAATAGGAAGTGGTCACATGATGTATCTTGAAATAATCAGTTAAATATTTCATCACTGCATTTACATTTTCAGATCCATTGTCTGTTAATATTTCTAAAGGACATCCAAATCTTGGAAAAATTTGATCTATTATCAAATTAGCAATTGTTTCCGCCTTTTTATCAGGCACTGGAAATGCTTCAGGCCAGCCAGAATAAATATCTATGAAGGTCACTATATATTTGTTTCCTGATAGAGTCTCAGGGTGTGGACCACTCATATCCAATGCAATTTTAGCAAAGGGGTATGGAGGTCTGTCAGTCTCTTGCAATGGCAAAGTGTGAGCTCTGGTGTTACGAGCTCGACACACAAGACAATTTTCTACATGTTTATAAATATGTTTATATAAATCTTTCCAATAATATTTTCTACTGATATTATTGTACACTTTGTCTATGCCAAGGTGACCTAATTCATCATGGTATTGTTTCAACACATCTGCATGTAATTGTTCGGGTATGCACAAGCGTACCCGTGGGTTATCGTCAACTGTACTGATGTAATATAATACTCCCTCAATCATGAGGTATCTACTACTAATGTGAGCAGGGGTATTGTTACCTTGATACTTCTTAATGATTTCAACAATCTTTTCATCTTTCTGTTGCTCTACCTTCATGTCCAAATCTTTGTAATTAATTACTTGTGGTTCGGGCGGAACCTGAGGTTCATCTGTGATGACATGTACATATCTTTGAGGATCAAATTTGTTACTATTGATAATGCCAATTTGTAATGCTTTCTGATTTTCCACATTATCCATCTTGTACCCGGGGTCAGCGTTTGCAATTCCTTCAGGTAAACGAGAGAGTAGGTCAGCACATGTATTCTTTCTACCCGGTAAATATTCAATCTTACAATTGTAGCTAGCTATCTTCAATGCCCAGTGTTGTACTTTGGCATTGTTTTGCGGACTTTTCAACAAGTACTGCAAGGGGGCATGGTCTGTCTTAATAACAAACTCTGCTCCCTGCAGGTAGTTATTGAATTTATCCAATGCGTATGAGATAGCGAAAGCTTCTTTCTCAAATGTCAACCATTTCTGTTGGGTTTCACCCAATTTATGAGAGAGGAAGACAATGGGTTTTTCATCAGGTACTCCAGGTAGTTGACCTGTTTCATCATCACATGGTTGTGCCAAAACCGCTCCGACACAGCGGCCACTGGCATCTGTGTAAAGCACATAAGGCTTTCTGGGATTTGGATATGACAAATGAGCAACTTGAGTTAAACGATCCTTCAACTCTTGAAAAGCTTTTTGATGTCTGTCACGCCAATGAAATCTTGCATATTTCTTTGTCAGTTCTAAGAGTGGTTGAGCAATTTCGCTGAACCGAGGAATAAATCTACAGTAGTATGAAGTCATACCCATAAAAGATCTCACTTCCGTTACCGTTTTTGGCGGATTTAATTTTCGTATGACCTCGACCTTCGAAGTCTCAGGTTTAATTCCATCCTTACTAATTACAAAACCAAGATAAGATGTTTCAGATTGAAAGAAGGAACACTTCTTTGCTTTTAGCTTTAGTTTATGTTTTCTTAGTCGACCAAACACTTGTTTAATGTGGTCAATATGAGATTTTATGTCACGGCTGAAAATCAAAATATCGTCAAGGTAGGCCAGAGAAAAATCCTCTAGGCCCTCCAAGACGCTTGTCATGAGGGATTGATACACCGAGGGCATGTTCACGAGTCCAAAAGCCATTACATTGAACTCATAAAGGCCCTTATGACAAACAAAGGCCGTTTTTGGTCTGTCTTCTTCATCCATCTTGACTTGCCAGTAACCCGACTTCATGTCAAGAGTGGTGAAGTATTGACATCCATTCAATAAAGTAAAGATGTCGTCAATCAATGGAAGCGGCCAGTTCGTAACTTTCGTGACTTCATTGAGCTTGCGGAAATCAACGCAGAAGCATTTCGAGCCGTCTTTCTTGTCCACGAGTAGGCACGGAAAACTCCATGCACTATTTGACCTTTGGATAATTCCGGATTGAAGCATTTCTTCAAGTGCTTCATCCATAATTTTTCTCTTCAGTAATGGAACTCTATATGCTCTACTTTTGATTGGTGGCGCATCACCTGTGTCGATGCGCATCTTCACTGTATCTGTCTGAGTTAATTCTTTATCAGTTTTGGCAAACAAGTCTTTATTATTATTGATGACTGGCATCAACAGGTGCCGTTTGTCTTCAGGCACCTGTATGTCAGCATCTGTGATCTGGTCTTCAGGTGTATTTTGAGTTAAGATCTGATTAATTTCTAAGACTTTTTCTTCCTGCTCTATTGGCTCAAGTTTTCCAATCAAACAACCCCTTTTCAAAGTGTAATGTTTGTTGGTACTGTTCACCAACAGTACAGGTATGGTTTCATTTCCATTAGTGACTATACTGTTACTAACCAAGAGGCCAGGCTGTTCAGCCACATGACCTTTAGTCAGTCCATGATGTTCTAAGTATTTTGTGTCAAAGACAGATTTTGCACCGGAAGCTTTTGCTGTACACAAACAAGTGGACTGTGGTTTAAGTTCCACCTGATTGATCAGTCGAGTAAGACAACTCACCTGTATATCTTGAACAATGGGTATATAGTGACCATCTAATCTCAATTTATGAAATTCCCAATATAAATTAACTTGATTGCCCCTAATCCAATCCATTCCTAACAACATACTTCGATTCAATTCATTTATTACTAAGAACTCATGCACCTGATAAATTCCTTGAATATAAAATTCAAGTCTAACTTTTCCTCGAGGGAGAGTGTCATTCCCAGTAATACCCGCAATGCGAGGCAAAGAATTTTTATCACCAACTAATTTCGGTCGGTGTTTCAGATTTTTCCAAAATTTTGTACTAATACAACTAGTCTGTGCCCCTGTATCTAATAAGGCACGTACTCGTTGTCCTTTGATGTTCACTAAGACACTATTCAAAGAAGCAGCCCCATAATTTATGGTTACTGTTTCCGGTTGAGAATTTCTAAGTTTTTGTTGCTGTTGTTCCCCAATTGGGTAATCATCATTGTTTACTAAGTTATTTCCCTTGGTTTCCATAGAGTGTTTCACTTCCTGTTGACATGGGTTTTTCCAATTACTTCCCCTTAGGTTTTTCCTGTTTTGTTGTTTTGGGTTTTTCCCAAGTGATTTCTCTTGGCTCCTTATTCTTGGATTCCTATTTCCTGATTCACTTACTGTCTGTTTCTGTTGATTTATTTCAACACAACCCTGCTTACCTGGTTGATTTATAATTTGATTTTCATAAGCATTTTTCATATAAATCATAATATCAGGGTCTACATCTACAATGTGTATCTCTTTTAATTGTTTAGGAGTAAAGTTTTGTAGAACTCTCACATAAACATCTGCACACTTCTGTTTGGGTACACCATATATCCCGCTACTGATGAGTGGGATAGCTATGTTTACAAAATTTTCCCTGTCACATACCTGCAATACTTTTTGTACAGTACTGTATAAAACATTGAGACATTTATTTTTATCACTGTAATCATTCCAGCGTGGTCCCACAGCATGTATCACTTTTAAACATGGCAACATTCCACAAGTGGTAGACATATTCTCACCTACTGGAAGATTTCCATGCTGTTGAATATATTGTTGACATTCTTGTTCAAGGGCTGGACCAGCTCCAAGAGCTATAGCTCTAGCAACACCTCCACCATGGCTTAATTGGCTATTAGCCGCATTCACCATAGCGTCAGTAGCTACCTGGGTTATTCCAGTCCTGTATACTTTTATTTCCAGACCACTGGTGGTCCGATAGCTGAAACAATTTTGTGAAGTAAATTTTTCTTGCTGACTGTCCTTTGCAGGGCAGCCATTTTGTGAGTTGGCCTTTGGTTTCTTAGGCCTAGGCCTACCAGTCAGAGGAATGGTTGTGAATTTTACTGTACAATTTTTCCTATTATGTGTGGTCTGACCACACTTTGTGCATTGAATGGTTTTACTTTTCACTGGAGGAGAACCATTTTCGGTTCTCCTTGTTTGAGACTGAATACTAGGCTTTATATTACATGTTTTATTACCCGTATGTCCACCTGTCTTATTATTTACAATTTTATTTTTACAATTATTCATACATTCATTTTGTACATTATTTACATTAATTAACACTTCTCCCTGGTGATTTCCAGTTTCACTTCTGTTGGGAGCATGTGACTTCTCATTAACTCTGCTTATTGCCCCATATGGGCAGAGTTCCCTTCGTTTAAATTGACTCGGCAATCGCGAGCGAAGTGGTTTGGCTTCCCACAGCGAAAGCAGCAAAAGGTCGCCCCTGGTGACCTTTCACCTGCTGGCTGAATATCTAGTGTTCTCACCTGCTTGGTCAAGTTAACGCGACAATCGCGTTTCACGTGGCCAACGCGGTTACAACGATTGCAAACCGGTCATGAAAATTGTGTCGGTTTCTGATATCTGTTGTAATTTTGTCCTCCCCTATTTCTGTATTGACTATTGTACTGATTTTTGTTCTGATTCTGATATGGAGGTCGTGCATAACCTCCAGTATAATTTTTCGTTAAAATATTCACCTTATGGCGTCGGCGTGCCACGCCTACGTCCATGGGAGTCTCATCCGTTGTCTCCAGAGGGAGATCTCCATGTTCTTCCTGTTCGTCGATGGAGTCGCGAAATACAGGGTCCCGATAGCGCTCATATTCTTCGTATTGTCGGTCAAATGCCTTCCCAAAGGTCGCTTTTCCTTTAGCGGCTTCAGAGCGAGCGCGAAATTTGATTTTCGCGGCATTTTCAAATAATGCCTGACTAACAGCGTTTTCTAGCGTCTTGGGCATGCGTCGGATCAGTTTCATCCGAACATCGTTGTCATACAACCCGTCACAAAAGTAATCAGAGAGGTTTTTCTGAATGGTGGGGTTATCTATTTCCTGATCAAAGGCATCTTTCGCTAGATCAAGCAGTTGCTCAGCATATGAGACAAGAGTTTGATTTTTCCCTTGTCGCATATGGCGCAACTGATTGGTGGCCATGGAGTTATCCATTGTGGCGCTATAGCGACTTTTTAGTTCGCCATACAGTTCGGACCAGGACATTTCAGGATTTTTCTTCATTGATCGTAAAATAAAATCAGCAACTACGAAGTCACTGGTTTGGGCGGCGATTTTAGGTCGTCGTTTCTCTTCCACATCATTTGTCTCACAAAAAAAGGTCAAGAGATTTTATCCAGCCCCGAAAATTCAGGGGGTTCCCGTCAAATTTTTTAATATGGGAATGAATGGACTGAGCCTGAGTGGCGTTAGCTGTCTTTGCATTACTCTTTTCACTTTGGCGCACGGTTTTATGCAGGTCAATAATGGCAGAAGATGTGGGGTCCTTGGCTTTCCTTTCAGCTTCTGCCAATTTTTGTTGTACTTTTAGTAATTTTGCTTCGGCACCGACTTTGTCAGTAACTAACTGTAGTTCCAAATCAGCTTTCTGCTGTACTAATTCTGCTTTAACCTGGTCGAGGGCTGCTTGCGTATGGTGGAGGGTTTGTTGTGAGGCAGCATGCTGCTGTGTCAAGCTCTGAGCTTGAGAGCCCAGTTCAGCAATTTGCCGCTCATACTGACCCACAAGACCTTCCCTTTCCTGTTTTAGTTGAGTAATTTCATCAATGAACCATTGCTCTCTTTCTGCTGGCGTGGCCATTTTTAATGAGTTTTATGAAATAATTTACAATTGAATTTTTCTGCTGTTAACGAACGTAACATGAAGAAAATTGCACCTACCTTGCTAGCACTATAACTGTTGAAACACACGCGGCTGTCGTTTCAGAATTTCCTGGAATTCCTCGAGATTTTTCACAGTTTCCTGAGTTTCCGTTTTTCTCTGATGTTCAGTCAAAAGTTCAATATATCTGATGAGCAACGCTCGGTGCGACCAGTCGAGCGTAGTTTGGATGTGATAGCAATTGGCTGTCGGCGTCAGTGTAAATAATGGCACGTTGGACATGCAACCAGTTCCACCATGGAGTTGTACCAATTTTAGATTCAGAGGGCTCTGTCTGCGTCAGCTGCCTTACAAATTTGAGCTGCCAGGCGTTCAATTTACCAGTAAAATTAAGGGATGTCTGTCCCTCAAAAATAGTTAGCAAAAAGTTCTCACAAGTTCACTGTGCTCCCCAGCGGCAACGTTTTAAGTCAATTTCGGCTTCACTGGGTCTGTTAGGGTTAATAAATGTTTCTAGAATGTTCACCCGATCGTTTCAAGAGAGTTAAAAGTCAGAGTCTACATCCTGACGAGCGGCACCATATAAACTGGCCTGTGGCATAGCAGGGTTAAGTACCCCGGAAAAATGATCATCTAGTGGTTTTTAGTTCAGACTATAATCGTGGCAAAATGGCCACAGGACAATTGAAGTGTTCAGTCTTTAGAGGCAACCAGTTTCTGTAGAGTCTGCAACAATTCTTGATACTGCAGCCGCAGCGAAAGGGTGAATTCAAAAACACATAAAATGTACTTACAGTTTTCTACACTTTTATTAAAACCCTAAGTATAGTTCCTACAAGTTAAACTTTAAATCAATTCTCTCTCTGGTAAAAGTTTGAAAATATCAGATACGAAATGAGACTAAGTCGAAACTATCGCATCGCTCTCATCGCGTCCTGTGTCTGGAAATGTTGTCTGGCCTGGCAGCGTTCGGCGGCGTCCTTCCACGAGAATAGGAGAGTGACTTCTTGTACACACGGAAGACCCAAAGAGAGAAGTGCCGTCTCGGGTGATTCCGTTGGTTTAAATACGGTTTGAATCGTGTCTACTCGGCAGAATTTACGTCATAAAACACCACAAAACACCACATATACCCCAAGATGGCGGAGAGGTATTTCTTAACCCCTTACTTCCATCCTGGGATAGTAGGGCATCCGGTGGGTATCCTATGCTAAGAGTATGCGTTCTCGCCTTTAAAAGGACAGTGGCACTTGGTAGGTGTATAACCGCAAAACCATTCAAAACCAACAGCGCCATCTTGTGAACGTGCAAGATTGCACAATTCTCAGAGCTGAAACTGATACTGGGTGTGTTGAGGTTAGGTCGGGTCAGTATACAATGCTAAAATCTGTCAAAAGCATTCTGATGGGGTTATTATAGGTTAGGCTTTTACTAGCTAATATGCCAGTCATAATTGCAAATACTGTCAAAAACACCTTTTTACAGTAAGTGCGTAGAGTACTTCTTTTAGGTCAGTTGCACTGCTATTATGCAATGCAAATATACGAGGAATTGAATAAAATTACATAACTTGGGCTTGAAAACAGCGTTTACTTATTAAAGTTTATACAACAGAGAATTATTACCAAGTAGGACTTGGCCACTCTGATTAACACATTAACACTTCGGGAACCAAGATTCTCGAGTGCAGTCATAAGACTCTGACGCACCCCATGGAGGTTAACCCGATGCGCTCCGTGGAGGGGCTCCGTGGAGGGCATTTCGTTACACTAGAGGCTACTATCAGTGCTTTCAAAAAATGAGGATAGCAGAGCAAACGCCAACACTTTCCTTGCTTATATTTCATATTCTGTCAAACACAAATAATATTTTGTTTATATAAATTTGTTTTATTACAAATTATTGGAGAGTGCCTGTGGGCACTCTCCAATAATTTGTAATAAAACAAGCTTTGAATAAAAAATTCTGACCACCCAAAATAATCTAGCCCTCAACTAGATAATCACTAATGTGAAAAATATCTTGTTATTTGTACTTTCCTACGTTTGACATCGCATTTTGAAAAACATTGAAGAAACTGAATTCCCAGTGACGTTTGAACGTCAGGATAATTAAAGTCTCAAAAGATAATTATTAAAGTCCTAAAGGGTTAAACTGTTAAATTCGCATCAATACAATAGGTTAGCAATGCACAGAGACACATCACCGGGTACTAATAGTGGTACTAACTAATAGTGGTACTAATAGTGGTACTAATAGTGGTACTAATAGTGGTGAAAGTCCAAGGAAATTAGGAAAGTACGTGGTGGTTCTGGCTATCGTGGCAGAAGTAAATCTAACAAATTTAGAAATAAGGGAGATAAGTCATCTCCTAGAAGTGAATCACCGAAAGGATCAGGGAATGATTTTCGGTATTTAAAATCAAAAACATTTGCTTTGGAGGCAAAGACAGAAAATTTTGATCTGAAAATCCAACAACTTTTTGATAAACTGAATTCCTTGATTCAAAACAAAACTTCCTCTAACCCGACAGATACTCGAGAGGCAATTAATTATTTATTGGTGTTTAAGGTCGCATACTTATGCACAATGGCTAATCGTGACCATGACAGTTTTACAGGTGGAGGAAGCCGGAGTACCCGGAGAGAACCACCGAGCAACGACGAGCAGCTGTCAGCTCTCCAACATCGTAACTCTGAACTCTGCACCGCAGCACAGGCAGGGTTAGATTGGTTGAAGACAAGCGCATCATCGACGAGCAGTACGTCTCAGTACACACCGTCATCGTGCCCCCCCCCCCCCATGTAGGCAATCGGTGTGAAGTGTCTTGCCCAAGGTCACAACGCTGTTGCCGCAGGTGGGATTCGAACCGAGGACCTCTCGGCTTGCAGCCTGCACCTCTACCAACTGAGCCACCGCGCCCCCGAGAGGGAGCGCCACGATCCAGTTCAACTTCTCCTAATAAGAACAATATGCAGTGCTTACTGTGCCAAGGTTTTGGGCATTTCAAGTCACAGTGCCTCTCGAAAAATACAAAAAAATATAAAGAATAAGGGACGCAGTGTGCATTTTGAGGACCAAACAAACAGGAATGGAGCGAATCACGAGGTCTGATTTTGTCCTCGACACCCTCATCTAATGACCTCGAGAATAAAGCTAACAGTTTTCTCTTTGAGGAGGAAAATTTAGTTGTCCGTAGGGTTAAATCCCCATCTGCAATTCATAAAGAAGTTGCCATTACAGGTTTGACAACACATGTACAGTACTTAGAGATTGTATTATCACTAAATCACCCGGAAAGTGGAGATTCCACTCGAGCAATAATTGCAAATTTGTTGCAAAGCATAACCAGCACCAGCAACGTTTCAGCCAACGGACCTCCGGGTTAAACCCGGAGGTCCATTGGCTGAAACTTTGTTTGTGTTTTTTGCCAATATATACAAAATTTGAAAGTTATAGCTTGGGTGATAACTCCACTCCGCAGGTGATTTAGTTACAACCCACTCTCCACGTACTGTAGTATAGTTGATACTGCAGCCGACGTTACTGTGTTGTCCAACAGTTTTTTTTAAATGCATAAAACTGGCACCGTCAATTCTTAAATCAGTTCGTTACAATACAGCTGCCAGAGACGAACAGATGTCAGGGAAGTATGTTGGTCCCATACCGGTACGGATTGGTGATCGTACATACACTGAGTGCCTTTGTGTGCCACGGATCAAAGACGAAATTTTACTCGGTATTGATTTCTTGAGAAAATGTAAAGTTGTAATTGATTCGGAAAAAGACTTGATTACTATTGATCATTTTGTAATACCTAGAATTACAAAAAATAGTAAATCTACGAAAATTGCCAAAATTAGTTTACTTAATGACATAGTGATTCCGTCACATTCTACAGGGTTATTAAATTGTGATTTAGATCAGTTTCTCACGCACTTTGTTGCAGAACCTTCTGAAACTTTACCTCTTTTGGGTTGACGTTCGGTGTATACCGACCAGGGGGATCCACATATTTGTCTGATTAATGTTAATAATCATCAGGTATTTTTACTGAGAAATCAATTGATTGGTCATGCGTATATGAGATTGACTCAGTTTTAGAAGATTTCCCTCATCAATCTGATCAAGGCATCCTTGATATTCCAAATCTATTAGCTGATAACAGGTCAAGTACAGGTATTCGTAAAGTCAAAGCTGCCTTACCAGACGGAACGGCAACTGACAAAAATGACAAAGATTCAAATAAAGTACCTGATCATTTAACATCGAAGAATTTGACCGAAAAACAGACCAAGCAGTTGACAGCGCTTTTGAGTGAATACGAAGATGTATTTGTCAAAAATGAGTTCGATATGGGCAATTTTAAGAATATCGAGCATTCGATTGACACAGGAGACCAACCACCAAATCGCCAGCCCATGGGGCGTAAACCTGTTTGCTTTGTTGGAGGGGGGGGGGGGGGAGGGGTAAAAGCCCACCGTCAGAAATGGCTAGAAACTGGAGTCATCCAGCCTAGTTTGAGTGAGTGGGCCTCTCCCACAGTTTTAGTTAGAAAACAGGATAAATCTTTTTGAGGTGGTGCATAGATCACAGAAAAAATTAACGCAGTTACAAAAAATGAAGTATATCCGTTGCCGCGGATTGATGAAAGTTTGGACTGGTTAACGGGTAATCTATGGTATGGTAAAGCAGATTGCATGAGCGCCTATCACCAGGTGAATGTAAAAAAGAAGATAGGTGCAAGACTGCATTCAGCACAAAACATGTTAGCTGGGAATTTATTAAAAGCCATTTGGTCTCTCTGGAAGTCCTTATACCTGGTCCAGGGTAATTAATCTAGTCCTGTAAGGACTTGCCTGGACCAGTGCACTTTGTTATCTTGATGATGTAGTGTTTGGTGGATGCTCTTTTGAAAATCATATGGCAAATCTTGAAGAGTTACTGGATAGATTTCACCAGTATGGCCTTAAATTGAAGCGTAAGAAATGCAAATTTTGCCACCATAAAATTAAATTCCTCGGTAGGATAGTTAGTAAAGAGGGTATTGAACTTAACGAGGATTCCAAGGAAACTGTAAAAATTGGCCTGTTCCTTGTAATAACCGAGAGGTGGAAAGTTTTTGTGGTTTGGTAAATTACCGTAGATTTTTTAGAAAAGATTTTGCCAAGACTGCTAAACACCACTCTATGACCTAAAGGGTAAAAAACCTTTTAAATGGGGAGAAGAGCAACAACAGGCTTTTGAAGCATTCAAGTCTTGTTTGGTTTCTACTCCTGTTCTTACTCTCCCGAATATTTTTCAGATACTTTCATTTTGGACACCGATGCCGGCAACTGGGATCTGGGGGAGGAAGTGATACAGGTTCAAAATGGGGCGGAAAGAGTTATAGCTTATGGTAGCTTTATATTATACCCCCAACAAATTCGATATTGTACTACTAGAAAAGAGCTACTCGGGATTGTTCGGTTGACCAGACAATTTAGGCACTATTTATTAGGCCGTCCTTTCATTTTGAGGAGCGATCATAACAGCCTTTGGTGGCTTAAGAATTTTAAAGATCCTCAAGGCCAAATTGCCAGGTGGATGGAAGAACTAAGTCAGTACAAATATGATAGACCAACACCGTCCAGGTTAAATTACATACCAATGCAGATGCCATGTCCCGAATTCCTGTTGATAACGTTTGTAATGAACATAAGAAAGGTTGTGATATTTCCACGTTGCCTTGTGGCGGGTGCGAACATTCCACTCGTTTACAGGCACATTGGGCTAAAGTTGAGGAGGAAGTGGACTATGTTGCACCCCTGGCCAAGGGCTCATGTGAATTTGTTGGCACGGAAAATCCGTGTGTTGCTGCTTTTCTTACAGAAATTCAGTTAGCGGAAGACCAGACTGGAGATGATTTGGGTTCTCTACTGCTATTCGAGGTCGCAGGAGCACCTGGGGCTTCAGCAGTGGTTGGGTTGATGCTAGATCATGCTCTGGAAGTATTTGTACAGATTCCAGTTGGGTCCATACTCAATTGGAGATTTGTTCCGCAGATTATGTCTTAAAAGTAAGAAAAAAGTAGCAACCGATGATGATTCTTTGGGTTAGGTCTCAATATGCTCTCAAAAAGTAATGGAAGAAGCTCAACGAGCAGATTCTGATTTGTCTTCCATTATTACATGGCTTGAAACCGGAAAAGAACCCACTGGGGGTGAAGGTTTCTTTTGCAGTAAAGCTACCAAGTATATGTGGCTAAAACGGAAGAGATTCTCAATGAAAGATAATCTGTGATACAAAGTTAAGAAAATGCCTCGGACCAAGTCTTGGAGATTCCGAGTAAATTCTCAACAGAAATCTTAACATTGGCACATGATATTCCTGCGTCCGGGCACCAAGGTGAGGCTCGCACTAGATATCGTGTGCGCAATGATTTTTATTGGTTTGGTATGTGTGAAGACATTAGATCCTTTTTAAGGCCATGTCCACAATGTACTTCGGAAAAAACCAAACTGTAGAGCAAAATGGAATATGAATATTTTCCATGTGGGTAATCCGATGGAGAAGGTTCATATTGACTTCCTTGGTCCCCTGACCGCCACGGAAAGAGGGAACAAATATGTTATGATGATCACCGACCACTTTACCAAATGGGTCGAGTGTATACCTCCACCTGATCAAACAGCTGAAACTACAGCATATGCTGCTGTAAATGAAGTTTTTGCAAGGTTTGGGTGCCCTTTCAAATCTTAACAGACCACGGTCCTTGCCTGGAAAGCAAACTTTTTGTCTGTGCAGTGTTTGAGCGTTTGCAAAGTCACAAGACACGAACATCTCCTTGCCGTCCGTCTGCTAAAGGGCAGGTGGAACGCCAAAACCGAACTTTGTTTTGTTGATAAAAATCAAAAGAATTGGGTTAAATTTATTCCTAAGTTGGCTTGTGCACTACGGTCATAAGTACATCGCTTAACGGGTTATACTTCTAATAAATTGATGTCAGGAAGAGAAGTAAACCACCCAAGTGATTTGGTTTTTAATTTTAAGAAAAACTCCTAAACAGGAAGTTCCTGAATATGTTCGTGATCTTAAGACTGAAATGAAAAAGGCTCGTGAAGTTGCACGTCAGCAGTTAAAATCGGAGACTCTGACAATGAAACGAAATTATGATATCACTCTCAATAAAAATACATATAAACTAGGAGATTTGGTTTATATGTTGGATGATGACACTAAGAAAAGTAAATGTAGAAAATTGTCACCTTTTTGAAAAGGTTCGGGTATTATTGGGTCAGTGTATACACCATATCTTTTTAAAGTATTTTTCAAAAATTCTGTAAACGTGATGAATCATGACAGGTTGAAAAGGTGTCATGATAGAGTTTTACCCGCTTGGTTGAATAAGTGTTTGAAAAAATTTGAAGAAACCGGCGAATTTTTTGTTCTTAAGCCGTCGACAGTATTCCGCATCTGCGGAAAATCATACAGTGGTCAATTCATGATTTAGTGTGACCACTGTCTGGAGTGGTTCCATGGAAAGGCGAGGGGATCGATGAATACAAATGCCCTCAACGTTAATTTCATCTATTTTCAGAATGTTTTCAGAAGAATTTTTCCAAAAAATTTAGAAGATCAGATGGAGGTTGACTTTTGCATGATGCAGCTATGGAGACTCCCATCCCAATTTTTTCTTGGGAGGAAGCCATTTGGCAACACACAGTTGACAAGTTATCCATATCCACTCTTTCACCGGCCTTAAAGGGATATTGAGGCCTGACTGTATCACCACCCAAACACAGATTTTGGGTTAACTGGGATGTGCCGTGGTTTTAGCGGGGAACTGAAGAAGGCATTAGCAGCGATTCCCCTTAATCGTCTTCTGCTGGAAACAGATGCGCCTTATTTCCTCATGGGAAAGCAACACTGGACGCCCCAGCGGTTATTGAGGAGGTAGCCCAAGAGGTTACTTTCATCCGGGCAGGCATTGCCAGGTTGAATAACCAATACCAGGAGGGTATGCAGGAGAGTCTGCAGGCCACCCTAGCAAACGCAAAGTGGTTTACATAATCCCATGATCGTCTTCTCCTCTGTTTTGGGAAGCGTCCCCTGAGTTGCCTGAGCAGACGCAACGGTGGCTAGTGGGCTTCAGATTTGACAGTTAATTATCCGTTTGGTTGCCTGTGCACACGCAAGGGTGGCCTGTGGATTCAAAATTTGTATTAAAAACAATTCAGTTTGGCGCATTCCCTATAGTGTAACGGCATGCCGTTTTTTATTCCGTGAAATTAGGGTTTTCTCCCGTGCGAAGGCATTGGGGGTATTATAAACAAATTATTTATTGAAAATGATACCCTAATTTCCGGATTTTAATTGAAATGAATTAGGCTTTGATCGATATCTTAATTGTTAATCAAAATGATTTTTATGGGGCTTCTTGTGAAGGCAAATGTATTTTGCGCGATCAGGGAGTACCCAAGTATTTTGGCTTTTTATAAAAAAAATTGAATATACCTGTTTAAGGCGAGTTGCTGAGTCGGCCCTAGTAGGACCCAAATGCTTTCGGTTCCACTCTTCCCGACAACAAAAAATCTATTGAAAAGGGGAAGAGTGTTGTGAAATTGAGTGTTGAAATTACGACCGACTTGTGTTGCCGTTGTCTCGTCGGGCGGGAAGAACCGATGTTGGCCACATGCATCTGATTGGATGATTTAGAAGATCTCGCCAGATATCAGCCATTCGAGAATCGGAACGTTGTAGAACGTTGGACGTGAAGCAAGTAAGCCGACGTTTCTCGAGAAACAGGAGCAAGACAACTTCGATAGTTCAGAGGTGATAAAAGCTATTTTCAATAACCTCGTTATTAGCAGAAGTGAGTTGACATATATTTATTAGAGGGCATCCTCTGGTATCGACCATCCCAAACCATCGACTCTGGCTGATCAACCTTTTAACTAAGCCCTGCAGTGCTTGCAGTGCCCATAGTCAAATTCAAGGGCACCTCCGATGGAATACTTCCGATCCGAGGCCCCTCAGTGTGAAATATTCGGCTATCAGCAGAAGCCGGTGCCTCAGAACATACTGACACCTTTGGCCTAACATCCGGGTTATTATTCAGTTCTAACATCTGAATCTGCAATTGCAATTCCGCAATTTTTGCTCGTTTCAGAAGTTTCTCATTTTCTTCCCTGATCTTCAAATATTCTGGCATCATATTGTCAGAAAGCTGGGAGAACGTAATCTGGGGTGGACTCAGGTAACCTCAAGTAACTGTCAAGTACAGCTTCAACTGTCTATCCTGTGGTACAGAATTTTAGTACTCAGGATCAACGTAACAAATCTGTACATTTTATTCAAAATGAATACGATAATCAAAAACAAAACAATTGACCTCATCAGCCATGTATAGATGAAAGTGTTGATTCTCAAGTAAATCAAGCCGGTTGGTTAGCAAATTCCTCAGGGCAAATTTAAAAGCATGTGAAGATAGAGAAAGTACCGTTTCGGCCCAGTCTTCCAGTGATCGAATGATCTTGTGTTTTCTTTAATATTTTGTAATTTTAACTAGGTAGTTTCTTGTGTACTGTGCTCATCGGAATGGGCCTCTAGCCCAGTCAGTTGCTCCTCTATGGTCATATTTTGATTTCTTTCACACCATAACGAATACACTTCACTAGCCTTACCACCGAGACAGAAACATAAAACACTTTTTTGTTCTTCTGGAGTCCATTGCTCCATAACTGCATAACGCTTAAATTTAATTTTGAAAGCTTTCCATGATTCCGTGCCTTCAAATTTTAAGCCTTGTGGTACAATTAATTTTCGTGGAATTCTACTACCAGTCTGCAGAGATTGAGGCATTTACACCCCCCTCCCGTTCGGTCGGGTTCTGCAAGTCAAATCTCTCTGGTTGACCCAATCCGTTCCGTACTGGTCGGGATTGTAACGGCTTCCATGTGTCCCTGATTTAGTGGAACTTGCATACCTGGTATTGGAGATGATAAAGGCTGTGATGGTTGATATGAGTGTGAAACCTAATTATTGTTCATTGGGAATTGTGTAGGTTGGGCAATCATTTGATTGTCACGACTACTCATGAACTCACCCTGCCGTGCTGGCAACGCAAGTCCAAGTATAGAGGACTGATTACCCATATTTGTACATACAGTTAACAATTGGACATCATACTGTCTAGGAAATTGATCCTGGCTTCTTAAATTTTGATAATTTATATTTGAAAACTGATTAGATTGAGAAGCCTCATAATTTATTGATGCCGCAGGCAAACAAGGGTTAGGTGAATTGTACGTGTTTAGGGGGTGCGGGTGGGTTCCCATACACCCCTATTTGATTATAATCATAATTTTGAGTTTGACAATTATTTTCCATAGGAACTTGGTGACGTCCGATTGTATACCTAAGTACTTGAGGACGCAGTTGGTGGCCAAATGCACCCTCTTGTGGAATTACTACACATTTGATCTTGGGGGCACAGGGTTCCATAATGCTCCTTGATAATGAATATTTGGAGATATTTGTGGAGCACACTGACCTACATTCTAGTGACATACCCCTCGCGTTCGGTCAGGGTATGAAACAATATTTTCAATAGGCCTCTTATAAGCTTGATATCTCCAGCCCTTGTTGGTTTAGTCTGATGAATGTAAGAATGCTGGATCCTCGAGGGTACTAGGTTCCTCCAGGCTTACATCTTCATAGACTGGTACCTGATAATTCAAGACTTGATTCACCTGGCCTGTATGGCCGTGTTAACCAACTCTCTATTTACTTGTGAATCAACACTTGATGAGGTAAATTGTTTTGTGTTTGACCATCATAATATGCATTTTGAATAAAATGTACCGATTTGTTACCTTGATCCTGAGTACTAAAATTCTGATGTACCACGGGAGAGACAGTTGAATCTGTGCTTGACGGCATCTCCTCGTATATACAGTACGTGGAAAGTGTATTATCACTAAATCACCCGGAGAGTGGAGATTCCACCCGAGCAATAATTGCAAATTTGTTGCAAAGCATAACCAGCACCAGCAAAGTTTCAGCCAATGGACCTCCGGGTTAAACCCGGAGGTCCATTGGCTGAAACATTGCTTGTGTTTTTTTTGCCGATATATACAAAATTTGAAAGTTATAGCTTGGGTGATACCTCCACTCTG
Organism: Pictodentalium vernedei; assembly: GCA_031216915.1. Classification (NCBI taxonomy): domain Eukaryota; kingdom Metazoa; phylum Mollusca; class Scaphopoda; order Dentaliida; family Dentaliidae; genus Pictodentalium; species Pictodentalium vernedei. Next base: position 47,597,619 of record CM062297.1, on the reverse strand, counting down.
CGGGTGATTTAGTTACAATCCACTCTCCACGTACTGTACTCAGTTTACTAGGTTTAGATAGCCCTCGCCCAGAAACATTTTGATACGTACAAGATGCAGTAGTACTCAAATTACCTCTTGTACTATAATGATTTTCACCTGCATTCATAATAGTTCCGGTCACTGCAGATGTAGTATGGCCTGTGTAACTGCGTTTTCTCGTGCCAGTGACCTATGACCAGCCATTGTATAATTGGGTTGTGTTGAGTAGCTGAATATTTTGGTGACTAGGCAAACCACGTTATTAGCAGAAGTGAGTTGACATATATTTATTAGAGGACATCCTCTGGTATCGACCATCCCAAACCATCGACTCCGGCTGATAAACCTTTTGACTAAGCCCTGCTGTGCTTGCAGCGTCCATAGTCAAGTCCAAGGGCACCCCCGATGGAGTAACGGTCCTAGGCCCATCAGTGTGAAATATTTGGCTGTCAGCAGATGCCAACGCCTCAGACCATACTGACACCTTTGGCCTAACGTCCGGGTTATTTTTTTAGTTCTAACATCTGTATCTGCAATTACAATCCAGCAATTTTAACCCGTTGCAGAAGTTTCTCATTTTCTTCCCTGATCTTCAAATATTCCGTCATCATATTGTCAGAAAGCTGGAGGAACGTAATCTGGGGTGAACTCAGGTAACCTTCCTCCACCTCTACTTTCTTAATCCCTGAGATCTGATCAACACTATCCAGAATACACCGGTCAGTGTTTCCTGAAAATGTCACATGAAGTGGACTCAGATATCCATCCTCCACCTCAATTTCTTTAAATTGTAGCCCACTTTGACCTATCAGCTGAGTCGATGGAATCAGGTCTCCATCATCCACTCGACTGGCTGAAAAATTTCATGTCCAGCTTTCTGTCCGGTAGGGGAGTTAACTCGAAATACTGGGGTGAACGAAAGCAGAAAACATCAACGAGCGAGAGAATTAAGCGAATGGTTTGTGATTGCCGTAAAAACAATCAGATGTACAAGCGGATCTTCATTATTACTTAGATCATATGTGACAATATTAGTAACACCTTAGCCCGTCTCTAATCTATAGCTGCTAACAGAAGATCTGGTTTGTATATTTTATCCATTGTTCTTCGAGGCTTCATGTCTTCGGATTATAATTACTTGGATTAATCAATTGCAAGTGTAAAGAAAGATAGCATGAGAGAAATCCAGTGTAATTTTCTGAACTGTGATTGTATTCTTTATCATCACCTTAATAAAAATATACTCACCGGGAGATTTTTAACCTTTCTTTATGACAATAAGGAGAAATTTCATTTTTTTAAAACTAATCCTAGCAGTAGTGTTCTTTGATAGAGATTTCTTTCTTTCCATTCATATTTATTTCAATTGTATTTCAAGAAAAAAATCACCAATGCTCACGTGCCTTTAATTTCAGATTCATTATACATAAGAGAAGCAGAAATGACGAGTGAAAAAAATTTTTTTTTTAAATTATGAAAATTATAATCACCTTAATGTAAAATTGTGAACAAAAATCACATAGCACATGAATATTCCACTTTATCCGAAGTAAAGAGAAATACTCTGCCTCTTAAAAGACGAGTTTCAGTTCACGCGTAATCTGACGCTCACTTGAAATATTCTGAAAAATGCTCTTTTTCAGCCAAAAAAGGAAGCAAAAACAAAATATCGTGCACTCATTATATTTATATTACTGTTTTCTGTATTTATTGCAGATTACTAAAATAACGCGTAAAAATTTCACCAACGTATTCAAAGGTCAAAAAATACATTTAAACACACTTGGGGTCGGCTTTTTTCGTAAAATTTACTAAGGTTCTACACGATGTTCAGGACCAATTTTCAAATTAAAAAAGAAGCAAAAAATAATTGCGCTAAAATCAACATAAACATATTACATTAAACTAGAATAATGGAACTAAATTGAAATAACGCGTAAAATATTGTCTTTCAACAGGTTATTTGTGTAATTAATGTTTAAAATATTTTGTCCATAGGCATCAGTGTTAAGATTTAGACCCACTTTTTCCTCGAAAGTGACGCATGCGCAGTAGACACCGGAGTGAAAGCTGGGTATGGGAGAAAACTCGGATTGTCTCAATAGACTTCCAGGCTCTGCCCCTTCTCGGACATACTCTGAACCCGGTGGACTTATTGTGGGCTTAGAACTACATATCGATAATTGTGGTAACAACATTGAGTAATTATTTTTCCCTTTATCACTTAGCATAATATTTTCCATGTCTAAAGGATCTATGCAAACGGATTTACTAACTGAAAGGGGTGGAGTTGAAAATTGTACCAAGACCTGTTCACTTACCATAGTTCTCTCCCTAACAGAGTTGCCTGGTCTGCTAAAATCTGTAGCATTCCACTAGTCTCGAGAACTTCTAAAATATGGGATTGAAACTAGGTCCTCCCTAGTCAAGACGCCTATATGCTTCCTCCTTTCAATTATCTCAGCCGCAATCCTTGGGCCTACATGGGGAATAGTTCTTAATATGAAGCAGTATTTATGTGTAGTTTATTAGTCATAGCTCCTGAATATGTTTTATAAAATGTTTCAAAAAATTCTAAATGGAAAGAATGAAAAAATGTTTTTTTTGTTTTTTTTAGGAGAAAATATTTAGAAAACAAAAAAACTTTATACACGAAAACAATATTTTTGGCGTTACGAACTGTTCAGCCGAAAAATATATTTTCAAAACAATTATTGAGCTACAGCTCAATATGAAACATAATTCAAAATGTTGAACTCTTTTTAACACCCTTTCAGGAATCACCCGCTTGTTCAAAACAAAGGCACCGACTTATATTTTAAACAACTCAGGACAAATATCAAAGAGCACCAACTCATTGAAAATAAATTTCCTAAGAGCCAAAAAAGAATTGAACACATATTCGAAAGCAATTGAAATGAGGCAACAACCTTACTTCAACTTTGACCTTCAGTGATACTATCCAAAATTCAAAATGGATAAGCTATCATCTTTTCAACAACAAACATGGCCGCGAGTGGTACTCATCCTGAGGTCAGTTCGAGTCATACCGTCGCCAAATATTGAAAAATTATAATAGCTGGGTTACCGTTAAGGCTTAATTTTTTAATATAATAATATCAACTCACTTCTGCTAATAACGAGGTTATTGAAAATAGCTTTTATCACTTCTGAACTATCGAAGTTGTCTTGCTATTGTTTCCCGAGAAACGTCTGCTTTCTTGCTTCACTTCCAACGTTCTGCAACGTTCCGTTTCTCGAATGGCTGAGGTCTGGCGAGATGTTCTAAATCATCTAAACAGATGGATTCGGCCAACATCGATTCTTCCCACCGAACGAGACAAGGGCAACACAAGTCGGGAGTAATTTCAATGCGCAATTTCACAACAACACAATACAGTAAATTTGTTTACTAGCCTAGAAATCTGGACTAATAAATACAGGCTATCCCACTGCATATACCATTCAGAGGTGACACTTCAAACTGAAATCACGGCGCTGCCCCCATAAAATATAAATATACGACCCTCTGCCGAAAAGGGTAATGATTCTGAACGACACAAAATGACTCATCCACACAAACACGGCAAATATCACTTTACTTGTAGCGAAATATGGATATAACTCGTCCCCTGAGTTCCAATGTATTCTATGTGTCAGTCCTCTACTTCCTGTGAACCAATTACTTCCAACAAAGATATACACAAATCAAGCAAGTTGCATAATAAAATCGTTTTTGTTGCGGTAGTTACATACAATCGTCCAAGATCAAACACCGTTCGTGTAGGCAGACGTTTTTTCAACAATCATTCGCCCATCGTTACAAGCCTCCATAAAGGCTCACACCAGTCACAGACACAGCTGTCGCAAAGCGTCAGACCATTTCCAAAAACCACCACATCACTGTCTAACAAGCCAATCTATCCCCCACCCCTTCCCCAAAATACACAAACGATTCCCATATCAATCAAATCGACACATGCAAAGCGATTACCGCTCGCGACCAACAAATTATAATTTGCAATTCAATAAAATACAAAACCTGAGTACGTAGACACCAACGATGTATACATGCCCTGTATCTGACAATTCTGGTACGGCATCAGCTCTTCAAAACCACTCAAACTGATTCCAGATTACCAACATGATATTCTACGTGACTGGCCAGGCTGAACTGACCCCAATTACCTGAGTTATATGCCATTTTCAAAACCACGCTAATTAGTTTTACCTGCTCCCCGCACTTAGCTTGTGCAGATCAATTTATATGAGATCGACTTAACAGACCGAACGCATGGATTTCTTTCATTAACCATATCCAGTTCACTCCTCGACATATTTACATGACTAACTACACAAACTCTACATACAATTCCATTACCCCCTTCTTAGTGTGTTTTAATTACAATACTGATTGTAAAGATTGATGGTTGATTTCTATTACATTACAGGTTGATTATTACACTACTGGCTGATATATATTACATTACCGGTTGATCTCTATTATATTACCGGTTGATTATTACACTACTTTTGATTTCTATTACATTACTTGTTGATTATTACACTACTGGTTGATTTATATTACATTACCGGTTGATTACTACACCACTGGTTGATTTCTATTACATTACTGGTTGATTAGATTACGGGTTTATTTCTATTATATTACCGGTTGATTATTACACTACTGTTGCGTTCTATTACATTAGTGGTTGATTATTACATTATCAGTTGATTTCTATTACATTACCGGTTGATTATTATATTACCGGTTGATTTATATTACATTATCGATTGAGTATTACACTGCTGGTTGATTTCTATTACATTACTGGTCACTATTAGATTACTGGTTGATTATTACATTCCTGGTTGTTGTTTTATTACATTACTGGTTAACTTTACTGGCTGCTTATTACATTACCAATTGATTTATATTACATTACTGGTTGATTATTACACTACTATGTTGATATCTATTAATTTACTGGTTGACTGTTACATTACCGGTTGATTCCTATTATATTACCGGTTGATTATTACATTACCAGTTGATTTATATTACATTATCAGTTGATTATTACACTACCGGTTGCTTTCTATTACATTACTGGTCGATTATTACACCACTGGTTGATTTCTATTACATTACCGGTTGCTTATTACACTACTGGTTGATTTGTATTACATTACCAGTTGATTATTACACTACGGGTTGATTTCTACTACATTACCGGTTGATTATTACACCACTGGTTGATTTCTATTACATTACCGGCTGATTATTACACTACTGGTTGATTTCTATTACATTACCGGCTGATTATCACACCACTGGTTGATTTCTATTACATTACCGGTTGATTATTACACCACTGGTTATTTCTATTATTTTACCGGTTGATTATTACACCGCTGGTTGATTTCTATTACATTACCGGTTGATTATCACACCACTGGTTGATTTCTATTACATTACCGGTTGATTATTACACTACTGGTTGATTTCCATTACATTACCGGTTGGTTATTACACCGCTGGTTGATTTCTATTACATTACCGGTTGATTATCACACCACTGGTTGATTTCTATTACATTACCGGTTGATTATTACACTACTGGTTGATTTCCATTACATTACCGGTTGGTTATTACACCGCTGGTTGATTTCTATTACATTACCGGTTGATTATTACACTACTGGTTGATTTATATTACATTACCGGTTGATTATCACACCACTGGTTGATTTCTATTACATTACCAGTTGATTATGGAAAACAAACTGATATGATACTACTAGATTTTAGAAAGGCTTTTGATAAGGTAAACCATCTTAAACTTCTCTACAAACTGCGGGAACATGGTGTATCACCATGTATAATTAACTGGATAAAATCCTTTCTTATAGGCAGAACCCAAACTGTTGTTCTTGACTGTGAGGCCTCCTCTGTTGTGCCTGTGACGTCCGGTGTCCCACAGGGGTCGGTTCTCGGTCCTCTGCTCTTTCTGCTCTACATAAATGATCTTCCTGACTCGCTGACCTCACAGGTCAGACTATTTGCAGACGACACAGCAGTCTACCTTACTGTACAAAATCCCACTGACTGCCAAGCCTTACAAGCCGACTTGCTCCGACTCGAGGCTTGGGAATCAAAGTGGGATATGGAATTTAATCCAAGTAAATGTCAAGTGATACATATATCGAGAAGTAAAAACATCTTAAAACACAACTACATACTTCATAACCACATATTAGATTCTGTCCCAGATGCAAAGTATCTTGGAGTTGACATCTCGCATGATCTCTCCTGGAACAAACACATCAGCAGAATCAGAAACACCGCTAACAAAACTTTAGGCTTTATTAAACGAAACATTCCTTCCAAAAACAAAAATGTTCGCGAATTAGCATATAAGACACTTGTACGGCCCCATCTCGAGTACGCCTCAGCTGTATGGTCCCCATACACACAATCAAACATACTTAAATTGGAAATGGTGCAAAGGCGAGCTGCCAGATGGGTCATGAATAATTTTTCTCCATATGAAAGTGTAAGTAAAATGCAGTCTGACCTTGGATGGAGAAGCCTTGAAGAGAGACGTATGTGCTCCAGGCTTGTTATGTTCTATAAAATAATTCACGAACAAGTAGCCATACCACTCCCACCCAACATTCAACAACCCTCAAGACTTACCAGACACATGCACCCTTTCCACTTCAGACAGATCCACACAGGAGCAATTTTTTACAAATTTTCATTCTTTCCACATGCCATTGTTTTATGGAATGATCTTCCATCAAACACTGTAACACTGCCTGACAAAGAGTCCTTTGGTAAGGCAGTGAGAGATTTGACCTATCCCTGAAGCCAGAATCGATTGTTTTTAACCTGATTTTATCTTTTTAAACACTGTTAATAAAATACTAGTCTATCATCTTTTTTTCAGACCTTTCTATTCTTATTTTCATCTTTTTTCGCACTAACTCCCCGACGTTGCACCTTTTCCTGCTCATAATACCCGCAAGGGGTGTGCAGCAGTATTTAAAGAAAGAAAGAAAGAAGATTATCACACCACTGGTTGATTTCTATTACATTACCGGTTGATTATTACACTACCGGTTGATGTCTATTACATTACCGGTTGATTATTACACCACTGGTTGATGTCTATTAAATTACCGGTTGATCATTACACTACTGGTTGATTCCTATTACATTACCGGCTGATTATCACACCACTGGTTGATTTCTATTACATTACCGGTTGATTATTACACTACCGGTTGATGTCTATTACATTACCGGTTGATTATTACACCACTGGTTGATGTCTATTAAATTACCGGTTGATTATTACACTACTGGTTGATTCCTATTACATTACCGGCTGATTATCACACCACTGGTTGATTTCTATTACATTACCGGTTGATCATCACACCACTGGTTGATTTCTATTACATTAACGGCTGATTATTACACTACTGGTTGATTTGTATTACATTACCGGTTGATTATTACACTATTGGTTGATTTCTATTACATTACCGGTTGATTATTACACTACTGGTTGATTTCTATTACATTACCGGTTGGTTATTACACTACTGGTTGATTTCTATTACATTACCGGTTGATTATTACACCACTGGTTGATTTCTATTACATTACCGGTTCATTATTACACCACTGGTTGATTTCTATTACATTACCGGTTGATTATTACACTACTGGTTGATTTGTATTACATTACCGGTTGATTATTACACCACTGGTTGATTTCTATTACATTACCGGCTGATTATTACACTACTGGTTGATTTCTATTACATTACCGGTTGATTATTACACCACTGGTTGATTTCTATTACATTACCAGTTGATTATTACACCACTGGTTGATTTCTATTACATTACCGGATGATTTTCACACCACTGGTTGATTTCTATTACATTATCGGCTGATTATTACACCACTGGTTGATTTCTATTACATTCCCGGCTGATTATCACACCACTGGTTGATTTCTATTACATTAACGGCTGATTATCACACCACTGGTTGATTTCTATTACATTACCGGTTGATTATCACACCACTGGTTGATTTGTATTACATTACCGGTTGATTATTACACTACTGGTTGATTTCTATTACATTACTGGTTGATTATTACACTACTGGTTGATTTCTATTATATTACCGGTTGATTATTACACTACTGGTTGATTTCTATTACATTACCGGCTGATTATTACACCGCTGGTTGATTTCTATTACATTACCGGTTGATTATTACACTACTGGTTGATTTCTATTACATTACCGGTTGATTATTACACTACTGGTTGATTTCTATTACATTACTGGTTGATTATTACACTACTGGTTGATTTCTATTACATTACCGGCTGATTATTACACTACTGGTTGATTTCTATTACATTACCGACTGATTATCACACCACTGGTTGATTTCTATTACATTACTGGTTGATTATTACACTACTGGTTGATTTCTATTACATTACCGGTTGATTATTACACTACTCTTGCTTTCTATTACATTACCTACTGATTATTACACCGCTGGTTGATTTCTATTACATTACCGGTTGAATATCACACCACTGGTTGATTTCTATTACATTACCGGTTGATCATCACACCACTGGTTGATTTCTATTACATTACCGGCTGATTATTACACTACTGGTTGATTTCTATTACATTACCGGCTGATTATTACACAACTGGTTGATTTCTATTACATTACCGGTTGATTATTACACCACTGGTTGATTTCTATTACATTACCGGTTGATTATTACATCACTGGTTGATTTCTATTACATTACCGGTTGATTATAACACTACTGGTTGATTTGTATTACATTACCGGTTGATTATTACACTACGGGTTGATTTCTAATACATTACCGGTTGATTATTACACCACTGGTTGATTTCTATTACATTACTGGCTGATTATTACACTACTGGTTGATTTCTATTACATTACCGGTTGATTATTACACCACTGGTTCATTTCTAATACATTACCGGTTGATTATTACACCACTGGTTGATTTCTATTACATTACCGGTTGATTATTACACTACTGGTTGATTTATATTACATTACCGGTTGATTATCACACCACTGGTTGATTTCTATTACATTACCGGTTGATTATGGAAAACAAACTGATATGATACTACTAGATTTTAGTAAGGCTTTTGATAAGGTAAACCATCTTAAACTTCTCTACAAACTGCGGGAACATGGTGTATCACCATGTATAATTAAATGGATAAAATCCTGTCTTATAGGCAGAACCCAAACTGTTGTTCTTGACGGTGAGGCCTCCTCTGTTGTGCTTTTGACGTCCGGTGTCCCACAGGGGTCGGTTCTCGGTCCTCTGCTCTTTCTGCTCTACATAAATGATCTTCCTGACCCGCTGACCTCACAGGTCAGACTATTTGCAGACGACACAGCAGTCTACCTTACTGTACAAAATCCCACTGATTGCCAAGCCTTACAAGCCGACTTGCTCCGACTCGAGGCTTGGGAATCAAAGTGGGATATGGAATTTAATCCAAGTAAATGTCAAGTGATACATACATCGAGAAGTAAAAACATCTTAAAACACAACTACATACTTCATAACCACATATTAGATTCTGTCCCAGATGCAAAGTATCTTGGAGTTGACATCTCGCATGATCTCTCCTGGAACAAACACATCAGCAGAATCAGTAACACCGCTAACAAAACTTTAGGCTTTATTAAACGAAACATTCCTTCCAAAAACAAAAATGTTCGCGAATTAGCATATAAGACACTTGTACGGCCCCAGCTCGAGTACGCCTGAGCTGTATGGTCCCCATACGCACAATCAAACATACTTAAATTGGAAATGGTGCAAAGGCGAGCTGCCAGATGGGTCATGAATAATTTTTCTCCATATGAAAGTGTAAGTAAAATGCAGTCTGACCTTGGGGGGAGAAGCCTTGAAGAGAGACGTATGTGCTCCAGGCTTGTTACGTTCTATAAAATAATTCACAAACAAGTAGCCATACCACTCCCACCCTACGTTCAACAACCCTCAAGACTTACCAGACACATGCACCCTTTCCACTTCAGACAGATCCACACAGGAGCAATTTTTTACAAATTTTCATTCTTTCCACATGCCATTGTTTTATGGAATGATCTTCCATCAAACACTGTAACACTGCCTGACAAAGAGTCCTTTGGTAAGGCAGTGAGAGATTTGACCTATCCCTGAAGCCAGAATCGATTGTTTTTAACCTGATTTTATTTTTTTAAACACTGTTAATAAAATACTAGTCTATCATCTTTTTTTCAGACCTTACTATTCTTATTTTCATCTTTTTTCGCACTAACTCCCCGACGTTGCACCTTTTCCTGCTCATAATACCCGCAAGGGGTGTGCAGCAGTATTTAAAGAAAGAAAGAAAGAAGATTATCACACCACTTGTTGATTTCTATTACATTACAGGTTGATTATTACACTACTGGTTGATGTCTATTACATTACCGGTTGATTATTACACCACTGGTTGATGTCTATTACATTACCGGTTGATTATTACACTACTGGTTGATTCCTATTACATTACCGGCTGATTATTACATTACTGGTTGATTTCTATTACATTACCGGCTGATTATTACACTACTTGTTTATTTCTATTACATTACCGGTTGATTATTACACCACTGGTTGATTTCTATTACATTACCGGCTGATTATTACACCACTGGTTGATTTCTATTACAATACCGGTTGATTATTATACTACTGGTTGATTTCTATTACATTACCGGTTGATTATCACACCACTGGTTGATTTCTATTACATTACCGGTTCATTATTACACTACTGGTTGATTTCTATTACATTACCGGTTGATTATTACACTACTGGTTGATTTCTATTACATTACCGGTTGATTATTACACTACTGGTTGATTTCTATTACATTACCGGTTGATTATTACACTACTGGTTGATTTCTATTACATTACCGGCTGATTATTACACTACTGGTTGATTTCTATTACATTACCGGCTGATTATCACACCAATGGTTGATTTCTATTACACTACCGGTTGATTTTCACACCACTGGTTGATTTCTATTACATTATCGGCTGATTATTACACCACTGGTTGATTTGTATTACATTACCGGCTGATTATCACACCACTGGTTGATTTCTATTACATTAACGGCTGATTATCACACCACTGGTTGATTTCTATTACATTACCGGTTGATTATCACACCACTGGTTGATTTGTATTACATTACCGGTTGATTATTACACTACTGGTTGATTTCTATTACATTACCGGTTGATTATTACACTACTGGTTGATTTCTATTATATTACCGGTTGATTATTACACTACTGATTGATTTCTATTACATTACCGGCTGATTATTACACCGCTGGTTGATTTCTATTACATTACCGGTTGATTATTACACTACTGGTTGATTTCTATTACATTACCGGTTGATTATTACACTACTGGTTGATTTCTATTACATTACTGGTCGATTATTACACTACTGGTTGATTTCAATTACATTACCGGCTGATTATTACACTACTGGTTGATTTCTATTACATTACCGACTGATTATCACACCACTGGTTGATTTCTATTACATTACTGGTTGATTATTACACTACTGGTTGATTTCTATTAAATTACCGACTGATTATCACACCACTGGTTGATTTCTATTACATTACTGGTTGATTATTACACTACTGGTTGATTTCTATTAAATTACCGGTTGATTATTACACTACTGGTTGATTTCTATTACATTACCTACTGATTATTACACCGCTGGTTGCTTTCTATTACATTACCGGTTGACTATCACACCACTGGTTGATTTCTATTACATTACCGGTTGATCATCACACCACTGGTTGATTTCTATTACATTAACGGCTGATTATTACACTACTGGATGATTTGTATTACATTACCGGTTGATTATTACACTACTGGTTGATTTCTATCACATTACCGGTTGATTATTACACTACTGGTTGATTTCTATTACATTATCGGTTGATTATTACACCACTGGTTGATTTCTATTACATTACCGGTTGATTATTACACCACTGGTTGATTTCTATTACATTACCGGTTGATTATTACACTACTGGTTGATTTGTATTACATTACCGTTTGATTATTACACTACGGGTTGATTTTTATTACATTACCGGTTGATTATTACACCACTGGTTGATTTCTATTACATTACCGTCTGATTATTACACTACTGGTTGATTTCTATTACATTACTGGCTGATTATTACACCGCTGGTTGATTTCTATTACATTACCGGTTGATCATTACACTACTGGTTGATTTATATTACATTACCGGTTGATTATTACACTACTGGTTGATTTCTATTACATTACTGGTTGATTATTACACTACTGGTTGATTTCTATTACATTACCGGCTGATTATTACACTACTGGTTGATTTCTATTACATTACCGACTGATTATCACACCACTGGTTGATTTCTATTACATTACTGGTTGATTATTACACTACTGGTTGATTTCTATTACATTACCTACTGATTATTACACCGCTGGTTGATTTCTATTACATTACCGGTTGATTATCACACCACTGGTTGATTTCTATTACATTACCGGTTGATCATCACACCACTGGTTGATTTCTATAACATTAACGGCTGATTATTACACTACTGGTTGATTTGTATTACATTACCGGTTGATTATTACACTACTGATTGATTTCTATCACATTACCGGTTGATTATTACACTACTGGTTGATTTCTATTACATTATCGGTTGGTTATTACGCTACTGGTTTATTTCTATTACATTCCCGGTAGATTATTACTCCACTGGTTGATTTCTATTACATTACCGGTTGATTATTACACCACTGGTTGATTTCTATTACATTACCGGTTGATTATTACACTACTGGTTGATTTGTATTAAATTACCGGTTGATTATTACACTACGGGCCGATTTTTATTACATTACCGGTTGATTATTACACCACTGGTTGATTTCTATTACATTACCGGTTGATTATTACACTACTGGTTGATTTCTATTACATTACTGGTTGATTATTACACTACTGGTTGATTTCTATTACATTACCGGTTGACTATTACACTACTGGTTGCTTTCTATTACATTACCTACTGATTATTACACCGCTGGTTGATTTCTATTACATTACCGGTTGATTATCACACCACTGGTTGATTTCTATTACATTACCGGTTGATCATCACACCACTGGTTGATTTCTATTACATTAACGGCTGATTATTACACTACTGGTTGATTTGTATTACATTACCGGTTGATTATTACACTACTGGTTGATTTCTATCACATTACCGGTTGATTATTACACTACTGGTTGATTTGTATTACATTATCGGTTGGTTATAACACTACTGGTTGATTTCTATCACATTACCGGTTGATTATTACACCACTGGTTGATTTCTATTACATTACCGGTTGATTATTACACCACTGGTTGATTTCTATTACATTACCGGTTGATTATTACACTTCGGGTTGATTTCTATTACATTACCGGTTGATTATTACACCACTGGTTGATTTCTATTACATTACCGGCTGATTATTACACTACTGGTTGATTTCTATTACATTACCAGCTGATTATCACACCACTGGTTGATTTCTATTGCATTACCGGTTGATTATTACACCACTGGTTTTTCTATTATATTACCGGTTGATTATTACACCGCTGCTTGATTTCTTTTACATTACCGGTTGATTATCACACCACTGGTTGATTTTTATTACATTACTGGTTGATTATTACACTACTGGTTGATTTCCATTACATTACCGGTTGGTTATTACACTGCTGGTTGATTTCTATTACATTACCGGTTGATTATTACACTACTGGTTGATTTATATTACATTACCGGTTGATTATCACACCACTGGTTGATTTCTATTACATTACCGGTTGATTATGGAAAACAAACTGATATGATACTACTAGATTTTAGTAAGGCTTTTGATAAGGTAAACCATCTTAAACTTCTCTACAAACTGCGGGAACATGGTGTATCACCATGTATAATTAACTGGATAAAATCCTTTCTTATAGGCAGAACCCAAACTGTTGTTCTTGACGGTGAGGCCTCCTCTGTTGTGCTTGTGACGTCCGGTGTCCCACAGGGGTCGGTTCTCGGTCCTCTGCTCTTTCTGCTCTACATAAATGATCTTCCTGACTCGCTGACATCACAGGTCAGACTATTTGCAGACGACACAGCAGTCTACCTTACTGTACAAAATCCCACTGACTGCCAAGCCTTACAAGCCGACTTGCTCCGACTCGAGGCTTGGGAATCAAAGTGGGATATGGAATTTAATCCAAGTAAATGTCAAGTGATACATACATCGAGAAGTAAAAACATCTTAAAACACAACTACATACTTCATAACCACATATTAGATTCTGTCCCAGATGCAAAGTATCTTGGAGTTGACATCTCGCGTGATCTCTCCTGGAACAAACACATCAGCAGAATCAGTAACACCGCTAACAAAACTTTAGGCTTTATTAAACGAAACATTCCTTCCAAAAACAAAAATGTTCGCGAATTAGCATATAAGACACTTGTACGGCCCCAGCTCGAGTATGCCTCAGCTGTATGGTCCCCATACACACAATCAAACATACTTAAATTGGAAATGGTGCAAAGGCGAGCTGCCAGATGGGTCATGAATAATTTTTCTCCATATGAAAGTGTAAGTAAAATGCTGTCTGACCTTGGGTGGAGAAGCCTTGAAGAGAGACGTATGTGCTCCAGGCTTGTTATGTTCTATAAAATAATTCACGAACAAGTAGCCATACCACTCCCACCCTACGTTCAACAACCCTCAAGACTTACCAGACACATGCACCCTTTCCACTTCAGACAGATCCACACAGGAGCAATTTTTTACAAATTTTCATTCTTTCCACATGCCATTGTTTTATGGAATGATCTTCCATCAAACACTGTAACACTGCCTGACAAAGAGTCCTTTGGCAAGGCAGTGAGAGATTTGACCTATCCCTGAAGCCAGAATCGATTGTTTTTAACCTGATTTTATTTTTTTAAACACTGTTAATAAAATACTAGTCTATCATCTTTTTTTCAGACCTTACTATTCTTATTTTCATCTTTTTTCGCACTAACTCCCCGACGTTGCACCTTTTCCTGCTCATAATACCTGCAAGGGGTGTGTAGCAGTATTTAAAGAAAGAAAGAAAGAAGATTATCACACCACTGGTTGATTTCTATTACATTACCGGTTGATTATTACACTACTGGTTGATGTCTATTACATTACCGGTTGATTATTACACTACTGGTTGATGTCTATTACATTACCGGTTGATTATTACACCACTGGTTGATGTCTATTACATTACCGGTTGGTTATTACACTACTGGTTGATTCCTATTACATTACCGGCTGATTATTACATTACTGGTTGATTTTTATTACATTACCGGTTGTTTTTTACACTACTTGTTTATTTCTATTACATTACCGGTTGATTATTACACCACTGGTTGATTTCTATTACATTACCGGTTGATTATTACACCACTGGTTGATTTCTATTACATTACCGGTTGATTATTACATTACTGGTTGATTTCTATTACATTACCGGTTGATTATCACACCACTGGTTGATTTCTATTACATTACCGGTTCATTATTACACTACTGGTTGATTTATATTACATTACCGGTTCATTATTACACTACTGGTTGATGTCTATTACATTACCGGTTGATTATTACACTACAGGTTGATTTCTATTACATTACCGGTTGATTATTACACTACTGGTTGATTTCTATTACATTACCGTCTGATTATTACACTACTGGTTGATTTCTATTGCATTACCGGCTGATTATCACACCACTGGTTGATTTCTATTACATTACCGGTTGATTTTCACACCACTGGTTGATTTCTATTACATTATCGGCTGATTATTACACCACTGGTTGATTTCTATTACATTACCGGCTGATTATCACACCACTGGTTGATTTCTATTACATTAACGGCTGATTATCACAACACTGGGTGATTTCTATTACATTACCGGTTGATTATCACACCACTGGTTGATTTGTATTACATTACTGGTTGATTATTACACTACTGGTTGATTTCTATTACATTACCGGTTGATTATTACACTACTGGTTGATTTCTATTATATTACCGGTTGATTATTACACTACTGGTTGATTTCTATTACATTACCGGCTGATTATTACACCACTGGTTGATTTCTATTACATTACCGGTTGATTATCACACCACTGGTTGATTTCTATTACATTACCGGTTGATTATCACACCACTGGTTGATTTCTATTACATTAACGGCTGATTATTACACTGCTGGTTGATTTGTATTACATTACCGGTTGATTATTACACTACTGGTTGATTTCTATTACATTACCGGTTGATTATTACACTACTGGTTGATTTCTATTACATTACCGGTTGATTATTACACTACTGGTTGATTTCTATTACATTACCGGTTGATTATTACACCACTGGTTGATTTCTATTACATTACCGGTTGATTATTACACTACTGGTTGATTTCTATTACATTACCGGTTGATTATTACACTACTGGTTGATTTCTATTACATTACCGGCTGATTATTACACCGCTGGTTGATTTCTATTACATTACCGGTTGATTATCACACCACTGGTTGATTTCTATTACATTACCGGTTGACTATCACACCACAGGTTGATTTCTATTACATTACCGGTTGATTATTACACTACTGGTTGATTTCTATTACATTTCCGGTTGATTATTACACCACTGGTTGATTTGTATTACATTACCGGTTGATTATTACACTACGGGCTGATTTCTATTACATTCCCGGTTGATTATTACACCACTGGTTGATTTCTATTACATTACCGGCTGATTATTACACTACTGGTTGATTTCTATTACATTACCGGCTGATTATCACACCACTGGTTGATTTCTATTACATTACCGGTTGATTATTACACCACTGGTTATTTCTATTATATTACCGGTTGGTTATTACACCGCTGGTTGATTTCTTTTACATTACTGGTTGATTATCACACCACTGGTTGATTTCTATTACATTACTGGTTGATTATTACACTACTGGTTGATTTCCATTACATTACCGGTTGGTTATTACACCGCTGGTTGATTTCTATTACATTAACGGCTGATTGTTACACTACTGGTTGATTTGTATTACATTACCGGTTGATTATTACACTACTTGTTTATTTCTATTACATTACCGGTTGATTATTACACCACTGGTTGATTTCTATTACATTACCGGTTGATTATTACACCACTGGTTGATTTCTATTACATTACCGGTTGATTATTACACTACTGGTTGATTTCTATTACATTACCGGTTGATTATCACACCACTGGTTGATTTCTATTACATTACCGGTTGATTTTCACACCACTGGTTGATTTCTATTACATTATCGGCTGATTATTACACCACTGGTTGATTTCTAGTACATTACCGGCTGATTATCACACCACTGGTTGATTTCTATTACATTAACGGCTGATTATCACAACACTGGGTGATTTCTATTACATTACCGGTTGATTATCACACCACTGGTTGATTTGTATTACATTACCGGTTGATTATTACACTACTGGTTGATTTCTATTACATTACCGGTTGATTATTACACTACTGGTTGATTTCTATTATATTACCGGTTGATTATTACACTACTGGTTGATTTCTATTACATTACCGGCTGATTATTACACCACTGGTTGATTTCTATTACATTACCGGTTGATTATCACACCACTGGTTGATTTCTATTACATTACCGGTTGATTATCACACCACTGGTTGATTTCTATTACATTAACGGCTGATTATTACACTACTGGTTGATTTGTATTACATTACCGGTTGATTATTACACTACTGGTCGATTTCTATTACATTACTGGTTGATTATTACACTACTGGTTGATTTCTATTACATTACCGGTTGATTATTACACTACTGGTTGATTTCTATTACATTACCGGTTGATTGTTACACCACTGGTTGATTTCTATTACATTACCGGTTGATTATTACACTACTGGTTGATTTCTATTACATTACCGGTTGATTATTACACTACTGGTTGATTTCTATTACATTACCGGCTGATTATTACACCGCTGGTTGATTTCTATTACATTACCGGTTGATTATCACACCACTGGTTGATTTCTATTACATTACCGGTTGATTATCACACCACAGGTTGATTTCTATTACATTACCGGTTGATTATTACACTACTGGTTGATTTCTATTACATTGCCGGTTGATTATTACACCACTGGTTGATTTGTATTACATTACCGGTTAATTATTACACTACGGGCTGATTTCTATTACATTCCCGGTTGATTATGACACCACTGGTTGATTTCTATTACATTACCGGCTGATTATTACACTACTGGTTGATTTCTATTACATTACCGGCTGATTATCACACCACTGGTTGATTTCTATTACATTACCGGTTGATTATTACACCACTGGTTATTTCTATTATATTACCGGTTGATTATTACACCGCTGGTTGATTTCTTTTACATTACTGGTTGATTATCTCACCACTGGTTGATTTCTATTACATTACTGGTTGATTATTACACTACTGGTTGATTTCCATTACATTACCGGTTGGTTATTACACCGCTGGTTGATTTCTATTACATTAACGGCTGATTGTTACACTACTGGTTGATTTGTATTACATTACCGGTTGATTATTACACTACTTGTTTATTTCTATTACATTACCGGTTGATTATTACACCACTGGTTGATTTCTATTACATTACCGGTTGATTATTACACCACTGGTTGATTTCTATTACATTACCGGTTGATTATTACACTACTGGTTGATTTCTATTACATTACCGGTTGATTATCACACCACTGGTTGATTTCTATTACATTACCGGTTCATTATTACACTACTGGTTGATTTCTATTACATTACCGGTTGATTATTACACTACTGGTTGATTTCTATTACATTACCAGTTGATTATTACACTACTGGTTGATTTCTATTACATTACCGGTTGATTATTACACCACTGGTTGATTTCTATTACATTACCGGTTGATTATTACACTACTGGTTGATTTCTATTACATTACCGGCTGATTATCACACCACTGGTTGATTTCTATTACATTACCGGTTGATCTTCACACCACTGGTTGATTTCTATTACATTATCGGCTGATTATTACACCACTGGGTGATTTCTATTACATTACCGGCTGATTATCACACCACTGGTTGATTTCTATTACATTAACGGCTGATTATCATAACACTGGTTGATTTCTATTACATTACTGGTTGATTATCACACCACTGGTTGATTTGTATTACATTACCGGTTGATTATTACACTACTGGTTGATTTCTATTACATTACAGGTTGATTATTACACTACTGGTTGATTTCTATTATATTACCGATTGATTATTACACTACTGGTTGATTTCTATTACATTACCGGCTGATTATTACACCGCTGGTTGATTTCTATTACATTACCGGTTGATTATCACACCACTTGTTGATTTCTATTACATTACCGGTTGATTATCACACCACTGGTTGATTTCTATTACATTAACGGCTGATTATTACACTACTGGTTGATTTGTATTACATTACCGGTTGATTATTACACTACTGGTTGATTTCTATTACATTACCGGTCGATTATTACACTACTGGGTGATTTCTATTACATTACCGGTTGATTATTACACCACTGGTTGATTTCTATTACATTACCGGTTGATTATTACACTACTGGTTGATTTCTATTACATTACCGGTTGATTATTACACTACTGGTTGATTTCTATTACATTACCGGCTGATTGTTACACCGCTGGTTGATTTCTATTACATTACCGGTTGATTATCATACCACTGGTTGATTTCTATTACATTACCGGTTGATTATCACTCCACTGGTTGATTTCTATTACATTACCAGTTGATTATTACACTACTGGTTGATTTCCATTACATTACCGGGTGATCATCACACCACTGGTTGATTTCTATTACATTAACGGCTGATTATTACACTACTGGTTGATTTGTATTACATTACCGGTTGATTATTACACTACTGGTTGATTTCTATTACATTACCGGTTGATTATTACACTACTGGTTGATTTCTATTACATTACCGGTTGGTTATTACACTGCTGGTTGATTTCTATTACATTACCGTTTGATTATTACACCACTGGTTGATTTCTATTACATTACCGGTTCATTATTACACCACTGGTTGATTTCTATTACATTACCGGTTGATTATTACACTATTGGTTGATTTGTATTACATTACCGGTTGATTTTTACACTACGGGTTGATTTCTATTACATTACCGGTTGATTATTACACAACTGGTTGATTTCTATTACATTACCGGCTGATTATTACACCGCTGGTTGATTTCTATTACAATACCGGTTGATTATCACACCACTGGTTGATTTCCATTACATTACCGGTTGATTATCACACCACTGGTTGATTTCTATTACATTACCGGTTGATTATTACACTACTGGTTGATTTCTATTACATTTCCGGTTGATTATTACACCACTGGTTGATTTGTATTACATTACTGGTTGATTATTACACTACGGGCTGATTTCTATTACATTAGCGGTTGATTATTACACCACTGGTTGATTTCTATTACATTACCGGCTGATTATTACACTACTGGTTGATTTCTATTACATTACCGGTTGATTTTCACACCACTGGTTGATTTCTATTACATCTTCGGCTGATTATTACACCACTGGTTGATTTCTATTACATTACCGGCTGATTATCACACCACTGGTTGATTTCTATTACATTAACGGCTGATTATCATAACACTGGTTGATTTCTATTACATTACTGGTTGATTATCACACCACTGGTTGATTTGTATTACATTACCGGTTGATTATTACACTACTGGTTGATTTCTATTACATTACCGGTTGATTATTACACAACTGGTTGATTTCTATTATATTACCGGTTGATTATTACACTACTGGTTGATTTCTATTACATTACCGGCTGATTATTACACCGCTGGTTGATTTCTATTACATTACCGGTTGATTATCACACCACTGGTTGATTTCTATTACATTACCGGTTGATTATCACACCACTGGTTTATTTCTATTACATTAACGGCTGATTATTACACTACTGGTTGATTTGTATTACATTACCGGTTGATTATTACACTACTGGTTGATTTGTATTACATTACCGGTCGATTATTACACTACTGGTTGATTTCTCCTCTGTTGTGCTTGTGACGTCCGGTGTCCCACAGGGGTCGGTTCTCGGTCCTCTGCTCTTTCTGCTCTACATAAATGATCTTCCTGACTCGCTGACATCACAGGTCAGACTATTTGCAGACGACACAGCAGTCTACCTTACTGTACAAAATCCCACTGACTGCCAAGCCTTACAAGCCGACTTGCTCCGACTCGAGGCTTGGGAATCAAAGTGGGATATGGAATTTAATCCAAGTAAATGTCAAGTGATACATACATCGAGAAGTAAAAACATCTTAAAACACAACTACATACTTCATAACCACATATTAGATTCTGTCCCAGATGCAAAGTATCTTGGAGTTGACATCTCGCATGATCTCTCCTGGAACAAACACATCAGCAGAATCAGTAACACCGCTAACAAAACTTTAGGCTTTATTAAACGAAACATTCCTTCCAAAAACAAAAATGTTCGCGAATTAGCATATAAGACACTTGTACGGCCCCAGCTCGAGTACGCCTCAGCTGTATGGTCCCCATACACACAATCAAACATACTTAAATTGGAAATGGTGCAAAGGCGAGCTGCCAGATGGGTCATGAATAATTTTTCTCCATATGAAAGTGTAAGTAAAATGCAGTCTGACCTTGGGTGGAGAAGCCTTGAAGAGAGACGTATGTGCTCCAGGCTTGTTATGTTCTATAAAATAATTCACGAACAAGTAGCCATACCACTCCCACCCTACCTTCAACAACCCTCAAGACTTACCAGACACATGCACCCTTTCCACTTCAGACAGATCCACACAGGAGCAATTTTTTACAAATTTTCATTCTTTCCACATGCCATTGTTTTATGGAATGATCTTCCATCAAACACTGTAACACTGCCTGACAAAGAGTCCTTTGGTAAGGCAGTGAGAGATTTGACCTATCCCTGAAGCCAGAATCGATTGTTTTTGACCTGATTTTATCTTTTTAAACACTGTTAATAAAATACTAGTCTATCATCTTTTTTTCAGACCTCACTATTCTTATTTTCATCTTTTTTCGCACTAACTCCCCGACGTTGCGCCTTTTCCTGCTCATAATACCAGCAAGGGGTGTGCAGCAGTATTTAAAGAAAGAAAGAAAGAAGATTATCACACCACTGGTTGATTTCTATTACATTACCGGTTGATTATTACACTACTGGTTGATGTCTATTACATTACCGGTTGATTATTACACTACTGGTTGATTCCTATTACATTACCGGCTGATTATTACATTACTGGTTGATTTATATTACATTACCGGTTGATTATTACACTACTGGTTGATGTCTATTACATTACCGGTTGATTATTAACCCACTGGTTGATGTCTATTACATTACCGGTTGATTATTACACTACTGGTTGATTCCTATTACATTACCGGCTGATTATTACATTACTGGTTGATTTATATTACATTACCGGTTGATTATTACACTACTTGTTTATTTCTATTACATTACCGGTTGATTATTACACCACTGGTTGATTTCTATTACATTACCGGTTGATTATTACACCACTGGTTGATTTCTATTACATTACCGGTTGATTATTACACTACTGGTTGATTTCTATTACATTACCGGTTGATTATCACACCACTGGTTGATTTCTATTACATTACCGGTTGATTATTACACTACTGGTTGATTTCTATTACATTACCGGTTGATTATTACACTACTGGTTGATTTCTATTACATTACCGGTTGATTATTACACTACTGGTTGATTTCTATTAAATTACCGGTTGATTATTACACTACTGGTTGATTTCTATTACATTCCCGGCTGATTATTACACTACTGGTTGATTTCTATTACATTACCGGCTGATTATCACACCACTGGTTGATTTCTATTACATTACCGGTTGATTTTCACACCACTGGTTGATTTCTATTACATTATCGGCTGATTATTACACCACTGGTTGATTTCTATTACATTACCGGCTGATTATCACACCACTGGTTGATTTCTATTACATTAACGGCTGATTATCACACCACTGGTTGATTTCTATTACATTACCGGTTGATTATCACACCACTGGTTGATTTCTATTACATTACCGGTTGATTATTACACTACTGGTTGATTTCCATTACATTACCGGTTGACTATTACACTACTGGTTGATTTCTATTACATTACCGGTTGATTATTACACTACTGGTTGATTTCTATTACATTACCGGTTGATTATTACACTACTGGTTGATTTGTATTACATTACCGTTTGATTATTACACTATGGGTTGATTTCTATTGCATTACCGGTTGATTATTACACCACTGGTTGATTTCCATTACATTACCGGCTGATTATTACACTACTGGTTGATTTCTATTACATTACCGTCTGATTATTATACTACTGGTTGATTTCTATTACATTACCGGTTGATTATTACACCACTGGTTGATTTCTATTACATTGCCGGTTGACTATTACACCACTGGTTGATTTCTATTACATTACCGGTTGATTATTACACTACTGGTTGATTTGTATTACATTACCGGTTGATTATTACACTTCGGGTTGATTTCTATTACATTACCGGTTGATTATTACACCACTGGTTGATTTCTATTACATTACCGGCTGATTATTACACTACTGGTTGATTTCTATTACATTACCAGCTGATTATCACACCACTGGTTAATTTCTATTACATTACCGGTTGATTATTACACCACTGGTTATTTCTATTATATTACCGGTTGATTATTACACCGCTGCTTGATTTCTTTTACATTGCCGGTTGATTATCACACCACTGGTTGATTTCTATTACATTACTGGTTGATTATTACACTACTGGTTGATTTCCATTACATTACCGGTTGGTTATTACACCGCTGGTTGATTTCTATTACATTACCGGTTGATTATTACACTACTGGTTGATTTATATTACATTACCGGTTGATTATCACACCACTGGTTGATTTCTATTACATTACCGGTTGATTATGGAAAACAAACTGATATGATACTACTAGATTTTAGTAAGGCTTTTGATAAGGTAAACCATCTTAAACTTCTCTACAAACTGCGGGAACATGGTGTATCACCATGTATAATTAACTGGATAAAATCCTTTCTTATAGGCAGAACCCAAACTGTTGTTCTTGACGGTGAGGCCTCCTCTGTTGTGCTTGTGACGTCCGGTGTCCCACAGGGGTCGGTTCTCGGTCCTCTGCTCTTTCTGCTCTACATAAATGATCTTCCTGACTCGCTGACATCACAGGTCAGACTATTTGCAGACGACACAGCAGTCTACCTTACTGTACAAAATCCCACTGACTGCCAAGCCTTACAAGCCGACTTGCTCCGACTCGAGGCTTGGGAATCAAAGTGGGATATGGAATTTAATCCAAGTAAATGTCAAGTGATACATATATCGAGAAGTAAAAACATCTTAAAACACAACTACATACTTCATAACCACATATTAGATTCTGTCCCAGATGCAAAGTATCTTGGAGTTGACATCTCGCATGATCTCTCCTGGAACAAACACATCAGCAGAATCAGAAACACCGCTAACAAAACTTTAGGCTTTATTAAACGAAACATTCCTTCCAAAAACAAAAATGTTCGCGAATTAGCATATAAGACACTTGTACGGCCCCATCTCGAGTACGCCTCAGCTGTATGGTCCCCATACACACAATCAAACATACTTAAATTGGAAATGGTGCAAAGGCGAGCTGCCAGATGGGTCATGAATAATTTTTCTCCATATGAAAGTGTAAGTAAAATGCAGTCTGACCTTGGATGGAGAAGCCTTGAAGAGAGACGTATGTGCTCCAGGCTTGTTATGTTCTATAAAATAATTCACGAACAAGTAGCCATACCACTCCCACCCAACATTCAACAACCCTCAAGACTTACCAGACACATGCACCCTTTCCACTTCAGACAGATCCACACAGGAGCAATTTTTTACAAATTTTCATTCTTTCCACATGCCATTGTTTTATGGAATGATCTTCCATCAAACACTGTAACACTGCCTGACAAAGAGTCCTTTGGTAAGGCAGTGAGAGATTTGACCTATCCCTGAAGCCAGAATCGATTGTTTTTAACCTGATTTTATCTTTTTAAACACTGTTAATAAAATACTAGTCTATCATCTTTTTTTCAGACCTTTCTATTCTTATTTTCATCTTTTTTCGCACTAACTCCCCGACGTTGCACCTTTTCCTGCTCATAATACCCGCAAGGGGTGTGCAGCAGTATTTAAAGAAAGAAAGAAAGAAGATTATCACACCACTGGTTGATTTCTATTACATTACCGGTTGATTATTACACTACCGGTTGATGTCTATTACATTACCGGTTGATTATTACACCACTGGTTGATGTCTATTAAATTACCGGTTGATTATTACACTACTGGTTGATTCCTATTACATTACCGGCTGATTATTACACTACTGGTTGATTTCTATTACATTACCGGTTGATTATTACACTACTTGTTTATTTCTATTACATTACCGGTTGATTATTACACCACTGGTTGATTTCTATTACATTACCGGTTGATTATTACACCACTGGTTGATTTCTGTTACATTACTGGTTGATTATTACACTACTGGTTGATTTCTATTACATTACCGGTTGATTATTACACCACTGGTTGATTTCTATTACATTACCGGTTGATTATTACACCACTGGTTGATTTCTATTACATTACCGGTTGATTATTACACTACTGGTTGATTTCTATTACATTACCGGTTGATTATTACACTACTGGTTGATTTCTAATACATTACCGGTTGACTATTACACTACTGGTTGATTTCTATTACATTACCGGTTGATTATTACACTACTGGTTGATTTCTATTACATTACCGGTTGATTATTACACTACTGGTTGATTTCTATTACATTACCGGCTGATTATTACACTACTGGTTGATTTCTATTACATTACCGACTGATTATCACACCACTGGTTGATTTCTATTACATTACCGGTTGATTATTACACTACTGGTTGATTTCTATTACATTACCGGTTGATTATTACACTACTGGTTGCTTTCTATTACATTACCTACTGATTATTACACCGTTGGTTGATTTCTATTACATTACCGGTTGATTATCACACCACTGGTTGATTTCTATTACATTACCGGTTGATCATCACACCACTGGTTGATTTCTATTACATTAACGGCTGATTATTACACTACTGGTTGATTTGTATTACATTACCGGTTGATTATTACACTATTGGTTGATTTCTATTACATTACCGGTTGATTATTACACTACTGGTTGATTTCTATTACATTACCGGTTGGTTATTACACTACTGGTTGATTTCTATTACATTACCGGTTGATTATTACACCACTGGTTGATTTCTATTACATTACCGGTTCATTATTACACCACTGGTTGATTTCTATTACATTACCGGTTGATTATTACACTACTGGTTGATTTGTATTACATTACTGGTTGATTATTACACCACTGGTTGATTTCTATTACATTACCGGCTGATTATTACACTACTGGTTGATTTCTATTACATTACCGGTTGATTATTACACCACTGGTTGATTTCTATTACATCTTCGGCTGATTATTACACCACTGGTTGATTTCTATTACATTACCGGCTGATTATTACACTACTGGTTGATTTCTATTACATTACCGGTTGATTTTCACACCACTGGTTGATTTCTATTACATCTTCGGCTGATTATTACACCACTGGTTGATTTCTATTACATTACCGGCTGATTATCACACCACTGGTTGATTTCTATTACATTAACGGCTGATTATCATAACACTGGTTGATTTCTATTACATTACTGGTTGATTATCACACCACTGGTTGATTTGTATTACATTACCGGTTGATTATTACACTACTGGTTGATTTCTATTACATTACCGGTTGATTATTACACAACTGGTTGATTTCTATTATATTACCGGTTGATTATTACACTACTGGTTGATTTCTATTACATTACCGGCTGATTATTACACCGCTGGTTGATTTCTATTACATTACCGGTTGATTATCACACCACTGGTTGATTTCTATTACATTACCGGTTGATTATCACACCACTGGTTTATTTCTATTACATTAACGGCTGATTATTACACTACTGGTTGATTTGTATTACATTACCGGTTGATTATTACACTACTGGTTGATTTGTATTACATTACCGGTCGATTATTACACTACTGGTTGATTTCTCCTCTGTTGTGCTTGTGACGTCCGGTGTCCCACAGGGGTCGGTTCTCGGTCCTCTGCTCTTTCTGCTCTACATAAATGATCTTCCTGACTCGCTGACATCACAGGTCAGACTATTTGCAGACGACACAGCAGTCTACCTTACTGTACAAAATCCCACTGACTGCCAAGCCTTACAAGCCGACTTGCTCCGACTCGAGGCTTGGGAATCAAAGTGGGATATGGAATTTAATCCAAGTAAATGTCAAGTGATACATACATCGAGAAGTAAAAACATCTTAAAACACAACTACATACTTCATAACCACATATTAGATTCTGTCCCAGATGCAAAGTATCTTGGAGTTGACATCTCGCATGATCTCTCCTGGAACAAACACATCAGCAGAATCAGTAACACCGCTAACAAAACTTTAGGCTTTATTAAACGAAACATTCCTTCCAAAAACAAAAATGTTCGCGAATTAGCATATAAGACACTTGTACGGCCCCAGCTCGAGTACGCCTCAGCTGTATGGTCCCCATACACACAATCAAACATACTTAAATTGGAAATGGTGCAAAGGCGAGCTGCCAGATGGGTCATGAATAATTTTTCTCCATATGAAAGTGTAAGTAAAATGCAGTCTGACCTTGGGTGGAGAAGCCTTGAAGAGAGACGTATGTGCTCCAGGCTTGTTATGTTCTATAAAATAATTCACGAACAAGTAGCCATACCACTCCCACCCTACCTTCAACAACCCTCAAGACTTACCAGACACATGCACCCTTTCCACTTCAGACAGATCCACACAGGAGCAATTTTTTACAAATTTTCATTCTTTCCACATGCCATTGTTTTATGGAATGATCTTCCATCAAACACTGTAACACTGCCTGACAAAGAGTCCTTTGGTAAGGCAGTGAGAGATTTGACCTATCCCTGAAGCCAGAATCGATTGTTTTTAACCTGAATTTATCTTTTTAAACACTGTTAATAAAATACTAGTCTATCATCTTTTTTTCAGACCTCACTATTCTTATTTTCATCTTTTTTCGCACTAACTCCCCGACGTTGCGCCTTTTCCTGCTCATAATACCAGCAAGGGGTGTGCAGCAGTATTTAAAGAAAGAAAGAAAGAAGATTATCACACCACTGGTTGATTTCTATTACATTACCGGTTGATTATTACACTACTGGTTGATGTCTATTACATTACCGGTTGATTATTACACTACTGGTTGATTCCTATTACATTACCGGCTGATTATTACATTACTGGTTGATTTATATTACATTACCGGTTGATTATTACACTACTGGTTGATGTCTATTACATTACCGGTTGATTATTAACCCACTGGTTGATGTCTATTACATTACCGGTTGATTATTACACTACTGGTTGATTCCTATTACATTACCGGCTGATTATTACATTACTGGTTGATTTATATTACATTACCGGTTGATTATTACACTACTTGTTTATTTCTATTACATTACCGGTTGATTATTACACCACTGGTTGATTTCTATTACATTACCGGTTGATTATTACACCACTGGTTGATTTCTATTACATTACCGGTTGATTATTACACTACTGGTTGATTTCTATTACATTAGCGGTTGATTATCACACCACTGGTTGATTTCTATTACATTACCGGTTGATTATTACACTACTGGTTGATTTCTATTACATTACCGGTTGATTATTACACTACTGGTTGATTTCTATTACATTACCGGTTGATTATTACACTACTGGTTGATTTCTATTAAATTACCGGTTGATTATTACACTACTGGTTGATTTCTATTACATTCCCGGCTGATTATTACACTACTGGTTGATTTCTATTACATTACCGGCTGATTATCACACCACTGGTTGATTTCTATTACATTACCGGTTGATTTTCACACCACTGGTTGATTTCTATTACATTATCGGCTGATTATTACACCACTGGTTGATTTCTATTACATTACCGGCTGATTATCACACCACTGGTTGATTTCTATTACATTAACGGCTGATTATCACACCACTGGTTGATTTCTATTACATTACCGGTTGATTATCACACCACTGGTTGATTTCTATTACATTACCGGTTGATTATTACACTACTGGTTGATTTCCATTACATTACCGGTTGACTATTACACTACTGGTTGATTTCTATTACATTACCGGTTGATTATTACACTACTGGTTGATTTCTATTACATTACCGGTTGATTATTACACTACTGGTTGATTTGTATTACATTACCGTTTGATTATTACACTATGGGTTGATTTCTATTGCATTACCGGTTGATTATTACACCACTGGTTGATTTCCATTACATTACCGGCTGATTATTACACTACTGGTTGATTTCTATTACATTACCGTCTGATTATTATACTACTGGTTGATTTCTATTACATTACCGGTTGATTATTACACCACTGGTTGATTTCTATTACATTGCCGGTTGACTATTACACCACTGGTTGATTTCTATTACATTACCGGTTGATTATTACACTACTGGTTGATTTGTATTACATTACCGGTTGATTATTACACTTCGGGTTGATTTCTATTACATTACCGGTTGATTATTACACCACTGGTTGATTTCTATTACATTACCGGCTGATTATTACACTACTGGTTGATTTCTATTACATTACCAGCTGATTATCACACCACTGGTTGATTTCTATTACATTACCGGTTGATTATTACACCACTGGTTATTTCTATTATATTACCGGTTGATTATTACACCGCTGCTTGATTTCTTTTACATTGCCGGTTGATTATCACACCACTGGTTGATTTCTATTACATTACTGGTTGATTATTACACTACTGGTTGATTTCCATTACATTACCGGTTGGTTATTACACCGCTGGTTGATTTCTATTACATTACCGGTTGATTATTACACTACTGGTTGATTTATATTACATTACCGGTTGATTATCACACCACTGGTTGATTTCTATTACATTACCGGTTGATTATGGAAAACAAACTGATATGATACTACTAGATTTTAGTAAGGCTTTTGATAAGGTAAACCATCTTAAACTTCTCTACAAACTGCGGGAACATGGTGTATCACCATGTATAATTAACTGGATAAAATCCTTTCTTATAGGCAGAACCCAAACTGTTGTTCTTGACGGTGAGGCCTCCTCTGTTGTGCTTGTGACGTCCGGTGTCCCACAGGGGTCGGTTCTCGGTCCTCTGCTCTTTCTGCTCTACATAAATGATCTTCCTGACTCGCTGACATCACAGGTCAGACTATTTGCAGACGACACAGCAGTCTACCTTACTGTACAAAATCCCACTGACTGCCAAGCCTTACAAGCCGACTTGCTCCGACTCGAGGCTTGGGAATCAAAGTGGGATATGGAATTTAATCCAAGTAAATGTCAAGTGATACATATATCGAGAAGTAAAAACATCTTAAAACACAACTACATACTTCATAACCACATATTAGATTCTGTCCCAGATGCAAAGTATCTTGGAGTTGACATCTCGCATGATCTCTCCTGGAACAAACACATCAGCAGAATCAGAAACACCGCTAACAAAACTTTAGGCTTTATTAAACGAAACATTCCTTCCAAAAACAAAAATGTTCGCGAATTAGCATATAAGACACTTGTACGGCCCCATCTCGAGTACGCCTCAGCTGTATGGTCCCCATACACACAATCAAACATACTTAAATTGGAAATGGTGCAAAGGCGAGCTGCCAGATGGGTCATGAATAATTTTTCTCCATATGAAAGTGTAAGTAAAATGCAGTCTGACCTTGGATGGAGAAGCCTTGAAGAGAGACGTATGTGCTCCAGGCTTGTTATGTTCTATAAAATAATTCACGAACAAGTAGCCATACCACTCCCACCCAACATTCAACAACCCTCAAGACTTACCAGACACATGCACCCTTTCCACTTCAGACAGATCCACACAGGAGCAATTTTTTACAAATTTTCATTCTTTCCACATGCCATTGTTTTATGGAATGATCTTCCATCAAACACTGTAACACTGCCTGACAAAGAGTCCTTTGGTAAGGCAGTGAGAGATTTGACCTATCCCTGAAGCCAGAATCGATTGTTTTTAACCTGATTTTATCTTTTTAAACACTGTTAATAAAATACTAGTCTATCATCTTTTTTTCAGACCTTTCTATTCTTATTTTCATCTTTTTTCGCACTAACTCCCCGACGTTGCACCTTTTCCTGCTCATAATACCCGCAAGGGGTGTGCAGCAGTATTTAAAGAAAGAAAGAAAGAAGATTATCACACCACTGGTTGATTTCTATTACATTACCGGTTGATTATTACACTACCGGTTGATGTCTATTACATTACCGGTTGATTATTACACCACTGGTTGATGTCTATTAAATTACCGGTTGATTATTACACTACTGGTTGATTCCTATTACATTACCGGCTGATTATTACACTACTGGTTGATTTCTATTACATTACCGGTTGATTATTACACTACTTGTTTATTTCTATTACATTACCGGTTGATTATTACACCACTGGTTGATTTCTATTACATTACCGGTTGATTATTACACCACTGGTTGATTTCTGTTACATTACTGGTTGATTATTACACTACTGGTTGATTTCTATTACATTACCGGTTGATTATTACACCACTGGTTGATTTCTATTACATTACCGGTTGACTATTACACTACTGGTTGATTTCTATTACATTACCGGTTGATTATTACACTACTGGTTGATTTCTATTACATTACCGGTTGATTATTACACTACTGGTTGATTTCTATTACATTACCGGCTGATTATTACACTACTGGTTGATTTCTATTACATTACCGACTGATTATCACACCACTGGTTGATTTCTATTACATTACCGGTTGATTATTACACTACTGGTTGATTTCTATTACATTACCGGTTGATTATTACACTACTGGTTGCTTTCTATTACATTACCTACTGATTATTACACCGTTGGTTGATTTCTATTACATTACCGGTTGATTATCACACCACTGGTTGATTTCTATTACATTACCGGTTGATCATCACACCACTGGTTGATTTCTATTACATTAACGGCTGATTATTACACTACTGGTTGATTTGTATTACATTACCGGTTGATTATTACACTATTGGTTGATTTCTATTACATTACCGGTTGATTATTACACTACTGGTTGATTTCTATTACATTACTGGTTGGTTATTACACTACTGGTTGATTTCTATTACATTACCGGTTGATTATTACACCACTGGTTGATTTCTATTACATTACCGGTTCATTATTACACCACTGGTTGATTTCTATTACATTACCGGTTGATTATTACACTACTGGTTGATTTGTATTACATTACCGGTTGATTATTACACCACTGGTTGATTTCTATTACATTACCGGCTGATTATTACACTACTGGTTGATTTCTATTACATTACCGGTTGATTATTACACCACTGGTTGATTTCTATTACATTACCAGTTGATTATTACACCACTGGTTGATTTCTATTACATTACCGGTTGATTTTCACACCACTGGTTGATTTCTATTACATTATCGGCTGATTATTACACCACTGGTTGATTTCTATTACATTCCCGGCTGATTATCACACCACTGGTTGATTTCTATTACATTAACGGCTGATTATCACACCACTGGTTGATTTCTATTACATTACCGGTTGATTATCACACCACTGGTTGATTTGTATTACATTACCGGTTGATTATTACACTACTGGTTGATTTCTATTACATTACTGGTTGATTATTACACTACTGGTTGATTTCTATTATATTACCGGTTGATTATTACACTACTGGTTGATTTCTATTACATTACCGGCTGATTATTACACCGCTGGTTGATTTCTATTACATTACCGGTTGATTATTACACTACTGGTTGATTTCTATTACATTACCGGTTGATTATTACACTACTGGTTGATTTCTATTACATTACTGGTTGATTATTACACTACTGGTTGATTTCTATTACATTACCGGCTGATTATTACACTACTGGTTGATTTCTATTACATTACCGACTGATTATCACACCACTGGTTGATTTCTATTACATTACTGGTTGATTATTACACTACTGGTTGATTTCTATTACATTACCGGTTGATTATTACACTACTCTTGCTTTCTATTACATTACCTACTGATTATTACACCGCTGGTTGATTTCTATTACATTACCGGTTGAATATCACACCACTGGTTGATTTCTATTACATTACCGGTTGATCATCACACCACTGGTTGATTTCTATTACATTACCGGCTGATTATTACACTACTGGTTGATTTCTATTACATTACCGGCTGATTATTACACAACTGGTTGATTTCTATTACATTACCGGTTGATTATTACACCACTGGTTGATTTCTATTACATTACCGGTTGATTATTACATCACTGGTTGATTTCTATTACATTACCGGTTGATTATAACACTACTGGTTGATTTGTATTACATTACCGGTTGATTATTACACTACGGGTTGATTTCTAATACATTACCGGTTGATTATTACACCACTGGTTGATTTCTATTACATTACTGGCTGATTATTACACTACTGGTTGATTTCTATTACATTACCGGTTGATTATTACACCACTGGTTCATTTCTAATACATTACCGGTTGATTATTACACCACTGGTTGATTTCTATTACATTACCGGTTGATTATTACACTACTGGTTGATTTATATTACATTACCGGTTGATTATCACACCACTGGTTGATTTCTATTACATTACCGGTTGATTATGGAAAACAAACTGATATGATACTACTAGATTTTAGTAAGGCTTTTGATAAGGTAAACCATCTTAAACTTCTCTACAAACTGCGGGAACATGGTGTATCACCATGTATAATTAACTGGATAAAATCCTGTCTTATAGGCAGAACCCAAACTGTTGTTCTTGACGGTGAGGCCTCCTCTGTTGTGCTTGTGACGTCCGGTGTCCCACAGGGGTCGGTTCTCGGTCCTCTGCTCTTTCTGCTCTACATAAATGATCTTCCTGACCCGCTGACCTCACAGGTCAGACTATTTGCAGACGACACAGCAGTCTACCTTACTGTACAAAATCCCACTGATTGCCAAGCCTTACAAGCCGACTTGCTCCGACTCGAGGCTTGGGAATCAAAGTGGGATATGGAATTTAATCCAAGTAAATGTCAAGTGATACATACATCGAGAAGTAAAAACATCTTAAAACACAACTACATACTTCATAACCACATATTAGATTCTGTCCCAGATGCAAAGTATCTTGGAGTTGACATCTCGCATGATCTCTCCTGGAACAAACACATCAGCAGAATCAGTAACACCGCTAACAAAACTTTAGGCTTTATTAAACGAAACATTCCTTCCAAAAACAAAAATGTTCGCGAATTAGCATATAAGACACTTGTACGGCCCCAGCTCGAGTACGCCTGAGCTGTATGGTCCCCATACGCACAATCAAACATACTTAAATTGGAAATGGTGCAAAGGCGAGCTGCCAGATGGGTCATGAATAATTTTTCTCCATATGAAAGTGTAAGTAAAATGCAGTCTGACCTTGGGGGGAGAAGCCTTGAAGAGAGACGTATGTGCTCCAGGCTTGTTACGTTCTATAAAATAATTCACAAACAAGTAGCCATACCACTCCCACCCTACGTTCAACAACCCTCAAGACTTACCAGACACATGCACCCTTTCCACTTCAGACAGATCCACACAGGAGCAATTTTTTACAAATTTTCATTCTTTCCACATGCCATTGTTTTATGGAATGATCTTCCATCAAACACTGTAACACTGCCTGACAAAGAGTCCTTTGGTAAGGCAGTGAGAGATTTGACCTATCCCTGAAGCCAGAATCGATTGTTTTTAACCTGATTTTATTTTTTTAAACACTGTTAATAAAATACTAGTCTATCATCTTTTTTTCAGACCTTACTATTCTTATTTTCATCTTTTTTCGCACTAACTCCCCGACGTTGCACCTTTTCCTGCTCATAATACCCGCAAGGGGTGTGCAGCAGTATTTAAAGAAAGAAAGAAAGAAGATTATCACACCACTGGTTGATTTCTATTACATTACAGGTTGATTATTACACTACTGGTTGATGTCTATTACATTACCGGTTGATTATTACACCACTGGTTGATGTCTATTACATTACCGGTTGATTATTACACTACTGGTTGATTCCTATTACATTACCGGCTGATTATTACATTACTGGTTGATTTCTATTACATTACCGGCTGATTATTACACTACTTGTTTATTTCTATTACATTACCGGTTGATTATTACACCACTGGTTGATTTCTATTACATTACCGGCTGATTATTACACCACTGGTTGATTTCTATTACATTACCGGTTGATTATTATACTACTGGTTGATTTCTATTACATTACCGGTTGATTATCACACCACTGGTTGATTTCTATTACATTACCGGTTCATTATTACACTACTGGTTGATTTCTATTACATTACCGGTTGATTATTACACTACTGGTTGATTTCTATTACATTACCGGTTGATTATTACACTACTGGTTGATTTCTATTACATTACCGGTTGATTATTACACTACTGGTTGATTTCTATTACATTACCGGCTGATTATTACACTACTGGTTGATTTCTATTACATTACCGGCTGATTATCACACCAATGGTTGATTTCTATTACACTACCGGTTGATTTTCACACCACTGGTTGATTTCTATTACATTATCGGCTGATTATTACACCACTGGTTGATTTGTATTACATTACCGGCTGATTATCACACCACTGGTTGATTTCTATTACATTAACGGCTGATTATCACACCACTGGTTGATTTCTATTACATTACCGGTTGATTATCACACCACTGGTTGATTTGTATTACATTACCGGTTGATTATTACACTACTGGTTGATTTCTATTACATTACCGGTTGATTATTACACTACTGGTTGATTTCTATTATATTACCGGTTGATTATTACACTACTGATTGATTTCTATTACATTACCGGCTGATTATTACACCGCTGGTTGATTTCTATTACATTACCGGTTGATTATTACACTACTGGTTGATTTCTATTACATTACCGGTTGATTATTACACTACTGGTTGATTTCTATTACATTACTGGTTGATTATTACACTACTGGTTGATTTCAATTACATTACCGGCTGATTATTACACTACTGGTTGATTTCTATTACATTACCGACTGATTATCACACCACTGGTTGATTTCTATTACATTACTGGTTGATTATTACACTACTGGTTGATTTCTATTAAATTACCGACTGATTATCACACCACTGGTTGATTTCTATTACATTACTGGTTGATTATTACACTACTGGTTGATTTCTATTAAATTACCGGTTGATTATTACACTACTGGTTGATTTCTATTACATTACCTACTGATTATTACACCGCTGGTTGCTTTCTATTACATTACCGGTTGACTATCACACCACTGGTTGATTTCTATTACATTACCGGTTGATCATCACACCACTGGTTGATTTCTATTACATTAACGGCTGATTATTACACTACTGGATGATTTGTATTACATTACCGGTTGATTATTACACTACTGGTTGATTTCTATCACATTACCGGTTGATTATTACACTACTGGTTGATTTCTATTACATTATCGGTTGATTATTACACCACTGGTTGATTTCTATTACATTACCGGTTGATTATTACACCACTTGTTGATTTCTATTACATTACCGGTTGATTATTACACTACTGGTTGATTTGTATTACATTACCGTTTGATTATTACACTACGGGTTGATTTTTATTACATTACCGGTTGATTATTACACCACTGGTTGATTTCTATTACATTACCGTCTGATTATTACACTACTGGTTGATTTCTATTACATTACTGGCTGATTATTACACCGCTGGTTGATTTCTATTACATTACCGGTTGATCATTACACTACTGGTTGATTTATATTACATTACCGGTTGATTATTACACTACTGGTTGATTTCTATTACATTACTGGTTGATTATTACACTACTGGTTGATTTCTATTACATTACCGGCTGATTATTACACTACTGGTTGATTTCTATTACATTACCGACTGATTATCACACCACTGGTTGATTTCTATTACATTACTGGTTGATTATTACACTACTGGTTGATTTCTATTACATTACCTACTGATTATTACACCGCTGGTTGATTTCTATTACATTACCGGTTGATTATCACACCACTGGTTGATTTCTATTACATTACCGGTTGATCATCACACCACTGGTTGATTTCTATAACATTAACGGCTGATTATTACACTACTGGTTGATTTGTATTACATTACCGGTTGATTATTACACTACTGGTTGATTTCTATCACATTACCGGTTGATTATTACACTACTGGTTGATTTCTATTACATTATCGGTTGGTTATTACGCTACTGGTTTATTTCTATTACATTCCCGGTTGATTATTACTCCACTGGTTGATTTCTATTACATTACCGGTTGATTATTACACCACTGGTTGATTTCTATTACATTACCGGTCGATTATTACACTACTGGTTGATTTGTATTAAATTACCGGTTGATTATTACACTACGGGCCGATTTTTATTACATTACCGGTTGATTATTACACCACTGGTTGATTTCTATTACATTACCGGTTGATTATTACACTACTGGTTGATTTCTATTACATTACTGGTTGATTATTACACTACTGGTTGATTTCTATTACATTACCGGTTGACTATTACACTACTGGTTGCTTTCTATTACATTACCTACTGATTATTACACCGCTGGTTGATTTCTATTACATTACCGGTTGATTATCACACCACTGGTTGATTTCTATTACATTACCGGTTGATCATCACACCACTGGTTGATTTCTATTACATTAACGGCTGATTATTACACTACTGGTTGATTTGTATTACATTACCGGTTGATTATTACACTACTGGTTGATTTCTATCACATTACCGGTTGATTATTACACTACTGGTTGATTTGTATTACATTATCGGTTGGTTATAACACTACTGGTTGATTTCTATCACATTACCGGTTGATTATTACACCACTGGTTGATTTCTATTACATTACCGGTTGATTATTACACCACTGGTTGATTTCTATTACATTACCGGTTGATTATTACACTTCGGGTTGATTTCTATTACATTACCGGTTGATTATTACACCACTGGTTGATTTCTATTACATTACCGGCTGATTATTACACTACTGGTTGATTTCTATTACATTACCAGCTGATTATCACACCACTGGTTGATTTCTATTGCATTACCGGTTGATTATTACACCACTGGTTTTTTCTATTATATTACCGGTTGATTATTACACCGCTGCTTGATTTCTTTTACATTACCGGTTGATTATCACACCACTGGTTGATTTTTATTACATTACTGGTTGATTATTACACTACTGGTTGATTTCCATTACATTACCGGTTGGTTATTACACTGCTGGTTGATTTCTATTACATTACCGGTTGATTATTACACTACTGGTTGATTTATATTACATTACCGGTTGATTATCACACCACTGGTTGATTTCTATTACATTACCGGTTGATTATGGAAAACAAACTGATATGATACTACTAGATTTTAGTAAGGCTTTTGATAAGGTAAACCATCTTAAACTTCTCTACAAACTGCGGGAACATGGTGTATCACCATGTATAATTAACTGGATAAAATCCTTTCTTATAGGCAGAACCCAAACTGTTGTTCTTGACGGTGAGGCCTCCTCTGTTGTGCTTGTGACGTCCGGTGTCCCACAGGGGTCGGTTCTCGGTCCTCTGCTCTTTCTGCTCTACATAAATGATCTTCCTGACTCGCTGACATCACAGGTCAGACTATTTGCAGACGACACAGCAGTCTACCTTACTGTACAAAATCCCACTGACTGCCAAGCCTTACAAGCCGACTTGCTCCGACTCGAGGCTTGGGAATCAAAGTGGGATATGGAATTTAATCCAAGTAAATGTCAAGTGATACATACATCGAGAAGTAAAAACATCTTAAAACACAACTACATACTTCATAACCACATATTAGATTCTGTCCCAGATGCAAAGTATCTTGGAGTTGACATCTCGCGTGATCTCTCCTGGAACAAACACATCAGCAGAATCAGTAACACCGCTAACAAAACTTTAGGCTTTATTAAACGAAACATTCCTTCCAAAAACAAAAATGTTCGCGAATTAGCATATAAGACACTTGTACGGCCCCAGCTCGAGTATGCCTCAGCTGTATGGTCCCCATACACACAATCAAACATACTTAAATTGGAAATGGTGCAAAGGCGAGCTGCCAGATGGGTCATGAATAATTTTTCTCCATATGAAAGTGTAAGTAAAATGCTGTCTGACCTTGGGTGGAGAAGCCTTGAAGAGAGACGTATGTGCTCCAGGCTTGTTATGTTCTATAAAATAATTCACGAACAAGTAGCCATACCACTCCCACCCTACGTTCAACAACCCTCAAGACTTACCAGACACATGCACCCTTTCCACTTCAGACAGATCCACACAGGAGCAATTTTTTACAAATTTTCATTCTTTCCACATGCCATTGTTTTATGGAATGATCTTCCATCAAACACTGTAACACTGCCTGACAAAGAGTCCTTTGGCAAGGCAGTGAGAGATTTGACCTATCCCTGAAGCCAGAATCGATTGTTTTTAACCTGATTTTATCTTTTTAAACACTGTTAATAAAATACTAGTCTATCATCTTTTTTTCAGACCTTACTATTCTTATTTTCATCTTTTTTCGCACTAACTCCCCGACGTTGCACCTTTTCCTGCTCATAATACCTGCAAGGGGTGTGTAGCAGTATTTAAAGAAAGAAAGAAAGAAGATTATCACACCACTGGTTGATTTCTATTACATTACCGGTTGATTATTACACTACTGGTTGATGTCTATTACATTACCGGTTGATTATTACACTACTGGTTGATGTCTATTACATTACCGGTTGATTATTACACCACTGGTTGATGTCTATTACATTACTGGTTGGTTATTACACTACTGGTTGATTCCTATTACATTACCGGCTGATTATTACATTACTGGTTGATTTTTATTACATTACCGGTTGTTTTTTACACTACTTGTTTATTTCTATTACATTACCGGTTGATTATTACACCACTGGTTGATTTCTATTACATTACCGGTTGATTATTACACCACTGGTTGATTTCTATTACATTACCGGTTGATTATTACATTACTGGTTGATTTCTATTACATTACCGGTTGATTATCACACCACTGGTTGATTTCTATTACATTACCGGTTCATTATTACACTACTGGTTGATTTATATTACATTACCGGTTCATTATTACACTACTGGTTGATGTCTATTTCATTACCGGTTGATTATTACACTACAGGTTGATTTCTATTACATTACCGGTTGATTATTACACTACTGGTTGATTTCTATTACATTACCGTCTGATTATTACACTACTGGTTGATTTCTATTACATTACCGGCTGATTATCACACCACTGGTTGATTTCTATTACATTACCGGTTGATTTTCACACCACTGGTTGATTTCTATTACATTATCGGCTGATTATTACACCACTGGTTGATTTCTATTACATTACCGGCTGATTATCACACCACTGGTTGATTTCTATTACATTAACGGCTGATTATCACAACACTGGGTGATTTCTATTACATTACCGGTTGATTATCACACCACTGGTTGATTTGTATTACATTACCGGTTGATTATTACACTACTGGTTGATT
Organism: Pictodentalium vernedei; assembly: GCA_031216915.1. Taxonomy (NCBI): domain Eukaryota; kingdom Metazoa; phylum Mollusca; class Scaphopoda; order Dentaliida; family Dentaliidae; genus Pictodentalium; species Pictodentalium vernedei. Next base: position 47,555,718 of record CM062297.1, on the reverse strand, counting down.
TCTATTACATTACCGGTTGATTATTACACTACTGGTTGATTTCTATTATATTACCGGTTGATTATTACACTACTGGTTGATTTCTATTTCATTACCGGCTGATTATTACACCACTGGTTGATTTCTATTACATTACCGGTTGATTATCACACCACTGGTTGATTTCTATTACATTACCGGTTGATTATCACACCACTGGTTGATTTCTATTACATTAACGGCTGATTATTACACTGCTGGTTGATTTGTATTACATTACCGGTTGATTATTACACTACTGGTTGATTTCTATTACATTACCGGTTGATTATTACACTACTGGTTGATTTCTATTACATTACCGGTTGATTATTACACTACTGGTTGATTTCTATTACATTACCGGTTGATTATTACACCACTGGTTGATTTCTATTACATTACCGGTTGATTATTACACTACTGGTTGATTTCTATTACATTACCGGTTGATTATTACACTACTGGTTGATTTCTATTACATTACCGGCTGATTATTACACCGCTGGTTGATTTCTATTACATTACCGGTTGATTATCACACCACTGGTTGATTTCTATTACATTACCGGTTGACTATCACACCACAGGTTGATTTCTATTACATTACCGGTTGATTATTACACTACTGGTTGATTTCTATTACATTTCCGGTTGATTATTACACCACTGGTTGATTTGTATTACATTACCGGTTGATTATTACACTACGGGCTGATTTCTATTACATTCCCGGTTGATTATTACACCACTGGTTGATTTCTATTACATTACCGGCTGATTATTACACTACTGGTTGATTTCTATTACATTACCGGCTGATTATCACACCACTGGTTGATTTCTATTACATTACCGGTTGATTATTACACCACTGGTTATTTCTATTATATTACCGGTTGGTTATTACACCGCTGGTTGATTTCTTTTACATTACTGGTTGATTATCACACCACTGGTTGATTTCTATTACATTACTGGTTGATTATTACACTACTGGTTGATTTCCATTACATTACCGGTTGGTTATTACACCGCTGGTTGATTTCTATTACATTAACGGCTGATTGTTACACTACTGGTTGATTTGTATTACATTACCGGTTGATTATTACACTACTTGTTTATTTCTATTACATTATCGGTTGATTATTACACCACTGGTTGATTTCTATTACATTACCGGTTGATTATTACACCACTGGTTGATTTCTATTACATTACCGGTTGATTATTACACTACTGGTTGATTTCTATTACATTACCGGTTGATTATCACACCACTGGTTGATTTCTATTACATTACCGGTTGATTTTCACACCACTGGTTGATTTCTATTACATTATCGGCTGATTATTACACCACTGGTTGATTTCTAGTACATTACCGGCTGATTATCACACCACTGGTTGATTTCTATTACATTAACGGCTGATTATCACAACACTGGGTGATTTCTATTACATTACCGGTTGATTATCACACCACTGGTTGATTTGTATTACATTACCGGTTGATTATTACACTACTGGTTGATTTCTATTACATTACCGGTTGATTATTACACTACTGGTTGATTTCTATTATATTACCGGTTGATTATTACACTACTGGTTGATTTCTATTACATTACCGGCTGATTATTACACCACTGGTTGATTTCTATTACATTACCGGTTGATTATCACACCACTGGTTGATTTCTATTACATTACCGGTTGATTATCACACCACTGGTTGATTTCTATTACATTAACGGCTGATTATTACACTACTGGTTGATTTGTATTACATTACCGGTTGATTATTACACTACTGGTTGATTTCTATTACATTACTGGTTGATTATTACACTACTGGTTGATTTCTATTACATTACCGGTTGATTATTACACTACTGGTTGATTTCTATTACATTACCGGTTGATTGTTACACCACTGGTTGATTTCTATTACATTACCGGTTGATTATTACACTACTGGTTGATTTCTATTACATTACCGGTTGATTATTACACTACTGGTTGATTTCTATTACATTACCGGCTGATTATTACACCGCTGGTTGATTTCTATTACATTACCGGTTGATTATCACACCACTGGTTGATTTCTATTACATTACCGGTTGATTATCACACCACAGGTTGATTTCTATTACATTACCGGTTGATTATTACACTACTGGTTGATTTCTATTACATTGCCGGTTGATTATTACACCACTGGTTGATTTGTATTACATTACCGGTTGATTATTACACTACGGGCTGATTTCTATTACATTCCCGGTTGATTATGACACCACTGGTTGATTTCTATTACATTACCGGCTGATTATTACACTACTGGTTGATTTCTATTACATTACCGGCTGATTATCACACCACTGGTTGATTTCTATTACATTACCGGTTGATTATTACACCACTGGTTATTTCTATTATATTACCGGTTGATTATTACACCGCTGGTTGATTTCTTTTACATTACTGGTTGATTATCTCACCACTGGTTGATTTCTATTACATTACTGGTTGATTATTACACTACTGGTTGATTTCCATTACATTACCGGTTGGTTATTACACCGCTGGTTGATTTCTATTACATTAACGGCTGATTGTTACACTACTGGTTGATTTGTATTACATTACCGGTTGATTATTACACTACTTGTTTATTTCTATTACATTACCGGTTGATTATTACACCACTGGTTGATTTCTATTACATTACCGGTTGATTATTACACCACTGGTTGATTTGTATTACATTACCGGTTGATTATTACACTACTGGTTGATTTCTATTACATTACTGGTTGATTATTACACTACTGGTTGATTTCTATTACATTACCGGTTGATTATTACACTACTGGTTGATTTCTATTACATTACCGGTTGATTGTTACACCACTGGTTGATTTCTATTACATTACCGGTTGATTATTACACTACTGGTTGATTTCTATTACATTACCGGTTGATTATTACACTACTGGTTGATTTCTATTACATTACCGGCTGATTATTACACCGCTGGTTGATTTCTATTACATTACCGGTTGATTATCACACCACTGGTTGATTTCTATTACATTACCGGTTGATTATCACACCACAGGTTGATTTCTATTACATTACCGGTTGATTATTACACTACTGGTTGATTTCTATTACATTGCCGGTTGATTATTACACCACTGGTTGATTTGTATTACATTACCGGTTGATTATTACACTACGGGCTGATTTCTATTACATTCCCGGTTGATTATGACACCACTGGTTGATTTCTATTACATTACCGGCTGATTATTACACTACTGGTTGATTTCTATTACATTACCGGCTGATTATCACACCACTGGTTGATTTCTATTACATTACCGGTTGATTATTACACCACTGGTTATTTCTATTATATTACCGGTTGATTATTACACCGCTGGTTGATTTCTTTTACATTACTGGTTGATTATCTCACCACTGGTTGATTTCTATTACATTACTGGTTGATTATTACACTACTGGTTGATTTCCATTACATTACCGGTTGGTTATTACACCGCTGGTTGATTTCTATTACATTAACGGCTGATTGTTACACTACTGGTTGATTTGTATTACATTACCGGTTGATTATTACACTACTTGTTTATTTCTATTACATTACCGGTTGATTATTACACCACTGGTTGATTTCTATTACATTACCGGTTGATTATTACACCACTGGTTGATTTCTATTACATTACCGGTTGATTATTACACTACTGGTTGATTTCTATTACATTACCGGTTGATTATCACACCACTGGTTGATTTCTATTACATTACCGGTTCATTATTACACTACTGGTTGATTTCTATTACATTACCGGTTGATTATTACACTACTGGTTGATTTCTATTACATTACCGGTTGATTATTACACTACTGGTTGATTTCTATTACATTACCGGTTGATTATTACACCACTGGTTGATTTCTATTACATTACCGGTTGATTATTACACTACTGGTTGATTTCTATTACATTACCGGCTGATTATCACACCACTGGTTGATTTCTATTACATTACCGGTTGATCTTCACACCACTGGTTGATTTCTATTACATTATCGGCTGATTATTACACCACTGGGTGATTTCTATTACATTACCGGCTGATTATCACACCACTGGTTGATTTCTATTACATTAACGGCTGATTATCATAACACTGGTTGATTTCTATTACATTACTGGTTGATTATCACACCACTGGTTGATTTGTATTACATTACCGGTTGATTATTACACTACTGGTTGATTTCTATTACATTACAGGTTGATTATTACACTACTGGTTGATTTCTATTATATTACCGATTGATTATTACACTACTGGTTGATTTCTATTACATTACCGGCTGATTATTACACCGCTGGTTGATTTCTATTACATTACCGGTTGATTATCACACCACTGGTTGATTTCTATTACATTACCGGTTGATTATCACACCACTGGTTGATTTCTATTACATTAACGGCTGATTATTACACTACTGGTTGATTTGTATTACATTACCGGTTGATTATTACACTACTGGTTGATTTCTATTACATTACCGGTCGATTATTACACTACTGGGTGATTTCTATTACATTACCGGTTGATTATTACACCACTGGTTGATTTCTATTACATTACCGGTTGATTATTACACTACTGGTTGATTTCTATTACATTACCGGTTGATTATTACACTACTGGTTGATTTCTATTACATTACCGGCTGATTGTTACACCGCTGGTTGATTTCTATTACATTACCGGTTGATTATCATACCACTGGTTGATTTCTATTACATTACCGGTTGATTATCACTCCACTGGTTGATTTCTATTACATTACCAGTTGATTATTACACTACTGGTTGATTTCCATTACATTACCGGGTGATCATCACACCACTGGTTGATTTCTATTACATTAACGGCTGATTATTACACTACTGGTTGATTTGTATTACATTACCGGTTGATTATTACACTACTGGTTGATTTCTATTACATTACCGGTTGATTATTACACTACTGGTTGATTTCTATTACATTACCGGTTGGTTATTACACTGCTGGTTGATTTCTATTACATTACCGTTTGATTATTACACCACTGGTTGATTTCTATTACATTACCGGTTCATTATTACACCACTGGTTGATTTCTATTACATTACCGGTTGATTATTACACTACTGGTTGATTTGTATTACATTACCGGTTGATTTTTACACTACGGGTTGATTTCTATTACATTACCGGTTGATTATTACACAACTGGTTGATTTCTATTACATTACCGGCTGATTATTACACCGCTGGTTGATTTCTATTACAATACCGGTTGATTATCACACCACTGGTTGATTTCCATTACATTACCGGTTGATTATCACACCACTGGTTGATTTCTATTACATTACCGGTTGATTATTACACTACTGGTTGATTTCTATTACATTTCCGGTTGATTATTACACCACTGGTTGATTTGTATTACATTACTGGTTGATTATTACACTACGGGCTGATTTCTATTACATTAGCGGTTGATTATTACACCACTGGTTGATTTCTATTACATTACCGGCTGATTATTACACTACTGGTTGATTTCTATTACATTACCGGTTGATTTTCACACCACTGGTTGATTTCTATTACATCTTCGGCTGATTATTACACCACTGGTTGATTTCTATTACATTACCGGCTGATTATCACACCACTGGTTGATTTCTATTACATTAACGGCTGATTATCATAACACTGGTTGATTTCTATTACATTACTGGTTGATTATCACACCACTGGTTGATTTGTATTACATTACCGGTTGATTATTACACTACTGGTTGATTTCTATTACATTACCGGTTGATTATTACACAACTGGTTGATTTCTATTATATTACCGGTTGATTATTACACTACTGGTTGATTTCTATTACATTACCGGCTGATTATTACACCGCTGGTTGATTTCTATTACATTACCGGTTGATTATCACACCACTGGTTGATTTCTATTACATTACCGGTTGATTATCACACCACTGGTTTATTTCTATTACATTAACGGCTGATTATTACACTACTGGTTGATTTGTATTACATTACCGGTTGATTATTACACTACTGGTTGATTTGTATTACATTACCGGTCGATTATTACACTACTGGTTGATTTCTCCTCTGTTGTGCTTGTGACGTCCGGTGTCCCACAGGGGTCGGTTCTCGGTCCTCTGCTCTTTCTGCTCTACATAAATGATCTTCCTGACTCGCTGACATCACAGGTCAGACTATTTGCAGACGACACAGCAGTCTACCTTACTGTACAAAATCCCACTGACTGCCAAGCCTTACAAGCCGACTTGCTCCGACTCGAGGCTTGGGAATCAAAGTGGGATATGGAATTTAATCCAAGTAAATGTCAAGTGATACATACATCGAGAAGTAAAAACATCTTAAAACACAACTACATACTTCATAACCACATATTAGATTCTGTCCCAGATGCAAAGTATCTTGGAGTTGACATCTCGCATGATCTCTCCTGGAACAAACACATCAGCAGAATCAGTAACACCGCTAACAAAACTTTAGGCTTTATTAAACGAAACATTCCTTCCAAAAACAAAAATGTTCGCGAATTAGCATATAAGACACTTGTACGGCCCCAGCTCGAGTACGCCTCAGCTGTATGGTCCCCATACACACAATCAAACATACTTAAATTGGAAATGGTGCAAAGGCGAGCTGCCAGATGGGTCATGAATAATTTTTCTCCATATGAAAGTGTAAGTAAAATGCAGTCTGACCTTGGGTGGAGAAGCCTTGAAGAGAGACGTATGTGCTCCAGGCTTGTTATGTTCTATAAAATAATTCACGAACAAGTAGCCATACCACTCCCACCCTACCTTCAACAACCCTCAAGACTTACCAGACACATGCACCCTTTCCACTTCAGACAGATCCACACAGGAGCAATTTTTTACAAATTTTCATTCTTTCCACATGCCATTGTTTTATGGAATGATCTTCCATCAAACACTGTAACACTGCCTGACAAAGAGTCCTTTGGTAAGGCAGTGAGAGATTTGACCTATCCCTGAAGCCAGAATCGATTGTTTTTAACCTGATTTTATCTTTTTAAACACTGTTAATAAAATACTAGTCTATCATCTTTTTTTCAGACCTCACTATTCTTATTTTCATCTTTTTTCGCACTAACTCCCCGACGTTGCGCCTTTTCCTGCTCATAATACCAGCAAGGGGTGTGCAGCAGTATTTAAAGAAAGAAAGAAAGAAGATTATCACACCACTGGTTGATTTCTATTACATTACCGGTTGATTATTACACTACTGGTTGATGTCTATTACATTACCGGTTGATTATTACACTACTGGTTGATTCCTATTACATTACCGGCTGATTATTACATTACTGGTTGATTTATATTACATTACCGGTTGATTATTACACTACTGGTTGATGTCTATTACATTACCGGTTGATTATTAACCCACTGGTTGATGTCTATTACATTACCGGTTGATTATTACACTACTGGTTGATTCCTATTACATTACCGGCTGATTATTACATTACTGGTTGATTTATATTACATTACCGGTTGATTATTACACTACTTGTTTATTTTTATTACATTACCGGTTGATTATTACACCACTGGTTGATTTCTATTACATTACCGGTTGATTATTACACCACTGGTTGATTTCTATTACATTACCGGTTGATTATTACACTACTGGTTGATTTCTATTACATTACCGGTTGATTATCACACCACTGGTTGATTTCTATTACATTACTGGTTGATTATTACACTACTGGTTGATTTCTATTACATTACCGGTTGATTATTACACTACTGGTTGATTTCTATTACATTACCGGTTGATTATTACACTACTGGTTGATTTCTATTACATTACCGGTTGATTATTACACTACTGGTTGATTTCTATTACATTCCCGGCTGATTATTACACTACTGGTTGATTTCTATTACATTACCGGCTGATTATCACACCACTGGTTGATTTCTATTACATTACCGGTTGATTTTCACACCACTGGTTGATTTCTATTACATTATCGGCTGATTATTACACCACTGGTTGATTTCTATTACATTACCGGCTGATTATCACACCACTGGTTGATTTCTATTACATTAACGGCTGATTATCACACCACTGGTTGATTTCTATTACATTACCGGGTGATTATCACACCACTGGTTGATTTCTATTACATTACCGGTTGATTATTACACTACTGGTTGATTTCCATTACATTACCGGTTGACTATTACACTACTGGTTGATTTCTATTACATTACCGGTTGATTATTACACTACTGGTTGATTTCTATTACATTACCGGTTGATTATTACACTACTGGTTGATTTGTATTACATTACCGTTTGATTATTACACTATGGGTTGATTTCTATTGCATTACCGGTTGATTATTACACCACTGGTTGATTTCCATTACATTACCGGCTGATTATTACACTACTGGTTGATTTCTATTACATTACCGGCTGATTATTATACTACTGGTTGATTTCTATTACATTACCGGTTGATTATTACACCACTGGTTGATTTCTATTACATTGCCGGTTGACTATTACACCACTGGTTGATTTCTATTACATTACCGGTTGATTATTACACTACTGGTTGATTTGTATTACATTACCGGTTGATTATTACACTTCGGGTTGATTTCTATTACATTACCGGTTGATTATTACACCACTGGTTGATTTCTATTACATTACCGGCTGATTATTACACTACTGGTTGATTTCTATTACATTACCAGCTGATTATCACACCACTGGTTGATTTCTATTACATTACCGGTTGATTATTACACCACTGGTTATTTCTATTATATTACCGGTTGATTATTACACCGCTGCTTGATTTCTTTTACATTGCCGGTTGATTATCACACCACTGGTTGATTTCTATTACATTACTGGTTGATTATTACACTACTGGTTAATTTCCATTACATTACCGGTTGGTTATTACACCGCTGGTTGATTTCTATTACATTACCGGTTGATTATTACACTACTGGTTGATTTATATTACATTACCGGTTGATTATCACACCACTGGTTGATTTCTATTACATTACCGGTTGATTATGGAAAACAAACTGATATGATACTACTAGATTTTAGTAAGGCTTTTGATAAGGTAAACCATCTTAAACTTCTCTACAAACTGCGGGAACATGGTGTATCACCATGTATAATTAACTGGATAAAATCCTTTCTTATAGGCAGAACCCAAACTGTTGTTCTTGACGGTGAGGCCTCCTCTGTTGTGCTTGTGACGTCCGGTGTCCCACAGGGGTCGGTTCTCGGTCCTCTGCTCTTTCTGCTCTACATAAATGATCTTCCTGACTCGCTGACATCACAGGTCAGACTATTTGCAGACGACACAGCAGTCTACCTTACTGTACAAAATCCCACTGACTGCCAAGCCTTACAAGCTGACTTGCTCCGACTCGAGGCTTGGGAATCAAAGTGGGATATGGAATTTAATCCAAGTAAATGTCAAGTGATACATACATCGAGAAGTAAAAACATCTTAAAACACAACTACATACTTCATAACCACATATTAGATTCTGTCCCAGATGCAAAGTATCTTGGAGTTGACATCTCACATGATCTCTCCTGGAACAAACACATCAGCAGAATCAGTAACACCGCTAACAAAACTTTAGGCTTTATTAAACGAAACATTCCTTCCAAAAACAAAAATGTTCGCGAATTAGCATATAAGACACTTGTACGGCCCCAGCTCGAGTACGCCTCAGCTGTATGGTCCCCATACACACAATCAAACATACTTAAATTGGAAATGGTGCAAAGGCGAGCTGCCAGATGGGTCATGAATAATTTTTCTCCATATGAAAGTGTAAGTAAAATGCAGTCTGACCTTGGGTGGAGAAGCCTTGAAGAGAGACGTATGTGCTCCAGGCTTGTTATGTTCTATAAAATAATTCACGAACAAGTAGCCATACCACTCCCACCCTACCTTCAACAGCCCTCAAGACTTACCAGACACATGCACCCTTTCCACTTCAGACAGATCCACACAGGAGCAATTTTTTACAAATTTTCATTCTTTCCACATGCCATTGTTTTATGGAATGATCTTCCATCAAACACTGTAACACTGCCTGACAAAGAGTCCTTTGGTAAGGCAGTGAGAGATTTGACCTATCCCTGAAGCCAGAATCGATTGTTTTTAACCTGATTTTATCTTTTTAAACACTGTTAATAAAATACTAGTCTATCATCTTTTTTTCAGACCTTTCTATTCTTATTTTCATCTTTTTTCGCACTAACTCCCCGACGTTGCACCTTTTCCTGCTCATAATACCCGCAAGGGGTGTGCAGCAGTATTTAAAGAAAGAAAGAAAGAAGATTATCACACCACTGGTTGATTTCTATTACATTACCGGTTGATTATTACACTACTGGTTGATGTCTATTACATTACCGGTTGATTATTACACCACTGGTTGATGTCTATTACATTACCGGTTGATTATTACACTACTGGTTGATTCCTATTACATTACCGGCTGATTATTACATTACTGGTTGATTTATATTACATTACCGGTTGATTATTACACTACTTGTTTATTTCTATTACATTACCGGTTGATTATTACACCACTGGTTGATTTCTATTACATTACCGGTTGATTATTACACCACTGGTTGATTTCTATTACATTACCGGTTGATTATTACACTACTGGTTGATTTCTATTACATTACCGGTTGATTATCACACCACTGGTTGATTTCTATTACATTACCGGTTGATTATTACACTACTGGTTGATTTCTATTACATTACCGGTTGATTATTACACTACTGGTTGATTTCTATTACATTACCGGTTGATTATTACACTACTGGTTGATTTCTATTACATTACCGGTTGATTATTACACTACTGGTTGATTTCTATTACATTCCCGGCTGATTATTACACTACTGGTTGATTTCTATTACATTACCGGCTGATTATTACACTACTGGTTGATTTCTATTACATTACCGGTTGATTATTACACTACTGGTTGATTTCTATTACATTACCGGTTGATTATTACACTACTGGTTGATTTCTATTACATTACCGGTTGATTATTACACTACTGGTTGATTTCTATTACATTACCGGTTGATTATTACACTACTGGTTGATTTCTATTACATTACCGGTTGATTATTACACCACTGGTTGATTTCTATTACATTACCGGTTGATTATCACACCTCTGGTTGATTTCTATTACATTAACGGCTGATTATTACACTACTGGTTGATTTCTATTACATTACCGGTTGATAATTACACTACTGATTGATTTCTATTACATTACCGCTTGATAATTACACTACTGGTTGATTTCTATTACATTACCGGCTGATTATCACACCACTGGTTGATTTCTATTACATTACCGGTTGATTTTCACACCACTTGTTGATTTCTATTACATTATCGGCTGATTATTACACCACTGGTTGATTTCTATTACATTACCGGCTGATTATCACACCACTGGTTGATTTCTATTACATTAATGGCTGATTATCACAACACTGGTTGATTTCTATTACATTACCGGTTGATTATCACACCACTGGTTGATTTCTATTACATTACCGGTTGATTATTACACTACTGGTTGATTTCTATTACATTACCGGTTGATTATTACACTACTGGTTGATTTCTATTATATTACCGGTTGACTATTACACTACTGGTTGATTTCTATTACATTACCGGCTGATTATTACACCGCTGGTTGATTTCTATTACATTACCAGTTGATTATCACACCACTGGTTGATTTCTATTACATTACCGGTTGATTATCACACCACTGGTTGATTTCTATTACATTAACGGCTGATTATTACACTACTGGTTGATTTCTATTACATTACCGGTTGATTATTACACTACTGGTTGATTTCTATTACATTACCAGTTGATTATTACACTATTGGTTGATTTCTATTACATTACCGGTTGATTATTACACTACTGGTTGATTTCTATTACATTACCGGTTGATTATTACACCACTGGTTGATTTCTATTACATTACCGGTTGATTATTACACTACTGCTTGATTTCTATTACATTACCGGTTGATTATTACACTACTGGTTGATTTCTATTACATTACCGGCTGATTATTACACCGCTGGTTGATTTCTATTACATTACCGGTTGATTATCACACCACTGGCTGATTTATATTACATTACCGGTTGATTATCTCACCACTGGTTGATTTCTATTACATTACCGGTTGATTATTACACTACTGGTTGATTTCTATTACATTACCGGTTGATTATTACACCACTGGTTGATTTCTATTACATTACCGGTTGATTATTACACCACTGGTTGATTTCTATTACATTACCGGTTGATTATTACACCACTGGATGATTTCTATTACATTACCGGTTCATTATTACACTACTGGTTGATTTCTATTACATTACCGGTTGATTATTACACCACTGGTTATTCTATTATATTACCGGTTGATTATTACACCGCTGGTTGATTTCTATTACATTACCGGTTGATTATTACACTACTGGTTGATTTCCATTACATTATCGGCTGATTATTACACTACTGGTTGATTTCCATTACATTACCGGTTGATTATTACACTACTGGTTGATTTCTATTACATTACCGTTTGATTATTACACCACTGGTTATTTCTATTATATTACCGGTTGATTATTACACCGCTGGTTGATTTCTATTACATTACCGGCAGATTATTACACTACTGGTTGATTTCTATTACATTACCGGTTGATTATTACACTACTGGTTGATTTCTGTTACATTACTGGTTGATTATCACACCACTGGTTGATTTCTATTACATTATCGGCTGATTATTACACTACTGGTTGATTTCTATTACATTACGGGCTGATTATTACACTACTGGTTGATTTCTATTACATTACTGGTCACTATTACATTACCGGTTGATTATTACACTACTGGTTGATTTCTATTACATTACCGTTTGATTATTACACCACTGGTTATTTCTATTATATTACCGGTTGATTATTACACCGCTGGTTGATTTCTATTACATTACCGGCAGATTATTACACTACTGGTTGATTTCTATTACATTACCGGTTGATTATTACACTACTGGTTGATTTCTGTTACATTACTGGTTGATTATCACACCACTGGTTGATTTCTATTACATTATCGGCTGATTATTACACTACTGGTTGATTTCTATTACATTACGGGCTGATTATTACACTACTGGTTGATTTCTATTACATTACTGGTCACTATTAGATTACTGGTTGATCATTACATTACTGGTTGTTGTTTTGTTACATTACTGGTTGATTTTACACTGCTGCTTTATTATTATATTACTGGTTGTTACACGGTACTCATGCTACCAGCAGCACGCGCAAGTCGCAATGATATCCATTGAAATTAGGTGATTTTGTAAAAAATAACAAGCGATTTCACGAAAATTGTTAAAAGCTATTTCCGATTCGATTCGATGTCGAATGCAACGTCAGACCCCGGTTTGATATTCGATTCGAGGATAGAAATTCCGATTCTGGGCTATGTGGGTCGCCAGAAGCACTTTGGGAAGTACATGTATGAATAGAAACATGTCAGATATCTTGTAAGTTGAACATTGAAATTCATTTTAAAGTAAGAATCAGTATTGAATTAATTTCCTTGGTAGTCAAATGGCATGGCAGGCATCATTAAACATAATGGTTCTCTATTTATACCATGATTACCTATTCTACTATACAGTACGTGGAGAGTGGATTGTAACTAAATCACCAGCAGAGTTATCACCCAAGCTATAACTTTCAAATTGTGTATATATCGACAAAAAACACAAGCAATGTTTCAGCCAATGTACCTCCGGGTTTAACCCGGAGGTCCATTGGCTGAAATTTTGCTGGTGTTGGTTATGCTTTGCAACAAATGTGCAATTATTGGTCGGGTGGAATCTCCACTCTGTGGGTGATTTAGTGATAATACACTCTCCACGTACTGTATATATATACTACTCAAAGTTTGCTAAGCACCAAGTATATCCAACTACCTGTTTTACGTTTTGGTTGAAATATTGTTACGAAAAGTGTATATATTTTTTATATAATTATATCATTAATGATTTAAGCACAGAAATTATTTTGTAGCTTTTGAATACGATAACCATGGAAAATGGATATTATTGGTAAAAGAGGAAATTTATCAAATTTGCCAAAAAGTTGACGGAGCGAACTGATATGGGTTCAATATCGAGTATGAGACCCATTATTGTTAATTACAGCTTGACAATGCCTTATGATCCCAATCAGGTTCCAGATGATCATTTGTGGGATGTTGTTCCATTCTTGGACCAGCATGACGCCACGGCTCCTGGACACTTCTTGGTTGGACTGGACGGACTGAAATTGCAAGCCTCAACTCATTCCAGGCATGTTCGATTGGATTGAGGTCAGGGGATCGTGTTGGCCAGTCCATACGCTCAATCCCCCCCCCCCCCCTGTCGGTACTCCCGGACAGCATGGGCAACATGAAGGCGGCCATTATCGTCCATCAGAATGAATCTATCACCCACTGCACCTGCACACAATCTGACGTGGGCATCCAGGATCTCATCAATATACCGCCGCTGTGCAGTCAATATACCGCGGTCAATGACACAGAGCTCTGTACGTCCATCCCAGCTGATGCCTCCCCAGACCATTATTGGCCCTCCACCATAGCGGTCATGCTCAGCAATGTTGGCTGCATGGAATCGCTCTCCTGGTCTTCTCCATACCCTAGAACGCCTATTTGTGTTATCTAGGCAGTACCTTGACTCATCTGTGAAAAGGACAGGTCGCCAATCTTCACTGGTCCATCCAACGTGATCCATGGCCCATTCATATCGTGCATGGTGGTGGTTCTGGGACAGCTGAATGCGAATACATGGTCTTCTCGATCGAAGACCACCTTCGTGCAAACTTGCCCGGATAATCTGCGTCGAAACATTTACCCCGGATGCATTCTGAAGGTCACTGTGAAGCTGGGTTGCTGTGTCAAAGCTGTTCCTACGGGCCTGAATGATCAAAAACCTGTCTTCAGCTGCAGATGTTGTCCTGTCTCTGCCGCCACCATGTCGTCTGACTGGTGTCCCATACTGCGGAAATCTTGCCCAGGCTCTGGTGATCACAGGATGGTGCACACCAAGGGCTTCACCAACCTGACTATAGGTAGCCCCTTGTTCCCCCATCCATACAGCCCGCCACATTTCTGCTTCAGACAAATATCTTCTTACATTTGCATTCGCCATATTCAATCATTAAATCACAAGGGTTTGTGTTGAAATGAAGACTGAATACCCTATACATCTCATGTGCATGTCGACAGTACACGTAAACATCATGAAAATCAAGGGGTACATGCTTTCCATGACTGTCACGAAAAGTCTGCCTGTCAAGAGAGCTAATGTAACCAGTGGGGACCATTTCAATACATTCCTCAATCATATCCACAAAAAATATCGCAAATGTGTCACAAGAAAATTTCACAATGATGTGTCAAATATGTGGTGCTTAGCAAACTTTGAGTAGTATATAAAAAGACTATGACATAAATTTTAGCTTTACACACCAACCGTGGTGAACACGCCAGCAATAGGATTTCAATAGTTAAAATTTACACCGATAGAGGAACGTCATCCAAGTTGATCTTTGGTGACCTTGCCTTGAATGGAAACTTGTCTAAAGTTATCGTTCGTCGCCTAGTGAAGAGTGAAATGAAACCAGTAAATGTTTTGTACGTTTTTAAATTAGTTTACCTCACAAGATACCAAAAATTAACAAACATACGTTGTCTCATTTTAATAAAGCATAATTCGAAATAGTATGTTATTATGTTATTAAACTGAAAAAGGCCCCGTAATTTGCCCGTTTCATTTTCTATTTAAATTCGGCGATAAAATTGCCAGCGGAAGTACCGCCCACCGGTGCTCATGTAAACAAAAACAGATTAGCACGTGTGAATATTGATTTATTTAACATTTAAACTCTTATTAATCTGATGATCATGATATAAATAAAATATACCCAAAGTAGCTTGGTGTACCCAATGTTCACTACTCGTGGTGAAGTGGTGTTAACCGCGCGCCAGAGGCTCGCGGTTAACACCACTTCACCACTCGTGGTGAACATTTGGTACACCAACCTACTATGGATATCTTCTATATATATACAATGCCTAACACAAGAGATGGGAGATTTTGATTTTTCGGATTCATTTTCGGTTTCGGTTGGGTTTCAGGAGAAAACTCCGTTTCAGTTCCGTATTTCTGTGCGTTAAGAACGTATAGTAAATAACACTTCGAGCTCCTTAACTTGGAAAAAATTCCCAATAGTTTGTACGACACCAGTGACAACAACAAATCTTGTCTGTAAGTATCTCCATTGGGTTCAGCCTAACTCTTCCCTTTGATCTTCCTTAGTGGTTCTAGGAGATAGGTTCCTAAGCCTACTGAGTCAGAAAAAAACATAAATTATGGTTACAAATGAAAAAAGCTCATCTAATTTCAATAAGCGAGGAAATGTCACGATAAAAACACGACGTATTCGCCCCTTCACCGGATGAGGAGAGTCCATAGGGGCCACTTTTTTCTCCCAGTGAGATAATTTGATCAGTTTATACACAGACATTAAAACCGTTCAGCCCGTTTTTTCTGGGTCTTGCAATTCGATTTTCCGGTTTTTCTGCAAAACCCGAAACGGGAAACTGAAAAACCGCCCAGTTTTACCAAAGACATTCCATATAACAGCGTAACGAAGATGACCGACTTGATTTGTCCCGACTGTGCTGGCCCAAGTCCCGACTGATGAACTATTCCAACTCCACCATCTTTGAAAAAGGCATGTCTTGACGATGGAGTTGGAATATTACCCAGTCGGGATTATAGTTAAAAAGCCTAAAAATTTCTTGGAAATATATTTGTGGATAAATTAAATATACACGTGAAAGTAATGAAGCAACTTCTTAATCAGTTGACACGTACTACATGTTTATTACACGTGAATTTTATGAAATCTTCATCTACAGCAACACTAAACCATGCGGGGAGTGAAAATCTGTTCCGCACATATGTGCGGAACGGAAATCGTTGACGGACTATTTTAAAATAGAAGCGAAATTTCACTGAAATTTTCCACAAATCGTGCAACGAAATTACAATCTGAATCGCTAGCGATAGCTGAAAATCATCCCCCGAGTTCCAATGTGTTCTATGTGCCAGTAGGCACGCCAGTAGGCACACCAGTAAGCACATAGGACACATTGGAACTCAGGGAACGAAATAGTAACACGGGTCCCCTCGCAAATTTGGTTGGCGATAAAATCTTCTTTGGGTTGATAGTTGTCAAATGAATTGCTGAGTGTCCTTCTAGTAATTGTTTTTATAGACGTGAAGGCGTGTAATGAAAACAGAAAGACACACGCGTGTGAACGGGCCTCTCGTTTTATCCTTCCGCCACGGCACAAGTGTCATATCGATTAACCCATTCACACGCGTGTGTCGTTCTGTGTATGTACTCCAACTTGGTCAAGCTGAGTCTCAACAGCCCAAATCGGGTACTACAGACCTCCACTTGTATGATGTACTATGTGTGTGATATCATTCCAAGTATTAAATCTAATCTTATTAGAAAGTACTTTATTACTAGCAAAACTGACTCGATATCTACGACTTAACCCTTTACCCAACGAATCGCCCGCATCCGCCCGCGTAATATGCAAACTCAGCAGTTGAAAAGCTCGTTCCAATGAGGGGTCACATGATATGGTTTTGTTGAAATTTTTTGAAAAATTTGAAAATATATTTAAAATAATAAATTTTGATATCGGCTGCGTTGGGTAAAGGGTTAAATCCAGACAAAAATGTCTCGGCTGGAAAACACCTACATAAACCCCACTTATCGACGTCCCTGATTCCATCATGTCGGCAGATTGCTCATAATTAAACTCACGTAGCCCAATGCATAAAGAATGGCTTGAGAAATAATTCATTGGACAATATACAAAGACTCAAATGAAGTGAGTATTGTCTAGTGTATCGTATAGAACTGCGATCAGTTATGCTGTGCAATGTAAAGAGGATCTACTGCACCACGATGGGCATCTTGCTTTCAGCAGAATCAATTCGCTTTTCTGTCAGTTTTTAAAAATTTCAGAAAGATTTTCTTGAAACATAACACTGGGTTTTCTGTTGTCTTTTGGTACAAATGTCAAATTACTCTTGGTGGCAGACATAGGATAAATAGCCTTTGACAGGTAGGGGCAGTTATCATCCAGTGCACCATCACTCATCGGGGGAGTTGTGCGTCTTTTATGACAATAGAAATCACATTATGGATATAATTCAAAGTAGATTCATTGTGACAGAATGTAACAGGTCTCATGGTGGGGGTGAATATTCCTGTCTTGTCAATAGTTCTCGTATTTGCGAGATACATGCAGCTCAACTGGTATACCCATGGAAATGAATAAGGCTTGAGTTATTTTTCTTCTAGATTGCTTTAGAGAGAATACTGAAATAGGATGTAATGAAAAAAATACACGAGTTAAAGACGCTGATTTATTCTGTTTTCAACCGTTCAGGCGGAAAAAGAATCTGCACGGAGGGGGTGGTGGGGCCCTCTTAGGTCGCACAATTTTGTTTTTTTTTTGTTTTGTTTTTTTTTTTTGGGGGGGGGGGGATATCTACAATTTTTCCACTCTCTCCTCCCCTGTCTCATCTGTTAAATATTTTCAATATCCCTAAAATTTGAAAGATATATTCTATATATTTTCATTTTCGAAACACAACTATTCTGCTAAAATGACGCCATATACAAAAACGATGGGATCGTCTGGTTTACCATATCAGAACGCTCGAGCGGCCATGTTATAATGACCTTGTTGCAGTGATAGGTGGCGAGATTATGTATGCATGCACAGAGCGTATTGTGACGGGGATACACTAACGAAATACAAATATATATCGTTTACGCGGTAATATTGCATTTCTAAATGAGATCAGCGGTGTGCGAGGGAGGATTGGGGGACCCATCAGTTTTCCGGAAAGACTTTTCACCTTACATACATTTTTGCCTGAAATCCCCCAAACTGGTTCGTGCGTACTCTCACCCTGATATTTGAGTATTTGAGTAATTTTACATTTCTCACTGTTTTCTTAAGCCATCAAATAGTATTCGCTGAAATTAATCCAGGACCTGGGAGGACACCTCTTCACCGACACACATTTCCCAAGCAACAAACGAGTCACCGCAAGGCGTACGCTTAATGAACTCGAACACTCAACGCCTGAAGCCCAAACTCGATATTTTGCGCAGTGAAGCAAACGATTAAGACATCTGTGTTTTTACCGAAACGTGGCTAAACAAAGATGATAGTAACGGAGATATTATGTTCCAAGGGCTCCAAGAACCAGTCCGGAAGGATCGAGCTGCTAGAGGTGAGGGAATCGCAATACACGTTAGAAACTCGATAGCGTTTTAGCATTGCCCGGTACAAGAAATACCAAATATTAAATGCCTTTAGCTTCAAGTGAGTCCACAACACACACAAGGTCTAGTGGGTGCCTTCTACTGGCCACACAGTTCTAAACTCGAAGCTTGAAATGTTATTTCTACCTCCATAGAACGTTCTTTGGACAAAAGCATCAACGACGTTGTGATAACAGGTGATTTCAACGATGACCAGTTAGCGTCCAATAATTGTACAGTATATCAAATGTTGCAACAGCACAACCTACACTGGGTTATAAAATAGCCAACGTACTTCACGGAAACTTTGAGCACCCTTCTAGATCTAATAATCACCAAAGACCCGTCATTAATCGTTAACCAAGACGTCGGCGACCCCTTCTACTGTGAACTGCTACGGTACCACTGCCCAGTCTTTGCAGAACTTAAACACCCGCGCGAACGTCCCAAGTCTTTCAAGCGCAAACTATAGCTTTACAATGAAGCTGACTTTGAATCTTTAACTCTTCGAAACTGAGCGGCCTTTTCCCCATGATACGTCATAACGTCATTATATATGATGGCTGTTCAGTAAATGTGTGGGTTAGACCAATCAATATTTTCAACGTGCAGCCCCGAGGCTGCATGTTGAAAATATTGATGGGTTTACTCCAAATAATGAATATGGACTCATCTAATTCTTGCCACTGAACTGACTTGGAATATACCACTAGAGTTTAGAGGGTTAACCCATGAACTCACTCAGAAAGACTGGTCAGATAATCTTTTTAATAACCGATACACATCATTAGTGGGTCGATTGAAGCACACTCTTGATAGCCTGGAATTAAGATCCACTCCACATCAGATAATAGTGTCAAGACAAAACGGTCTACCATGGATACACAACGAAATTGTCACAAATACGCCACCGTAAACGAATACATCGCCTTGCCAAATCCCAAACTACTCCACAGGCATGAGCCAAGTATCGTAAAATACGTAACCAAGTAATACCACTAATCTGGAAATCAAACACAAACCAACAACAAAAAATCGAAAACATTCTTAATAATTCATCTCCTCCTTCCCACTACTGGTGGAAAACAATAAACAATTGATTGTAGGTAAACAATCTGATATTCCAGTTCTACAATAGAAAAATAGGCTTTTGTCAACCAATATCGAGAAAGCGAATGCATTTAATGATCACTTCTACTCGACATCCTCTGTTTACGATTCTACTCTATCGTTATCGTCCGTCAGCCTCTGTCAGTTTGAATCGCCCTGTCTTGCACAAGATAATAATTCACGAATGTGATGTAGCGGAAATCCCCAAATTATTTAAAGTTCCCAAATTCTTGAATAGCTATTATTTTCATTGTGGGCCTGATTATTATAATCCCTGATGGGTACGGGCGCGGGATGGGAAAATCTCACCCTCGGGACAAGATATTTGGTCCAGACACTCGGCAAGCCTCGTGTCTGGCCCAAATATCTTGTCCCGAGGGTGAGATTTTCCCATCCAGCGCCCGTACCCATCAGAGATTATTTTTCTCCCCCCACCATGCAAAGGTTACGTCAGCCAGAGGTAATCGGCCGTCACGTGCTGATATAATTAACTCATTTGGTATTCGTTGTTCTGAAAAACTAATGACACCACCGGAAAGAGCATGCAACAGTTATGTATATACCAAAGGTATATACCACGAAATCAATTAGGGACGGTGGCATTTTGGATTTAAAGAGTTTTAGAGCATCAAACTTTGATCACACGGCATTCTGGTGACGTCAATATGAATTAGTTGGTAGCAAGAAACTGATACGATATGCATAACGTCATAATAACGTTATAAATGTAATATGAACTTTGGTAAAATCAAAATGCGCACGCAACTCACAGTGTTTTTCAAATTATAATGACATAAACTTAACAAAATTTAAAACAGTGTTTAAGTGGTCGTCCAACAAAACATTTTGCGTTGTGAACTAATGCATGAACATGCTGTCTTGTAGATTTATTCCCCCCTAAAAAATATCAGACCTACAATATAAAAATTGGCCTCGAAACGTATTGTCGAAAATTTATTATTTTTGTTTCGCTGGGGTGAATACATTGTGGAACGGAACTTCTGTTTTGGAAATGGTAATTCGTGGACGTTTGTCAGACAGTATGTCACTTCGACATCTTAGGTTCGTAATAACTGAATGAAAACGACCTTTGCCACAATCCGACCTGTGCGTACTTTTAAGTTACAACAAACGGACGTGTTGTTGATGCTTTTCATTTGGTAACTTTGTTCCAATAACACGCAGTATTGGTTTGAAGTGAACAGCGTTTTGCACTTGCAAATACAAAACAGATAAATCACGTGACAGAATACTCTGCAGAATCGAATACCAGCGGGATCCCAACAGCCAGCCAGCAGACGATGAAATCCAATGTGCATATATGGGAACATTTAGCTTTTCGACAATTTCTGTCATTTAGTCCGCAAAGCAAACGACAGTTGAGTTTGTTTGGAAAAACTTTAATTTTGAAAAGCATGTTCAATAAATTATTCACAGTCTGCATGAAATGATCAAAGGAGAAATCTTGCATTACACCGTTCGCTTTTTAGGGGGCGTCATTCGATTTGTTCGCTTCTGAAAACGAGAGCTGGGGTTCCCCATGTTTTTACTTCCGGTTTCCGGTTTAGATTGGATGGCATAGCATTCCTTGGTTTTTCCAATTTCACGTACACGTTGTCTATTAGGCTTGCTTCAAAGCAGCCCTTCGGGCTGCTTTTGCGCGCGCTATAACGTCACGTGGGTGGGGTGGGATACATCTGTCTCTCCCTGCTATCTCACTCTGGACAGACGTATGTTACACATGCAGTGGGGGGAGGGGGGAAGAAAATATCAAACCACGTGTTCTTAAAGAATGTTCTAACAGCCTAGTAAAACCATTAACGCAAGTCTTCAATAACTTTCTATCAGAATGTTACTTTCCTATCGAATGGAAATAAGCGAACGTTTCGCTTGTCGTCAAGAAAGGTAACCCCAGTCTTGTCAGCAACGATAGACGCATTTCTCTCCAAAGCTGTTTGGGCAATAGTTTTGAAAAAATGCATTTTCAAAAAAGCTTTTTAACTTTCTCAACACTAATTCCCTTCTCACATAATTCCAGTCAGGCATCACACCCGCCGATTCAACGACATCCCAGCTCACGGAAATATATAACACTATTAACAGTGCTTCAGATGAAGGCAAAGAAATACGTATTGCTTTCTGTGGCGCGTGTAAAGCCTTCGATGAAGTCTGGCATAAAGGGCTACTATATAAACTGTGAAAGACAGGCACTAAAAGCGAACTTCTTAAATGCTTTGAGTGGCAGGAATAAACGGGTGGTAAACCAAGCATAATCCTCATCCCGGAAAAATGTGACTGTAGGTGTCTCCCAGAGATCCATGCGTGGTCCCTTGCTATTCATCATTTATATCAATGACATTGTTGAGAAGGTCTCAAATAATATCAGGCTTTTTGCTGATGATACTTCTCATTACTCCATCGTCGAAGATACCATCCGCGCAGCTAAGCTATTAGGGAATGATGTAGTTTAGACAGAATCTTGGACAAAACAATGGCTTGTTGACTTTAATCCACAAAAGAGATCGCGGTGGCTCAGTGGTTACGGCATTGAAGGGTCCACGATTCGACCCCCCCCCCCCCACCCTCGCCAGAGGCGACTGCATTGTGTCCTTGGGCAAGGCACTTAATCCCGATTGCCCACTTTGGGGCGCCATGGCGCTGTGTACTAAAAAATATTTTGTTCCTCCACTTCATTGATCCTGACTACGCCTTTGAGCATGGGACGCGTTTTTTATGAGTTTTGTTATGCTCTTCGGAAATGTCCAATTATGTGACCGCGTGAGAAAGCATAGTCCATAATCTGTTGTGTTTATAACTGAGTTATTAGGTCTACATCTCAAAACATCTTCGTATTTCAACAATTTATACTCGACCATTGGCGGTAGGTCAGGCGGCGTAGCAACGGTGGGGAGAGGAATGTGGGTAACGTCCCTGTTTCCTAGAAAATGTCAACCTAACATATATTTATGACTGAAATCCCAAAACTGATTCATGTAATGTCAACCAGGAGACAGTACTATAAAACTTACAATTGTATCCTCCAGAACTGTATGTTCTAGTTATCAATTTAACCCTTTACCCAACGCAGACGATATCAAAATGTATTATTTTAAACATCATTTTTTCAAATTTTTCAAAAATTTCAACAAAACCATATCATGTGACCCCTCGATGGAACGAGCTCGACGAGCTCGTTCCAACGCGGGGTCACGTGATATGGTTTTGTTGAAATTTTTTGAAACATAATATTTTTTCAACTGCTGAATTTTCATATTACGCGGGCGGATTTGTCCCCAGGGTAGACTATGCCCCTTCGCTTATGAGGGATTGTTTTTAAATAGGTGTTTAACACATTCGACAGCCAGGATCACCTCGACGTGAAATGAAGTAGACGGACACAACTCTTATTTTGCGGTCATTGCAGCACGAAGGTATATTACCCCCCCCCCCCCCCCACCTCGCCCCACCATCATTTATATAACTTGGTTTCGGTCCTGGTTAAGTGTTTAGTGAATCAAATCTCGGTGAGCTGATATGCCTCTGGAGCAAAACCAATAGCTACCATGCTTGAACAGTACGACTAGTTCTCGTGCCTGGAAAGGACCACTAGTTTTCATACCTGGATAATACCACTACTTTTCAAATCTGGGTGAGCTGATATGCCTCTGGAGCAAAACCAATAGCTACCATGCTTGAACAGTACGACTAGTTCTCGTGCCTGGATAGAACCACTAGTTTTCATACCTGGATAATACCACTACTTTTCAAGACTAGTTAATACCGTTAGTGGTCGTGCCTTAGTAGTACCACTAGCTTACATGTCTGGAGAGTACCACTGATTTCCATCACTGAACAGTACAACTAGTTTTCGTGCCTGAATAGTACCACAAGTTTTCATGACTGCATAGTACCACCAGTTTTCATATCCCCCTAACTTATTTTTTATACGAGAACAAATTATTGGCAAAAGAATATGAACACCCATCCTTCATTAGGAATTAGACTAATTACGTCAAGTCCGATCACTTCATCACAGTCTGTTGCGATTTTTATTTTTCTAGGGAGTGTCAGGTAGACAGCCAATCTGGCTATGTCACTTCTCACGGTATGCTGAATACATTGTCTGTAAAACATTTATCTGTAAAACGTTTTTTTATATGTATACCGTAAATAAAGAATCTGAATCTGAATCTGAATCTATCTGGATAGTGCCAGTAGTTTGTATGCCAGGGTAGTACCATTACTTTCCATGCCTGGGTATTACCACCAGTTTCCATGAATGGGTAGTACCACTAGTTTTCATGCCTAGATAGTACCATTGATTTCCATCACTGAACGATGCAATTAGTTTTCATCCCTGAATAGTACCTCTAGTTTCCCCGACTGTACAGTACCGCTAGTTTTCATATCTGGATAGTGCCAGTAGTTTTCGTGCCTGGGTATTACCATTAGTTTTCATGCCTGGGTATTACCATTAGTTTTCATGCCTGGGTATTACTACCCGTTTTCAAGCCTGGGTAGTACCATTAGTTTTCATGACTAGATAGTACCACTGATTTCCATCACTGAACAGTACCACCAGTTTTTATGCCTGGATAGTACCACTACTTGTCCAGCCTGGTGAGTACCACTAGTTTTCGTACCTGCCCAGTATCACTAGTTTCCGTGGAGGGATAGTACCACTAGTTCTTGTTCCTGTTAGTACCATTAGTTTTCATGTCTGATAGTACCAGTAGTTTTAGGTATGGATAGTACCACTAGATTTTATGCCAGGGTAGTACCACTGGTTGTCATGACTGAATAGTACCACTGGTTGTTATGTTTGGATAGCACCATTAGTTTTCCTGTTGTAATAGTACCACTAGTTTTCATACCTAGATTGTATCACTAGTTTTCATACCTGGTTACTTTTCGTGCAAGGCACATCCCTACCAGTGTCCATGCTAACTACGAGCAGAGACTGAGTTGACTACACGATCAAATACATCAGGAACTTCACGGTAGAGGCACTATTTAAACGCATTGAATCCACGTTTATTACTTTCCAAAGTGTGATTTACTGGGATTTCCGGGTTTGATTATAAACGATAACTTCACAAGTGAATTATGCAATCAACAATTGTGTCATGTATCCGTGCGCGCAAACGAAGGCGCTTTGCCGTGGATGTAACGGGGACTTCATTGTTTTTTTTAACCCTTTATCTAATATGAAAAGCAGACGACACTTGCAAAAAGAATTCTTAAATAGGTATTATTTCCATTTTTGGTCTCAAAAACATAGGTTATGGCACCTCATTGGAACGAGCTCGACGAGCTCGTTCCAATGAGGGGTCATAACCTATGTTTTAGAGACAAAAAATGAAAAAATAATGAAAATTAATTGGCGATTTTTGAGAATAGCGTTGGCCATTACGTAAGGTAAAAGGTTAAATAATATAATTATCGTTAATAATGAAAAGTAATAAACAGAGTAATCGCTTGACTGGACTGGTTACGTGAAATAATTCATTCGAGGCGAGGGACTATATTGTAAAACACCCGTGCGCATTCGCGCACTCGTGGCTGTAAAACGTCCCTCGCCTCTCATGAATTATTTCCCGTAACCAGTCCAGTCAAGCGATTACTCTCTATTTAATGCTACAGCGAAATTATATTTAACGAACCGAGGTGTCCTCTCTGTGGGTTGAAAGAATTGTTTGCTAAACCTTAACAAAATAATACATACTTAATTGTATTTTTATTGTTTCATTGCACCATTTCTTTCCGAAAATATACACTAGTAGTACTGCTTCGACATTGTTCCCCATTGTTTGCCTATTGTCCCCTATTGTTTTGAGCGGCAATGCCTATAGTTAGAGCCTAGCGTTCCCTATTGTTTGCTTATTGTATGGAACCTTGTCACAGACCGTCTCCTCTTGTGTGCTTGTTGTATAGGGTCTGACATCATTGTGCGCCTATTGTGTATGACTCCGGCACCTGATGTCCCCTATTGTTTGGGGACCTGGCACCATTGTTTGTCTATTGTTTATGGCCTAGACATCTAGCGGTCCATATTGTGTACCTATTGCTTGGGGACCCTGACGCCATTGTTTGCCTATTGTTTATGGCCCAGACACCTGCCATTCCCTATTGTTCACTTATTGTTTGGGCACCATTGCTTGCCTATTCTTTATAGCCCAGACGTTTGGGGTTCCCAATTATTTTTCTATTCTTCGGACACTCTGACACCATTGTTTGCCTTTTGTTTATGACCCAGACCTTTGGAGTCCCCAAT
This sequence comes from Pictodentalium vernedei, assembly GCA_031216915.1. Taxonomy (NCBI): domain Eukaryota; kingdom Metazoa; phylum Mollusca; class Scaphopoda; order Dentaliida; family Dentaliidae; genus Pictodentalium; species Pictodentalium vernedei. The sequence continues at coordinate 47,528,550 of CM062297.1, read as the reverse complement.
TGTTTGAACACCCTGGCACCATTGTTTGCCTATTGTCTATAGCCCAAACATCTTGCGTCCCCATTTGTTTACCTATTGTTAACATTATTTCTGCACTTCTGTTCACCTACTGTGAGGTAGTGTAATGAACTTTGTTCAACTACACTGAAGGTACGTAGGATGACTTCAACGTAGTTTTTGCTTAGAATCAAACGAAGGGTTAAAAAACACCATAACAACATTACAAATCACATTACAAATATCAGGTGATTTACTTTCCATAATGACCTAAAATTTCTCGAGCCAGCACATTGATCAAATTGTCGAACAAAAATTTTTAAAAAATCGCCAATTAATTTTCATTATTTTTTCATTTTTGGTCTCAAAAAACATAGGTTATGACACCTCATTGGAACGAGCTCGACGAACTCGTTCCAATGAGGGGTCATAACCTATGTTTTAGAGACAAAAAATGAAAAAATAATGAAAATTAATTGGCGATTTTTGAGAATAGCCATTACGTAAGGTTTTCTTGCTTTTCAGGTGCTGCATGAAATATTTAATGCGTTCTTCCGCACGCCATTTCCTTTTACCACTGGACATCCCCGATTTATGTTGTCATGAAAGTATGTATTCGATAAAATTATCCCTGTTGCAATTATTAGACCAACGAGGAAAGTCCAAATAAGATTGATGTAAAAACCCATATAACATCAGTAGAAAAAAAATATCAAGTTTCCTTCTGTTTCTTGTTATAAATGCACTGTCTGTTGTTTCGTTTATTAAAAGTAACAAAAGGAAACTTGTGGTTTTATGGGCAGCTAAATAAAAGTAACTAGTTCACAGATAATCAGTCATTAGAATATCTGTCAGTATCACACCTATCAACACTGAGTGTACACGTTGGCTCTTTGTTTAGCGAAAGTATTTTTACATTCATTTGCAAGTTTTTATTCTTTATCCCTTTACCCAACGTAACGGCCAAAACCGGCCAGCGCTATTCTCAAAATCGCCAATTAATTTTCAAAATATTTTCATTTTTTGTCTCAAAAACATAGGTTATGACCCCTCGTTGGAACGAGCTCGTCGAGCTCGTTCCAACGAGGGGTCATAACCTATGTTTTTGAGACAAAAAATGAAAAAAATTAGTTATTCAAGAATTTTTTTTTGCAAGTGTCGTCTGCTTTTCATGTTAGGTAAAGGGTTTTATGAAATTTTTTTTAGAAAATCTTACCTTCTATACTTTTATATTATGGACAGGACAGTCTATTATATGTCACGATGCGAACACTGTTGATGTCATAAACAAAAAAAAAAAAAAAATACAGAACATCAAAATATAATGAAAAACGCCGTTTTCGTATTTTAAAATTTATTTCAACTTGGACTGAAACGGTTGGCTAATTTTCGTAACCGACTAACCGAGAGCTATAACCGGATAATACCGAAGTTAAGCAACGTCGGGCGCGGTTAGCAGCTGGATGGGTGACCATTTCAGCGACTGATTCGCGCTCCCGCGTTGTGTCCTTGGGAGAGGCACTTAACCCCGATTGTCCACATGGGGGTGCGATGACACCGTGTACTAAGACGTACTGCACGTCGATGATGCGCATGTCTTCGACCAATCTAACCCTGCCTGTGCTGCAAGTGCGGAGTTACGATGTTGGGGAGCTGGCAGCTGCTCGCCGTTGCTTGGTGGTTCTCTCCGGGTACTTCGGCTTCCTCCACCCGTAAAACTGTCACGGTCATGATTAGCCATTGAGCTTAAATATGTGACCTTAAACACCAGTAAATAATAATAAATAATAATTAGGCCTCATAATGGGTGGGGGTGTATTTCGTCCCTTGAGTGCAAGAAGGCTTTGCAATGCTTGAGCATTGCAAAGCCTTGTTGCACTCAAGGGACAAATTTATCAATTTGGGTAAAATATCAGACATAAAACATTTAATTTTAATTTTTTTCAAGTTTGAATTGGTTATAAAAAGAGAGCTTGCGGCGGCCAAAAGGACAATACGGGAGAGCCTGAGAAACAGATTTTTAACTTTCTTAGGCCTTAATATGAGATTTGTTCTAACTGTTGAATCTGTACTGGTTGACCTCACAAGGGTATAATGGTACTTACAAATTATAAATTATTTAAGACTTGATAATTGATTCTCACAGTAGGAGGTCGCGAGAATTAAAATTATTTGTCGCAATTCGGATTGTCCACAGTGTATGTATCCTTCGATAAAAACAGATTTCTTCCAATTAAAGCTAAAGGGGGGGGGGGGGGGTGGGGGGGGGGGGGTCGGTTGCTCACTGGCTACAGCATTGGACTTCAAACCGAAAATTCGACGGTTCAATCCCCGCAAGGAATAACTGCGTTGTGTCCTTGGGCAAGGCCCTTAATCCCGATTGTCAACGTGAGGGTGCGATGGCACCGTGTATTGAGGCGTACGGCACGTCGATGGTGCACTTGTCTTCAAACAATGCTAACCATACTTGTGCGGAGATAGTACGTTAGAGAGTTCGCAAGTTGCTCGTCGTTGCTCGGTGGTTCCCTCCGGGTACTCCCGCTTCCTCCGCCCGTAAACGAAGTGGCTTTGTTATCGGAAGTGTCGTTAAATCCCCAAAATAAAACAAAATATGAAAACTGATAAACCCGTTACCTAACATGAAAAGCAGACGATACTTGTAAAAAAAAATTCTTGAATAACTAATTTTTGAGAATAGCGCTGGCCGGTTTTGTTCGGTACGTTATCCAGAGTTTACGAACCGCATCCAGTTTAGAGCTTTTGGTGTTTTTACAGTAAAATAGCTGGCTGTACTTATCTTAGGAAGGGATTACGTGAGGAAAAATACACACGACCCAGGGTATTCGGCTAAATTATGGTCTCGTGTGAATTGTCTGACCGAATATTCTGAGCTGGGTGTATTCAGGGATGTGGCAACGGGGATGGGGGGGGGGGGGCGTCTCACCCCCCACCCCCAGCTAGGAGTATTTTTTTCAATAGTTGCAATAGTTGCAAATTCCGAGGTCAAAAAGCAAATAGTTGGAAATTCAATAAATTAACATTGTTCATGAAAAATATTAAAATTCCAACTAATGATGAGAAATTTTGATGTTTTATTTCCAACTGGAAACTTGAGTTTCAAATTTCCTACTCTAAAATTGACATTGGCCTCAAAAATTCGTCTCGGGCATCAATCCGGTAAATTTTCTGACCCAGACACATAAAAATTATGCTTTTTCCGTTTCAGGACTAGTGAAAATTTTCAGAAGGGTTTATAACCCTTTACCCAACGCAGACGATTTAAAAATTCATTATTTTAAATATCATTTCTTTAAATTTTAAAAAAAAATTTCAACAAAACCATATCATGTGACCCCTCTTTGGAACGAGCTCGACGAGCTCGTTCCAAAAGAGGAGTCACATGATATGGTTTTGTTGAAATTTTTTCGAAAAATAATATTTTTTCAGCAGCTGTATTTGCATATTCGTTGGGTAAAGGGATAAAATATATCACCCAGCGCTGCAGTGCAACCATCTATCGAAACCACTCACAGTTGGAATCGGTAGCACCCCCCCCCCCCCCCCCCCCCCCCAGCTGAAACCCTCTAGCCACCATATCCCTGGGTGTATTACCTGACGTAAAACACACTTTACATTAAATTTTTGTTGTAATTCCCCCAAAAATATCATGGAGAATAAAAACTGAAAATGTGAAAAGTTTTTGATCGGGGAAGTAATTGAAGACATTCGTGTAAACAGATGTTCAGTTGATTTTCGAGGAAAATACACAGAACTACACACGCGTGTGAATGGGTTAATCGATATGTCTCGAGTGCCAGCGCAGAAAGAAAGAACAAGAGGCCACATGCATCGAGTTTTATCTTTCTACGATGGCACAAGTGCCATATCGATTAACCCATTCACACGCGTATGTCGTTCTGTGTTTATTACACGACGTCACTTCTATAAAAAACAATTATTAGAAGGCCACCCATCAGTTCATTTGACAGCTATCAACAAAAAGAACACATTTTACACGGAGACGCGTATCGCGTATGGCGTATAGCGTACAGCGTTAACGAGACGAGTTAACGCTCTCGATGACCTGTGCACACGAGACGCGTACAGTGCCACGTGGTGTGTATAAAATCGGCAAACACTACACGGAATTTCAGTGGCCATGTCATCTCAACTACAGGTCAACTACCTTCTCCGTCTACTGCATGAAGAGGAGGAGGATCACGAAATGTTGATGGCCATAGTGGGAATGATGGAGATAAAGGGAATGAGAAGGTGGTGGGTACATCCCATCAACGAACGGCGTCAAATATCCGGAGCATTCCATTCGCTGGTACCGGAATTAAGGCTCTACCTTGACCGTTACCACTGGACAATCTTGCGTGCTTGGATATGGCCTATCCCTTGAGTATTGCGGCCAAGGTCATGACCTCATCACAAATTTTCTATCAAATTTCCCGAACGTCAGGCGTCGAGTCGCGTAAAAATACTGAAGAGGCGTCGGGGCGCGTTACTATACGCTATGCGCTATACGCTGACGCGCCTGGACGCCTGTCGTGTGAACATCTCATTGACTCAAGCTATTTTACGCTATACGCCGTACGCTATACGCAAAACCCGATACGCGTCTCCGTGTAAACAGGCCCTTACTATTTCGTTTTCTGAGTCCCAATGTGTTCTGTGTGCCTACTGAGTTCCAATGTTTTCTATGTGCCCAATGGCACACAGAACACATTGGAACTCAGGGGACGATTTTTAGCTATCGTTAGCGATTCAAATTGTAATTGCGGGGCACGATTTGTAGAAAATTCCATTGAAATTTCGCTTCTATTTAAACATGAAAATGAAAATCTGTTCCGCACAAATGTGCGGAGTGACAATCGTTGGCAGACTATTTATTGTCTGTCAACGATTGCCGTTCCGCACATATGTGCGGAACAGATTTCCATTTTTCGCATGGTTTACTGTTGCTGTAGATGGAGATTATATACAACAGGCGTGTAATAAATATTCAGTCAGTTCAGGTTGAATTTTGTATTAGAACAATAACTGAGTATTATTTAAAAAATGCCAGTTGATTATTCGAAGAATTCTGGTGATTCCTGAAAATAATGCACACTTGATGTTCCTGGTGGCAGACCCCCCCCCCCCCCCCCCCCGCCCTAAGGACGGGCGCCTGGGCAATGTGTACAACGGGCGTTACGGGCCCTGTGAGAGCTGAAGTCGCGAAGCGATATGCGGGGTGTCTGGGGGTCCTGGCGCAGTAAATGTTTTTTAATTAATGCTAGAAGAAGCATTCTCCCGACAATATCTGCTCAAAATTATTTCTTACAGTTTGGGTAATTTATTACCTGTATTTACGTGTCTTTGATGTGTATGATGCATTTTGTCTCCAAAGATAATTGTGACAACCACGATGCAGGAAAGCCGGTGGAAAACCAAAACACTGGATCAAGTAGGGTTTTTTATATGAACGGAACCCGATCAGTAATGTAACAGCGTACTCTTACCACCTCCACCAGCGTAGAAGACCCGTACAAAACGACTTCACACGATTTTTAGCTCAGACGTATCGATAGATCAACCTACACCTTTTTGAAACACCCCGGGGCAGTTGCCCCCCTCTTGGTGCCAGAGCTTTGTAGTTATTCGTTTGGATAACAGCTAAGGTGACAACAAAGGGAGCTCAAGGCGATGTTCTTTAAGAACTAGTTACCAGACAAGCTGAAGGTACAGTACGTGGAGAGTGTATTATCACAAAATCACCCGCAGAGTGGAGATTCCACCCAAGCAATAATTGCAACTTTGTTGCAAATCATAACCAGCACAAACAAAGTTTCAGTCAATGGACCTCCGGGTTAAACCCGGAGGTCCATTGACTGAAACATTGCTTGTGTTTTTGTCGATATGTACAAAATTTGAAAGTTATAGCTTGGGTGATAACTCCACTCCACGGATGATTTAGTTACAATCCACTCTCCACGTACTGTATTTCATGAACTTGAATAACTTGTCCGATGCGTTAAATGACTTAAACATTGTCCTTTATTCTTTTAACAGAAGGCACCAGCTCATGTGTACTCATTGATACTGAGATGACGTCACTTCAACACTCACTTGATTCGGTTGACGTTACTTGATTTTTATCCCATTTATTTTCAAGTTGTTTGCATACTTCGAAAGGTCAAATGCGTCAGACTTGTTATTTAAATTACACCCTGGCTTTATTGTCTTATTGTATCTGACCGAACAATAGACTGCACACTAAAAACTAAAGTGTTAAAACTGACACTTTCAAGGTGTTAAATCCATTCTAACTCTTAGGGTTTGATTTTAACACTCAAAGTGCAATGCTTTAAGCACTTAGACATTACAATCGTCAGACATCTGAAACTTGAATGGACGGCACTTCCCATGTGTCTAGTATTGGTGGTTCTTCCAGAATCGTCCGTAATTTGATTTGCGCTTGGCGGGTACATAATTAAAAGGACACAACGCAGATGACGCGGATCAGGCTCGAGAGTTCGAGCCTGATACGCGTCATCTGCGTTGTTTCCTTTTAAGTGTCGCGACATTACACTTGTCAAGTGGTATTATTGTAACACCTGTCAAGTTCTGGGATATCTACACTTGAACAAAGTGCTAGTTCAGCACTTAGTAAATGTTAAATACAGCACTTCAAGTGTAGTTTTTAACACTTTAGTTTTTAGCGTGTAGGTGTTCGAGTGACGTCACTTGAATACCTCTGGTCAACTGAGGTCCGTGTATTTTATTAATTGAACAAAGGACAGGGTGTAAGTAAGGTACCAACCTCACTGTCGGCATCTCATCAATTTGAAAAACGTTTCCCGCGCAGTAACACCTCGCTGCTACGCAACTCGGTTTCTCCAACGCACACGTTGTGAAACTCATGATATACATCCATTTCGATTGGTAACTATTATTAATACATATTTATTACAGGCATGTTCTATGAAATTCCCATCTACATCAACACTAAACAATGCGGAAAATGAAAATCTGTTCCGCACGTATGTGTGGAACGGAAATCGTTGACGGACTATTTTTAAATAGAAGCGCGAAATTTCACCTGGAATTTTCTACAATTCGTGCAACGCAAATATAATTTTAATCGCTAGCGATAGCTGAAAATCGTCCCCCTGAGTTCCAGTGTGTTCTATGTGCCAGTATAACAAATTGGAACTCGGAGGATGAAGTTGTACCACGGGTTCCCCTCGCAAATTTGGTTGGCGATTAAATGTGTCCTTTTTGTTGATAGTTGTCAAATGAATTGCTGAGTGTTCGTCTAATAATTGTTTTTTTATAGGCGTGACGGCCTGTAATGAACACAGAACGACACACGCGTGTGAATGGGTTAATCGATATGGCAATTGTGCTATCGCGGAAGGATACAACTCGTTTTATCCTTCCACGCAGGCACTCGTGCCATATCGATTAACCCATTCACACGCGTGTGTCGTTCTGTGTATGTATTGTTCTAAGCATACCCAGTTGACAGAAACAAACGTAGCTACAGTACGTAGGGAGTGAATACAGAGAATCATAACGAATGAATAGACAATACAAACAATCAAATCGACCTTACAGAACGTTTACCTTCACCTTCATCTCAAATATCACGTGCCGTTTTCGTTGTTGGAATTTCTCTGACAATAACTCTACGACCAAACGCTTTATATTTTCAACTTTAATTCAGTGAGAATATTGTTTCATTTTTGCCTTAAAGGAATGATTTTAACCCTTTACCCATCGCAGACGATTTCAAAATTTATTATTTTAAATATCATTTTTTAATTTTTTTCAAAATATTTCAACAAAACCATATCACGTGTCCCCTCTTTGGAACGAGCTCGACGAGCTCGTTCCAAAGAGAGGTCACATGATATGGTTTTGTTGACATTTTTCGAAAAATAATATTTTTTCAGCTGCTGAATTTGCATATTACGCGGGCGGATGCGGGCGATTCGTTGGGAAAAGGGTTAATATAAAGTAGGTTTTATTTCAGGCCAAACAGTCATCCCAGAGTATTTGTCTGGATAATGGTCGAAGACCTCGCCCTCGACTACTATCTGGTCCAATACACTGGGCCTCGCCTATTGGTTGTTATATAAAGTGTTTCCATTCAGCTTGTTATAAAACCAGAAACCTTGTATTTTCTTTCTGATTGAAAACTAACAAAGGGATGTTTTTTAGGGTCCTGCGAATATTCGAGATTCGATTCGATATCGATACCATACGTATGCTTCCAGATCGATCCCGAATCAGTCTCAGGATTCGATTTTTTCGAATCTCTCGTACTAACTTCAATTTGTTACATTTCTAACAAAAATAGGATAAAACTGTCATTAGAATATTCATTCATGTAGGCTCAATTCCTATTTATTTGAGTAATTGACAATGTTTATTTGTTAGGTAAGGTGTGAATTTGGCCCAGAACATTATCCATAGTTTTGGTTTTTGAAGGCTTAACTTGTTACTATTCACGTTCTTAAGAACGTGAATAGTAACAAGTTAGGCCTTCAAAAATTAAAGCTATGGACAATAGGCCTAGCTGTTTCAGCGACGATGCTACAGAGAATATTTAGTTATTGGTGTTTAAGGTGTTCACTCCGTCGCGTAAGGGTCATCACAGTGTTCCGTAACTTCCGTTTGATGCAATATGAAATAACTTGTCTTTTAAGATTCGATTCGGGATTCGATTCGATGTCGATATCAGAGACACGATTCGATTCGAGATTCGATTCGAAAAGAAATTTGTGATTCGCAGATCCCTAATGTTTTTGTTTAGATTGTCAACCTATCAGTTCTCACCGTTACATCAAAGCGTCGAAGCAGTATCCATAACCAACCAATGCCAACATGACTCCTTCTCGGTTAAGGTGCTGACCAACTAATGAAGGTACCAACACAGAAACGAACGAAAGGAAGAACGACAATCATGAAGATTTTAATTAATTGAACCCGATGCTTCATTAATTATTTATTGGTGATTAAGGTCACATATTTCTGCACAATGGCCAACTATGACCGTGACAGTTTTACGGGTGGAGGAAGCCGGAGTACCCGGAGAGAACCACCGTGCAACGGTGAGCAACAGTCAGCTCCCCAACATACAAACTCCACACAAGCAAGGTTAGCATTGGTTGAAGACAGATGCACCATCGACGTGCAGTACGCCTTAGTACACAGCGTCGCCGTGCCCCCACGTGGGCTATGGGGGTGAAGTGTCTTGCCCAAGGACACAACGCGGTTGCCGCAGGTGGGATTCGAACCGAGGACCTCTCGGCTTGCAGCCTGCACCTCTACCAACAGAGCCACCGCGCCCCATGCTTCATTAATTAAATTATTGACTATTACTCCTATAATTAGTGTTTGGAATCTGATATTATTGAGTCCGTGGAAATATTGCCCACAAGTGGACGGCCATACTATAAGCACTAACCATGACTAGAACTTCTTAAGCAGCCAAGACAGGGTGGATTTTATACTGAATAGAATGTTTGTGCCCAGCCAGTGTGCCAGAATATAACATTATAATATACTGAATAATTACAGTATGTGGCCTTAGGGCCCTCAATATTGTCGTTACGCCCACTGTCATACACACGTTATCGCGATTAAATTATAAACCCCGAAGCAAAAACCCAACAAATCATTCGAATTAAAATTATATTGATAAAAACCACATAAAACATTAAAACGGCCTCAGATTGAAAACAAGCACGGGGGGGGGGGGGGGGGGGGGGGAAATTTCCACCTAGTTAACCGTTCATATGCGGAGAAAGCACAAAAGATAGATGCAAAGTTCCAGCCAATTGTCCTACTGGTAATACATACATGTGCAAATCGTCAGCTGATTGTCCCACTGGTAGCATATGGAGATGTCTTGGCTGCAAATTTACTGTTCTTATCTTTTACACAGTCATCAGTGTGTACCCTACCTGTTGGCCATAACAGACCGGTGCTATTCATAAGAATCGCAATTCAAATTTAATATTTTCAATTTTTGCATCCAAGGTGTAGCTTATAGCCCCTCATTGGAACTAACTCCGTGAGCTCGTACAAATGAGGGGGGGGGGGGGGTCATACAATTTGTTTTTTTATAGGCACAATTAAAACGTTTCTCGAAATTATTTTATTTTTTTTACTGTAGGTCACTTTCAGCATGTTTAGCTAAAGTACAGTCGCTGTGGACTGGTCGTAATCCACCCGTGGGCAGTGATGTCCACGCATGCGTTAACCAGGTATTAAAAATCGTCATCAGAAAAATATTAATTAATGAAGCACCGGGTTGCACCCGGTGCTTCATTAATTAAATGTTTGATGGCTATTCCTGTAATTAGTGTTTGGAATCTAATATTATTGCATCCGTGGAAATATAGCCCACCCGTGGAGTGAACAGTCCACGCCGACTGCACTGTATATCATGGCCGCAACATAGGTATGAAGTCAAGTTTAGCCAATCGTTTATACCTATGTTGCCCACTTGGGAGAACTTCCATCTCAGGCATTGGTTCCTGAACCTATTTGTCTCATAATGTAGAACTTGTTTATCTCAGTAAACAAGCACTGCTCCACTTCCTGAGTTTCCCAGGGGATGTCTAAACTCTTTATTGCAAGCGCCCTTCCCCAGTCGTGCTAGTAAAAAGGGTTATGAGTTTCTGCCGAGTGGAATATTCTCTTCTTGGATCCTTTGTAGCAACTCACTCTTCCGGTACTTGGTAATTTACACTGCCAAAAAATATAGGTTCTCTTTAGAATAAAAACTGGTTCTAATCTTGTCCCTGAGATAGAACCAGTTCTGTTTAAACAGTATTTATTTCAAATCAAATAAATTTATAAAGATTAACATTAAATATTAACAGAACTAAACATAAATTGAGGGGGTTTCAGCCGTAAATTTAGAGCTTATACGAGGTTGTTTCATATCATTATTAAGCAAAGGAGATATGAACAGTTGGCATATCGAACGAGTTTTGGTTCTGTTTTGAACCAAGAAACCAGGTATTTAGATTCGCTTTGTTTCAGAGTGTTTGACAACTGCGTTGAATAAGCTCCAAGTTTACTGCGGAATCTACTTCAGTTCATGTATTATTCTGTTAAAATTGAATGTTAATCTTGGTAAATTTATTTGATTTGAAATAAATACTGTTTGAACTAAATTGCTTCCATCTCAGGGACAAGATAGAACCAGTTTGGGTTTTAAAAAGAACCTTTATTTTTTGCAGGGTAGGGTCGCCGTACGTCATTCATATCAAACACGCCAACTAAATTATAAACGAAAACTCATATATAATATTCATTTTATTTGTAACACAATGTTTTAATTTCATATAACGTTATTATGATCGATGTTTTGTCTGAGTAGACTAGAATACACATTTTGGCAATGAAAGTATAAGGCGATACAATTGGTTCATTCCCACTAGACCAGTTCCCTTTAGACCAACTCCCACCAGACCAATTCCCAAAAGACCAACTGATGTGTTCTACTTTCAAAATTATTTATTTATTTATTGGTGTTTAAGGTCACATATTTCTGCACAATGGCTAATCATGACCACGACAGTTTTACGGGTGGAGGAAGCCGGAGTACCCGGAGAGAACCACCGAGCAACGGCGAGCAACTGTCAGCTCCACACAAGCAGTGTTAGCATTGGTTGAAGACAGGTGCACCATCGACGTGCAGTACGCCTCAGTACACAGCGTCACCGTGCCCCCACGTGGGCAATGGGGGTGAAGTGCCTTGTCCAAGGACACAACGCGGTTGCCGCAGGTGGGATTCGAACCGAGGACCTCTCGGCTTGCAGCCTGCACCTCTACCAAATGAGCCACCGCGCCCCCTGGTGTTCAAAATAATTTTATATCAATAATTTGAGTTGAGTGCTTGAAACCACTATCGGTGCTTTCAAACAAAGGGATACTGGAACAAAAGCCAGTATTTTCCTTTCTTCTGATTCACCCTCAGTCAAATGCAAATAATATTTTGTTTATATAAATTTGTTTTATTACAAATTATTGGAGAGTGCCTGTGGGCACTCTCCAATAATTTTGTAATAAAACAAATTTCATGAACAACATTAGACCACCAAAATAATCTATCCCTCGACCAGTTAATAACAATAAATAGTTGGTCTAAAGGGAATTGGTCTCACGGTAAAAATTGAAGAAAATTGAAGAAAATTGTGAAATTGCAGTAAAATGGTATATGGGTATCGATGTTTTAAATATATATTTTTTGTATTTGGGAAATTGTGAAATTGAAGTAAATGGGTAGAGAAATTGAAGTAAAATATTAGATGTATTGAGCTGTGCTAAAATGTTATAAACCAATATTTTTTTGTGTGTTATGCATATAAATATTTTTTTTATCAAATAAAGCGCTTTTCAGTGATTAAATATATTTCCTAATTATCCTTATTCAATAACAGTCAATAGTTGGTCTAAGGGGAATTGTTCTTTTTGGAATTGGTCATTTGGGAATTGGCCTAGTGGGAGTTGGTCTAAATGGAATTGGTCTAGTGGGAAGACACCATACATTTTAATCCCTAACCAACAAAATTAGAGAATAATCCGTGGAACGATAAAAACATTATAGATCAAAATATAAAAAAAACATGATGGTTGTGTGTTATGACTGCCAGCAGATCATAAAAATGTTCATTATATAATCACCTTCAAGTATTGTCCGCATCGCCTGTAAAAAAACCTGACGTCGGGAGTTCCGCAAGATTATGAAACGCCGCCAAAATATGATTAGCGCATCAAATTGAAAAGAGTGACCTGCTTTCAGTTTCCGGTGTCATAGGGTATGTTTCAGTGAGCTATTCCGGTTTACTTGGTTTATTGTGCATGCGTAGTCAAACGGAATAAAAACCAGGTCGTTTCATTGAGCAGTTTATATTCTGGTTTATCATTCTGGATTAAACCAACTAAACCTCTTTCAGAGCAGGGTTATCTGGTTTATCATTCTATTCTTGACATGCGCAGTGGACCGCACATAAAAGTTCTACGCCTCGCATAACGACAATAAAAAAACATTCAATTTCGAGTGTCAAAAAAGAAATAAACACTGCAAGGTTCGTGTAAAATGAAAGAGAGAGAAACTATACAAAAAGTTAATAACATTTATTTAGCCCATAAAAGCGGCATTTCAAAAATATTCGATTCTCAACTGAAAGGGTGTTTTTCTCTCAGAAAAAAATTGTTACAACTTTCAGAAAATCCTTTTTGGCCATTTTATTTCCATGATAGCAGTCACGCAATTTTTGACACCATCACTGGAAAGTTTCTGATGAGGGCCTTTTTAACGATGGGTTTCTGAGATTGTTTAAAAATGAAAGCAGGGATATGTTTCCCACGCTTTGGATGTCCCCATCCTAACAATACTTTCACGCGTCGCGTTTCCTAGCAACATCAAACAGAGGTTTATGTGGAATAGTATTCGCATTAAACATATCGTTCTGTTGTGATTTCTAAACCTAGTTTAGGTTTATATGGAATAGTAAACTAAGTAAACCGGAATAGTTCACAGAAACATACCCATAATGTACAGTCACCATGGACAGGCCGTAATCCATGCATGCGCAGTGATGCCCACGCATGCGTTCACCAGGTAATAAAAAACATCATCAGGAATTTCTTTTTAATTAATGAAGCACCGGGTTGTACCCATTGCTTCATTAATTAACTTTTTGATGATTATTCCTATAATTAGTGGTTGGAATCGAATATTATTGCACCCGTGAAAATATTGCCTACCCGTGTAAAGTAAACCGTCCCTGGCTACAGTACTGTATGACGTCAGTTGAATAAAGACTGGCATTTTGAATCCAACCTTCTTTCGGTAACAAACATCTCATGTTCCCCGGTTTAGGGCGTTATTCACCCTCTGCAGTACAAATACACGATCAAAGGAGGCGGGGGGGGGGGGTTATGTTAATTAGTCATTTGGCAATAAAAAACGGGGTTACTATTTGGTCCTATCCCAAAGATCGTGTAAGTTCATAACGTAGTGAGCTAGTAGTAGAATTGGATGAACCCTCCCCGTTTTTTGATTTCATTGAATTGCATATTATGTGACAAAAGTAATTTAAAATTTGTGACGATTGGATAAGAAATATCTGGATCTATTTCATTAAAATCGATCTGTGCCGACGTTTATCAAGGCTCAGATCGATTTGAGTGAATGATGTTATGATATTCCATTTGGAATCGTGACTAATAAGACCCCTCTATATGTTCGTTTCATCGGCGAATTAAAAAGAAAAACAACGTAGCGGAATACACTTCATGTGATTTGTGATAAAATTCTGGTAAACCAGGCATTTTGGGGTTCGTTACCAGGCAGTTACTATAATTGGTGGATTAAGGCATCCAATTCAAGCACCGTCAACGAGAGGTCCTGTCTGGCAGTGGCATAGGGGATGGGCCCGCAGGGCCCGCATTGCGGGGGCCCCGACTAGAAGGGGGGCCCAGTCTTGAAAGACGTCCCAAGAGGGAAAGGAGAGAGAAAGCGAGACTGTGCACCAAATACACATAATTTCAAACTCTCACTTCCACACGACGTACTCTTTGTAGTCTATGTATTATTCTTTTAACCCTTTACCTAACGTAACGGCCAAAACCGGCCAGCGCTATTCTCAAATATCGCCAATTAATTTTCATTATTTTTTTCATTTTTTGTCTCAAAAACATAGGTTATGATCCCTCGTTGGAACGAGCTCGTCGAGCTCGTTCCAACGAGGGGTCATAACCTATGTTTTTGAGACAAAAAATGAAAAAAATATGTTATTCAAGAATTATTTTTGCAAGTGTCGTCTGCTTTTCAGGTTAGGTAAAGGGTTAAGTGAACGCTACATCATTGTAACTGATAGGGGTGAGAAATGAACAATATACATACATGGTGCCTCTCAAGTCACACATGTTGGGCGTGCATGTGTGTATCGTTGGATGGTGGGGGTGAAACTTAAAACATGTAATGAAAAAATCTACAGAGTCGTACTTTTAGAATCGATTCTATAAGCTGTACCTTCATTTAATTTATGGCGTATGTACTACGTGAAATCATGTATGCTGTGCACGGTAACAACACTAAATGTGCTCCCGTTTTAAAGGCAACCACCATTATGAAAGGGCCCCCGTCTCTATCTCGTGGGTGGGGGGGGGGGGGGGGGCACAAGATTTTCCACTACGCCACTGCTGTCTGGAAAGTTTTAAAAACTGGTACTTCTCTTATTTAAACTCTGGCCTATAAGCTGAATGAAAGTAGTAGGGACTACTTTTACTCAACATATTGGCCACGGTAAATAAAGTGGACCTTCTAACTTACCGATGCAACTTTTTTCTGGGAAGCATAAACAAAAATCACTATTTAATTCTTGATCATTTCTTCAATATTTGGAAGACCAAGTGTATTGTGATCAGTAACTCGTCAAATTTCGGAGAGTCGTAAACTCCCCAGAGTCGTGATATGCGTTGCTGGGAATAATAATTAAATATGGAGCCACAAGTGATGGCGTGTATGCAAAACCTCTGCCACGATGTCTATTTTTCATGGTACAAGCTCTTATTTGGTTCCAATTTTATCAGCAAATATATGTA
The DNA here is from genome assembly GCA_031216915.1 of Pictodentalium vernedei. NCBI lineage: Eukaryota > Metazoa > Mollusca > Scaphopoda > Dentaliida > Dentaliidae > Pictodentalium > Pictodentalium vernedei. Next base: position 47,512,932 of record CM062297.1, on the reverse strand, counting down.
CAGACTATTTTCTGCACCATCCTTTACTCTTCTGGTATTCTGAAATTTCTTTTTTTTCAGTAGTTATGGTAGTATTTGACTTCGAGAACCTGGTCTGCCCCACCATCTTCTACCATCTTTTTGCAAATATTCTGGGAAGGTAGAATAGAAAGAATATGCAGGTAAACGCACGTATACCCAGAGTGTTTATTTAACCCTTTACCCAACGCAGACGATATCAAAAATTATTGTTTTAAATATTTTTTTCAGAACATTTCAACAAAATCATATCATGTGACCCCTCGTTGGAACGAGCTCTATGAGCTCGTTCCAACGAGGGGTCACATGATATGGTTATGTTGAAATTGTATACCTCATACTAGACACTGGGTCTGCTTTATATCATTCCGAGTTTATTTGGGACTGAAACTTCGTCGTAAATATCAATAAGGAAAGGAATTTCAAAGTCTGAGAAAACACATTTTTGACAAGGTAAGACCACACACCCGCGTCCCATGTTGCGTCTGAATTTTTGTCCTGCATCCCCTCGGCCCCCTGGAGTTGAGGAAAAAATAGAAAAAGGCGACGAAAGAGGGTGCCAAATGTGCAGCTTGGGAGTAACCCTAGCTAGGCCACAGAAGCTATACGCATCATTTTACAGAATCACCGCGTTCTTCACAACCAAACGGCAGTTAAGAACTTCGAGATTCTACAAAATGATACGGGCCAGTGTATAACCGTGTCAAGTAATGCTGCCGCACTGGAATTGGTCAGAAGGGGAAGTTGGGTTACACATAGAATACACATAGGGAAAGTATGCAACCTAAATTATCAAGTAAGCCTTCCAATAACAGCAGATGGTGTAAAGCGACCTTTAAAAATATATGATGCTCCAGCATTTAGACAGGATGGACAAGACATGTTAGAGAGCTAATGGAGAATTATTCCATGAAGACTGAGGATTTAGTAGAGGGACTAAATCAGGGGAACAGTTTTATCAAGGGAAGGGCACTCAAGTATTGCAACACAATCTGGAGAGCTAGATTTATGGACAGAAACATTGTTGGCAGGATATGCAAAAAAGATGTGTCAGCTTTTGTGGAGAACCTGGATGGATATTTCTTTTGTAGGTGTTGTACGGCTGTAATTATTGGTCAAAGCTAGATGAAAACATGAGAGGTAAGTGCATGAGAGATGACATGAGGGAATGGGTCAATATTATAATGGGGGGGGGGGGATTGAGAAAGCGAAAATGGGCGAAATTACGAGGCAGTTTGTGTTTGAATACAAGAAGATAGGGCGGGAGAGGGGGCATTATTATTATTATTATTATTATTATTATTATTATTATTATTATTATTATTATTATGCAGAGGCAGCCCTGTGTTTCATGCAAATTTGGTTGAAACGGCCAAGTTTGATTATTTATTTATTTATTTATTTATTTATTTATTTATTTATTTATTTATTTATTTATTTATTGGTGTTTAAGGTCACATATTTATGCACAATGCCTAATCATGACCGCGACAGTTGTACGGGTGGAGAAAGCCGGAGTACCCGGAGAGAACCACCGAGCAACGGCGATCAACTCTCAGCTCCCCAAAATACTAAATCCACACAAGCAGGGTTAGCATTGGTTGAAGTCAAGTGCACCATCGACGTGCAGTACGCCTTAGTACACAACGCCACTGTGCCCCCACGTGGGTAATAGGGGTGAAGTGTCTTGCCCAAAGACATAACGCGGTTGTCGCAGGTGGGATTCGAACCGAGGACCTCTCGGCTTGCAGCCTGCACCTCTACCTACTGAGCCCCGCCCCCCCCCCTCCCAAATTATCAAGTAAGCCTTCCAATAACAGCAGATGGTGTAAAGCGACTTTTAAAAATATATGATGCTCCAGCACTTAGACAGGATGGACAAGACATGTTAGAGAGCTAATGGAGCATTATTCCATCAAGAATGAGGATTGATTAGAGGAACGAAATCAGGGGAACAGTTTTATCAAGGGAAGGGCACTGAAGTATTGCAACACAAACTGGAGAGCTAGATTTATGGACAGAAACATTGTTGGCAGGATATGCAAAAAAGTTTTGTCAGCTTTTGTGGAGAACCTGGATGGATTTTTCTTTTGTAGGTGTTGAACGGCTGTAATTGTTGGTCAAAGCTAGATGAAAACATGGGAGGTAGTTGCATGAGAGATGACATGAGGGAATGGGTCAATATTATAATGGGGGGGGGATTGAGAAAGTGCAAATGGGCGAAATTACGAAGCAGTTTGTGTTTGAATACAGGAAGAGAGGACGGGAGATTGGGAGAGGCATTGTTATTATTATTATTATTATTATTATTATTATTATTATTATTATTATTATTATTATTATTATTATTCAGAGGCAGCCCTGTGTTTCATGCAAATGTGACTGAAACCTCCAAGTTTGTGTTAATGACTATTGATAAATCAGGCAGATAAATTGGAATTGTGGGGCAACAAACAATATTTTTTCGTAACATTTTTCGGAGTACTATCCCTTTCACCCTCACCTGACAGGACAAGATGCGACTTTGTCAAAACATTCTTGAATAACTGTAAATTTTAATATTTTCCTCGAAAACATAGCTTATGACTCCTCATTGGAACGAGCTGAACCAGCTCGTTCCAGTGAGGGGTCATGAGCTATTTTTTAGGAAAAAAAAATGAATAAATAATGAATTTTGAATGATTTTTGTGATTAGCGCTGGCCGGTTATGGACGTCCATTGGAACGAAACAGGTACTTTCGGTAAACGGTTAAAAATGTGTTGGACAAAGGGTTATTTTACATATCTAGAGTAGACAAGTTAGAAAACGAGTCATTATCTTTTGTAGAAAGTTTCTCCAATTTTGTAACTCGTTGCTTCAGTTTTTTCTGTGTGGTATTAAAGTCAGCTAGAAGCCGGGCAAAGCGTGTCTGTAGAATATCTAAGTTCTCATCGACACGGTCAAGTTTCTCCTTCATCGTCTCCATCTGTACTTCTTCGCGGCGAAGTGCTTCCTCGTCTAGTAAATTGTCTTTTCTCAGAAGCTGCTTGCCTTTCTGCATAAGAATTTTTTTAGCGTCTGGATACTCTTCTAACGCATCCCACAAATCGTCCTTGGAAAGACAAAATAAATCACTGTATCCCTGGCTACGAATATTAGCTGTCCTTCTGTTACCATTCTTATTTCCAGGAATGTTTAGAATACTAATTTCACCGAAGACACTTCCTTCGCCAAGAGTGGCGAACACAGTTTTTCCATCATCCCCAACGACATTAAGTTTACCTCTTTTGATTATGTACATTTCCCTACCAATATCACCCTTTCTGCAAATGTAATCTCCCGGACTATACACTTGAAGTTTTAGCTTAAGCACCAGCTCCACAAGAAGACCTGGCTCACAGTCCTGGAACAACGCAACACGTCTTAGTGTCAATAAATGCACGTGGATGGCGATTTCTGCCTTCAGTTTATTTGGAAGAGACGCAAGAATTTCCTCCTCGTCCAGTGACTGTTTATTGGACCATAAATAATCAAACCATTTTATAACTCGTAACTCGAGTTCCTTTCCAACTTTTCTGAACTCCATGTATTGTTTAACCCCATCCATTTTTTGCTGGAACTCAGCGCGGGAAGCGTTCATATTTGAAATCATACTGCCAACATTTCCGACAATTGTTGCAAATATAAGCACCCCGATCAAGAAATCTATCACAACGAAAATGAATTCAACATCTCTTTCGGGTTGTGGCACTTCGCCGATAGTTGTCAAAGTCAATGTTGACCAATAAAAACTATATATATACTTTCTTGTGAGAGATGCGTATATTGGAGAAGATACATTAGGATAGACCCAATCATCTGTACCAAATCCTATATTATTACTCAGTGCAAAAAATATACAAGCGTTCCAATGAATGATGATTAGAATGTATAAAACTAAATTTAATATTCGAAACAAGTTTGTAAAACTGGTCCGTGTTTCAGTTTTGTCAAAGAATTCTCTTAACCTCGGAATTCGAATTAATCGGTTGAATCTTATTTCGGGATATTGCATGCCCAAGACTATATACAGCAGATCTGTTGGCAACACTGCTAATGCGTCCATTTTGAAATTAATATTTTTAACATATCGATCTCTTAGTCTTTTGGGATCTTTCACCATCAAGCCATCTTCCAGAAAACCTGAAATGATAAGAAAAATAAAGTTGTCAAAACCTTTAGCGAAAATAATCCTACACTTGCACTGTACGCTCAGTGGCAGCACAAGAAAAATGTCTTTCAATTAACGCATGAGTGGAACGTTCAAAACAGGCTGTGTAATGCCGTTGCTACATCGGCAGCAACGGTAGTATACGGGTGTTTCAAATATAGTACTCGCACCTTAACTGAAGTCAACGATTTCACAGGGAGCGCGGTGGCGCGGTGGCTCGGTGGCGCGGTGGCTCGGTGTTGCATAATTGGCCTTCAAACGAGAAGGTCCACGGTTCGATCCCCGCATTGTGTCCTTGAGCAAAGCTCTTCATCCCGACTGCACATGTGAGGGCACGGTGGCGCTGCGTACTAAGGCGTACTGCACGTCGATGATGGACTTGTCTTCAACCAATGCTAACCCTGCTTGTACAGAGTTAGTATGTTTGGGAGTCTGACAGTTGCTCGCCGTTTCTTGGTGGTTCTCTCCGGGTACTCCGGGCACCTCCACCCGTAAAACTATCCGACACCAGGTGATCTTGGCTGTTGGAAGTGTCGTTTAAATGAATAAATAAATAAATAAATAAATAAATAAATAAATAAATAAATAAATAAATAAATAAATAAATGGGGGCGCGGTGGCTCAGTAGGCAGAGGTGCAGGTTGCAAGCCGAGAGGTCCTCGGTTTGAATCCCACCTGCGGCAACCGCGTTGTGTCCTTGGGCAAGACACTTCACCCCGCTTGCCTACATGGGGGCACGATGACGCTGTGTACTAAGGCGTACTGCACGTCGATGGTGCGCATGTCTTCAACCAATCTAACCCTGCCTGTGCCGCGGTGCAGAGTGCAGAGTTACGATGTTGGGGAGCTGACAGCTGCTCGTCGTTGCTCGGTGGTTCTCTCCGGGTCCTCCGGCTTCCTCCACCCGTAAAACTGTCAACGACATGATATGACCCTGGCTGTTAATGTGTCGTTAAACCCAAATAAATAAATAAATAAATAAATAAATAAATAAATAAATAAATAAATAAATAAATAAATAAATTAATAAATTAATAAATAAATAAATAACGATTTCAAATGTGAGTCGATACAAAGCGACGAGGAGAACTGGACGCGTGCCGTATGATGTTAACGATATTCCACAGTGAATATATATATAGAAATTCAAGCAAGACATTTTGTTATACCTCACCACAGTACACTTGGTCTTTGATCACAGATGCAGCTCATTCAATCAATTTGTAATTCTCTATTTCTGTCATTATGATGATTACTTGCGGACTTAATTTACACTATATCTGGTGGCGCTAATGAAATAATTGATTTTTACTGTTTGTTCGTTGCTCGTAATCCGCTGTCCCCAGGAATATACTCAGGTCACACATATGCATGTAACATTAGTTCGGCTAGTATTTTTTATTGAATTTCATACGCCCCTTGAGTACAACAATGTGCCATCTCGTCCCCTGAGTTCCAATGTGTTATATGTGCCAGTAGGCACATAGAACACATTGCGACTCAGGGGACGATCTGCAAAGCTTTAGCATTAACAGATGGAACCTTGTTGTACTCAAAGGACAATTTAATTGTTGACAACAGGAATATGAATTTGGGAAGGGTTTCGTTTCAGATTTTCTGAGTACTGGCGAAGCGAGACCGGTTCTCGTAAGATCTGAGCAACGTCGAGCCCGGTTAATCCTTGGATGGGTGGCCACTGAGCGATTGATTCGGGTGCTTCCCGTAGTAGTGGCTGTTGTGCGATCAGCGAAGTGTGAGGGTGCGAATCTGCGGCGTTGAATCACGTGTGAACGTTGGGAATTTACACCGGTCTGGGAACTCATACACCCTTCGGCTTTGCCTCAGGGTATATGAGTTTCCAAACCGGTGTAAATTCCTATACACCCTGGAAAACACAAGGAGATCTAATAATATCCCTTTGAGTACAACCAGTACAATAAACCTCATATCTACAAATTCAACTTACCTCGATTCTATTCACTAATGACTTGCCACCAGTGATAGAGTTATTTATTTATTTATTTATTTATTTATTTATTTATTTATTTATTTATTTATTTATTTATTTATTTATTAGTGTTTAAGGTCACATATTTCTGCACCATTGCTAATCATGACCGCGACAGTTTTACGGGTGGAGGAAGCCGGTGTACTCGGAGAGAACCACCGAGCAACGGCGAGCAACTGTCAGCTCCCCAACATACTAACTCCACACAAGCAGGGTTAGCATTGGTTGAAGACAGGTGCACCATCGACGTGCAGTACGCCTTAGTACACAACGTCACCGTGCCCCCACGTAGGCAATTGGGGTGAAGTGTCTTGCCCAAGGACACAACGCGGTTGCCGCAGGTGGGATTCGAACCGAGGACCTCTCGGCTTGCAACCTGCACCTCTACCTACAGAGCCACCGCGCCCCCAGGGTGGTGGAGTATGAATTGTTAAAAAAAGAGGATATTTCTGACGATGTCCATCCTATAATCTAAGGATAAACGCCAAAGAGAATGGTAGAATCTTTCCCACGCATCCATGTAATAGAACATTGCCCAAGTGCACTTCCCATACATCACCCCAAAAGTCATAGCAGAAACCAAGTTCTCAAGCCGAAGGTCTCCTTCTGAACGGAATTCGACGCTGTTATGGGTTATTTGTTTATGAACGTTTCGTAGGGTTTGCGCGCAGTCTACCGTTGATGAGATGTGATGTCATTTTACTCATAAGATATAGATATTCATTCAGGCGCCAGATATTGATATTTAATTCAACAAGTATATAATTCACCTAGAAATACCAATGTGTGGAACTACGCGGCGTAAGCATAACTCTGTAGGAGTGACGAATCTTAATTAATTAATTAATAAACAAACATGTCTGATGGTATTTGTGGGGTCATTAAAGATTCGGTCAAATCAGTTCTCGATTGAGAAACAATTCTTATATTGTTTCAAATCAGATGAATGTTTATGATGTTTTAGATTCAATCGTCTGGAATATTTCAGCTGTTAAACACAGGAAATAGACTATTTAAGAGCTAAACTGGTTCTGGACCATAACAGCTTCGAATGCCTTACAGAATTAGACTGGTGGCTTGAGAGCTAAAACACAAACGTGCCCCAGTCCCTTTCAAGAGCGCAGGCAGGCTAAATATGAAAATATCATGATTTATATATGCATAATTTGAGTTCTAAAAGTAAAATAGAGGTGTGATTCTATCGGAATCGATCTGATTCTGGGTAAAAGTGGTGACCACATATGGAAGTCTTCAGATTCCAGTGCAGACATCTGTATAAAGTCCTTGTGCAACTTACCTGTATGGCTACAGCAATTGAGTAATTGTGTACTTGATTGGTGATAGAATCATTCTAGATATACAATCGAGTAAAATAAAGAGACCTCTAGTGGTCATTTGGAGCTTCTTGTAAAGTAAATATATAGAGGATATGGAATGAGTGTTTTTCTCATATAATATTTTTGAAACGAGTCTAAGAATTTTCCGTTTTGGCGAGCCTCTGGTGAGCCCAAACGGAAAATTCGGACGAGTTTCATAAATATTTTATGAGAAAAACACTCATTTCATATTCTATTTGTCATATGACACACACACGCACAAATTAGCCACCTAGTATGACTTTTTAACCCATCACCTAACTTGAGTTGCAGACAGCACTTGGAAAAAACATCCTCGTACAACTAACAATTTTCATTTTTTGCTTCCAAAACATAGGTTATGACCCCTCATTGGAACGTGCTCGTTGAGCTCGTTCCAATGAGGGGTCATAACCTATATTTTGGAAGCAAAAAGTGAAAATTTAAAAAAAAATGAATAGCGTTTTTCTTGTAGGTAAAAGATTAAAACAATATATAACCCACCCTAAATAGGACAGATAACGTAAATTCTCCCGACTGAAATTATGAAAATGTAACCCAGTTGTATTTTGTTTAGCCAATCAAATTGTCCAGTTTTGAAATTGACCAATGAATGCTTCCAACTCCAATTATGCAAATTATGAAAATGTAGCCCAGTTGTATTTTGTTCAGCCAATCAAATTGTGTAGTTTTGAAACTGACCAATGAAATTGACGGAAGGCTTTATTTATCACTGATTATTATGAAAACAAAATATCAAATGTTTTAAAATGAACAAAACGGACGAGTTATATGATAAAAAATAGTATCCACCCAGTCGGCTCCTATTTAGACATAAGAAAATGGACAAAGTCTGGGAATTCGCTTATATTGGCATTTTTTAACCCTTTGAACTCTAGTGGTATCTTCCATGTCATTTCAATGGCTGCAAGTGGACGAGGCCATATTCAGTATTTGGGGGTGCACGAATTAATATTTTCAGCGTGCAGTCAAAGGCTGAAAATATTGACTGGTCTACCCCACACATTCACTTAGAACACATGCTACTTAATGAGATTATAACGTCTCGTGCTCCTGGGCCGTAAAAAGGCCTCTTGCATTCAAAGGGTTAACAAACTCCTAACCGTTCAAATAACAACATTTGATCTTTCATGAGAACGAGGCAATGATTTATTTCAAATTGAGGTTAACAGGTTATGTTCTAAAGTAGAGTTTGTGTCAGAAATGAGTAACTAATGCCGATTTATCCTTGGGCTAGCGTGGACGGCTTGTGGGAGCTGCTCGGGGAATTGAGGAAAGGTTTTCAAAATTATATAGAGAGTAATCGCTTGAGTGGACTGGTTACGTTAAATAATTCACGAGAGGTGAGGGACGTTGTACAAACACGAGTGCGCGAATATAGTCCCTCACCTGGAATGAATTATTTCACATAACAAGTCCAGTCAAGCGATTTTTTTTGCAAGTGTCGTCTGCTTTTCATATTAGGTAAAGGGTTAAAAAAAACCAAAAAAAACCCAATGAAGTCCCCATTACGCCCACGGCAAAGCGTCTTCGTTTGTGCGCACGGATACATGACCCAATTGTTGATTGCATAATTCACTTGTTAAGTTATCGTTTATAATCAAACCGGGAAATTCCAGTAAATCACACTTTGGAAAGTAATAAAAAGAAATTAAATCATATTTCAGTTGCTTAATAGACAAAATTCACACGAATAAATGCACAATTTCCGAGTCGATTCAATTTTAAGCTAATTGGCTAACAGAAAAAAACGCCACCAAAAAAGCATGGACCTAACTTTCTCGAGCTTTCCCGGATCCTTGATTCAAGGACTGTTGGGTCAGCAATCTACGATTTTCTCACCGGGACCAAACAAGGATTTCAAAGGGGCCGGGAGGGGGGGGGGGGGGCTCTAGGGGCCCCGATATTGGTTTAACTCGGGCGACAATGAGATAAAGCCAATCGTTTATACCCATGCTGCTCATTTTAGAGGTCTTCCGCCCCAAGCATCGGTGATTGGGTCCTATTTTAAAATTAAAACAGATCTTCTTTGCAACAGTAAACAGGAACTGCCTCACTTCACGGGGTTCTCACGGTTTTTGTTCTTTCCCCCACCCCCCTCCCCCACCCCACCCCTTTTAACCAAAAAAAGAAATGAGGGGATCGAAGTCTGACTCGGTTATATTCAGAGTGGTGATAATAATTCAACATTTTTCTTCATGAATTTGTATGTGCCAAAATTGAAATAGAAAAATATGACATGCTGAAGCATACCCCCGACCACCATACCTCACACACTAACATAAATTCGAATCGAGCATTCGCCCCCAACCTTTTAAAATCATTCCGCGATCCCGAGTTTGATTTCCCATAACACACGGAAAATATATATATAGGTTATTACTACCACGTTGGGTTTCCGAGATGGTGTATTGAAGTCGAGACCTCGTCTCTTGGCATATATCGACGAGTCCCAACGGACGAGTCTCTGGGCATATATCGACGAGTCCTAACGGACGAGTCCGTTAGGTCTCGTCGATATATGCCCAGAGACTCGTCCGTTGGGACTCGTTGGCACATATCGACGAGTCCTAACGGACGAGTCTCTGGGCATACATCGACGAGTCCTAACGGACGAGTCTCTGGGCATATATTGGCGAGTCCTAACGGACGAATCGATATATGCCCAGAGACGAGGTTCCGACTTCAATAAACAATCTCAGAAACCTACTTGGTGGTAATAACCGAAATTTATCTTACAATATTCCTTCCTTTCTTGACTTGTTTGCATATAATTCGACAATCGTTCAGCGCCTATGGGCTTTTTTATGAATGAAAATGATGACGTAATGGTATTGCGTTCTTGTGCCATGCATGACGTAATCGCCATTGAGTACTCTATTTGTACAATTATTCCGGAAGTTTCAGCTGCATGTTTCTTTGTTTTATTTTTCATGTTTAACGCATGGTAGACCTATAAAAAATTGCATCATGGCAAAACATGATCTAGTGTAATTTATTTTTTTGAGTTGATTAAATATCATTTAATAACTGTTATTAAAAACGGTGGCCTCGACAGGTGTAATCAGTTTTCGATGACTGCAGGTAAAAACGTTCTCTTTCTGAATCGAATGATCGCACGTACGGTTGCTACCCTGAATACAGATTTGTATTTTGTCTGGAGGTTTTCACTTGTGTTGGTCGAAATACGCTCTTGTTGTAAGACAAATAACACTTATGTCTCATAATGTGGTCAAATTTTGTATACTTCGTAACTTTGTTCCCAGTTTGCTTATATTTGGAATAAAATTGGCCATTCGACACAACCTAAGATCGCACCGACAAAAATAGCTCTTCGCCGTATAAAAACGAAATGTGCCAATGCTTTCCACGAGAACATACATGCAAGCAAACATCAAATCGAAGTAAAAGCTCTGATGATGCGGAGGTTGGAATTCTGCACATTTGACAAGCAAGTCGTATATCATGAAATAACCTCTACCTGTTTTGTGTGTTTGTATTTCTCCAAATAAACGTCATCATGGCTGAGATTATTTATTTATTTATTGGTGTTTAAGGTCAAATATTTATGCACAATGGCTAATCGTGACCGTGAGAGTTTACGGGTGGACGAAGCCGGAGTACCCGGAGAGAACCACCGTGCATCCACGGGCAACTGTCAGCTTCTCAACTTTCTAACTCTGTTTAAGTCCCGCTCAAGCAGGGTTACAGCGGTTAAAGACATGTGCACCATCGACGTGCAGTACGCCTTAGTACACGGCGTCATCGTGAACCCATTTAGGCAACCGGAATAAAGTACCTTGCCCAAGGACACAACGCGGGTCGTCCCGGACAGGGATCGAACTCCGAACGTCTAGAATAGAAGTCCCAAAGTCTACCACTGAGCCACCGCGCTCCCAACAATCTAATCTACATGCCAGTAGTATGTTATGTGGTTTTCACCTCTAGTTTGCCGGACCTCGGTGCCGGACATCCGAAGTGACGTCATGTCACGTGACCCAGTGCCGCCATGTTATGTTGTCATGGTAACCCGCGTGGGCGGCCATGTTGTGACGTCATCTCCATAGTGATACGTTGTGGTAGTGCGCATGCGCAGCGCGTGTTGTTAGGGTGATACGTGTTTCCGTCGTCCATTTTGTATACTGGAGGCCGCCATGTTGGTTTCTATGGTAGCACGTGGTTGCTATGTTACCCAATTTTTCTGCTATGGGACGGGGTATGTTCCGCGGGTATGTTCCATTGTACAGGAGTATTTTCTGGAACGACTTCCCTGGATAATTACCACAAACAACCCGACAAGTTTTACTATTTCGAATTCTTCCAGAATTCTCTGCTTCTATCTATATATGCAATAGTTTTCCTCTACCTGGCCATGTTCCTTTATTCTAGAGTATACTCCAGTAGCGTAGAAGAGCCTATCAGTTGGAACAGCTTTGCTTATTATTACTATATTTAGCTATTTCTGGTCTATTCTTCTTAGTTCTGACCCTGTTCTAAGTACTCTTGTTGTTTCATTTATCTAGAACATTTATAACCAATCAGATTGCTTAATTTCCCATAACCTGTACTTAATCGTATAGAGTTATCTCCCCTTATTACAACGAAGTTGTATCCGATTCTCGTCACATCTATATCCAATGGCAATATCCCCGGGCATCCCAATTTTGGCACCCCTTTTTTGAAATTCATATGACCTTCGGCACCCCTTTTTTGTCATATGTGCTTATGTGAAAAAGCACAATGTGACACAATGTGCCCTATCACAAAGGCACATGCTTTATGTGCCGATATGTGCTTATGTGAAAAGGCACAATGTGACACAATGTGCCCTAGCACAAAGGCACATACGGGTATTTGAGGATACCTATGGCCCGGTATTGTATTATTTGAGGATACCTATCGAGGATACCTATCGAGGATACCTTTTATAGGATACTTATCAGAGGATACTATACAGGCTGTACATATCCCTACAGGTCTCTTGCTGGCCCTTAGTACTATTAATCCACCTGATGCTTCATGTTATCCTATGACTGGTATAGGTAGTATGCAATGCTAGGCATAGGGGTATTGTGGGTAGGGGTACTGCCTGGTAGTTTAGAACGGTACTATAGTATGGCGGTATATACACCTATAGGCCCCTGATAGTGCTTGGTACAATTAACCAACCGATTGCTTTGTTTTATTATATGGCTGGTATATGTAGTACGTTATGGTAGACCTAATGATTTTGTAGGGGTGGGGGTAATGCTTGGTAGTTTAGAACGGTAGTATAGGCTGTACATATTCCTGTAGGTCTCTTGCTGGACCTTGGGTCAATGCCTGGTATAACAGAACGGCAGCAGAGTATGGTTGGTATATTCCCCTGTAGGTCCTATCCTAACCGTTGATAATATTAACCCACCAAATGCTTTGTATCATTCTGTTACTGGTAAGGTGGTACGTAATACCAGTAGTTCCTACCCTATTCCCAGTACTCTTGTTGTTTCATTTATCTAGCTCATTTATATAAATTATAATTAACCAATTAGATTGCTTGATTTTCCATAATCTGTACGCAGAGTTATCTCCCTTCTGTATAATAAAAGCCTACATCCAATGGCAATATTCCTGGGCACCCCAATTTCGGCACCCCTTTTTTGAAAAAACATATGGCCTTCGGCACCCCTTTTTCTGAAATGAATATGAGAGTCGTAGTAAAAATCCCTCAATGAGGTATAATTTACTACGACTCTTATCCTCATTTCAGAAAAAGTGGTGCCGAAGGCCATATGTTTTCCAAAAAGGGGTGCCGAAATTGGGGTGCCTTCTGGAGAATCCCTTTTTTCTGAAATGAGGATAAGAGTCGTAGTAAAAATCCTTCAATGCCATATCTTTTAAAGTGCTAATGATTTATTTTAGTCAGGTATATTAAAATATAATTCTAGAAAATACAATTGTAAAAATGTTATAGTATTGGCCTACTGATAAACGCATCCGTGGACTTCACTATCTTAGATTACGACCACCCATTCTTGCTTTTGAACTATATAGAACTGGGTAATATTCCACCTACATCACCAAGGCATGCCTTCTACGAAGGCATTCCTTGATGATGTAGTTGGAATAATTGATCAGGACTTGCGTGATCACATTTGGGACAAATCACGTTTACAGTCCACCCAAATCTGTCATCTTTTAAGATTCGATTCAATTTCAAATAAAAGACCAGATTCGATTCGAATAGAAATTGAGTGAATCGCAGTGCATTATGGAAAAAGGTATTACTGTAAACTTCGTTTATGTTTACTGTATGGAATGTTAAAAGCAAACAAAAAAGAGAGTTTCAAACTTGGCTTTTTTAAGTTATTAATTTGTTTGGCAAGGCCAAGTGCATCTCGTAACTCTCTGTTAAGTTAAAGCTATTTTATTTGTTGTTTCTTTGTATGGAGCGTATTGTATTTCATCTTTTGGCTATGGTAAATCCCTCACATCTGATTGGTTAAATGCATAATACGAAGTCGTCCTGTTCAAATTTGATGAAATCTCAAAGTGCTTCGTAAATGGATATGTCTGGACACGTCCGAAATACCGACTATAGAACGGATGTCTCATCTTGAACACTTGATGTTAACTGACTTTTGCCAGGCGACATCTCAAATTGTTTCCGGTGCAGCATCAAAAGAAACACAAGATGTTTAAACTCATTTTATTGATCACAAAAATGAGTAAAGCGAAACGGATTGTAAGACAAGTGTTCACTATTTTGGTAAAGCTGTGTTCTCAAAATAGATTTTTATCGTACGATTTTCCCAGTAAACGACAAAGTTCGTGTTGATCGACCAAAATATACAGCGAGACACGCAAGACAGATGACTTTCTTTCGATTTTTGACTGATACAATCAAACGCGTTTGATTTCAACTTTTATCGAAAGACTCCTTCGATTTGTCGAAGGGATTATGGCTGACCGGCCTCCATAAGAAAACGTGTATGACAAAAGTCTATAGTGAGAACAGCCTTCAGATGTTTGACGTTCGACAAAACGAAAAATCGATCGATCGACAAAAGACCTTCAATAAAAAACGTACGATAAAAATCTAGAGTGAGAACACTGCTTAATCTTCTCTCTACAACTAAACTACGAAAACAAATCGAACGAATTGAAAGATTTTGCAAATGTTTCTGACGAGCAATACTCTTGAAGAAGTTAATTGCACGTGAAAGTGTACCAAGAGTAACTCAGAGAGCTGAACGGAAGTCAGATCCAAATTTAGAAGAAACCTGCAAAGAAGGTTTACGACAAGAGAAACTCTAACGCGTTCTGGTCGTTGTATGCCGACACTTGATGTGTATTTCTGAATTCATATCATTTCAGGATTCAGAGAAATCATGATCCGATACTAAAAAACTTTACCCCCTCCCCAGTTCGTTTATATAATATGAGTTGTTAATTTCCACCCAAAAAGGAGCGGGATGTCTCATTAGTTAGACCAATGGACTTTAAACGGAAAGGTCGGCGGTTTGACCCCGACTCGTGTTTTGTCCTTGGACAAGGCACTTAGTCTTGATTGCCCACGTGGGGACACGACAATGCTGTGTACTAATGCGTACTACATGTCGATGGCGCGCTTGCCTTCAACCTCTGCTAACTCGGCTTCTACGAGTCTGACGGTTTCTCGCTGCTTCTCAGTGGTTCTCCCCGGGTACTCCAGCTTCCTTCACCAGAACAACGGACTGCATGATGTGACTGACCCCAGTTGTCGAAAGTGTCCTTAAACCCCCAATAAACACACAAATGAGCTTTCCACCCATAGTTGGAGACTGGTGGCGTCTTGGGACACTACTGACGTCAAATACAGGGCAGTTGCAGTGGACTGATCGGAATCCCTGTGATGTCCACGCATGCGTTTACCAGATGATGAAAATCATCCTCAGCAAAATTTTAATTAATGAAGCACCGGGTTGTACCCGGTGCTTCATTAATTAAATTTTTTGGGGATAATTATTCCCATAATTAGTGTTTGGAATCTAATATTAATGCGTCTGTGGAAATATTGCCCACCCATGGAAAGTAACCAGCCGATGGGGGCCGAGCTGTAGGAGGCACAAAACACGAAGTGTATGAAAAGACACAGGTCAGCTTTTTGTTGTTGTTTATTTAATCTTATTTGTTTTACAAGGATTGACGAACAAGTTATGCAACTTATATTAACACCTCCTCTTGGCCCAATGACG
The DNA here is from genome assembly GCA_031216915.1 of Pictodentalium vernedei. Lineage (NCBI taxonomy): Eukaryota > Metazoa > Mollusca > Scaphopoda > Dentaliida > Dentaliidae > Pictodentalium > Pictodentalium vernedei. The sequence continues at coordinate 47,497,124 of CM062297.1, read as the reverse complement.
GAGGTGTGTGGGATGACCTTCATAACGGCAGCTTCATGGCCTAGTTCTTCTCGAATACTACAAAGGGATCTTTGGCCTGCACGGAGTGTGTCTCTCTCCGTACAGAGGACAGCCATTTTACGTCCCCACCCGATAGGACAGTACGCTGTGACAGCATCAACCCCACAATTGAAGCTGACAGAGAGTGTTCGGACACCTCGAGAACTTTCCCCGACCGGGGATCGATCCCGGGACCACTGGCATGAGAGACCAGCGCACTTATCCACTCGGCCACTCGGTGGTTGTTCGTAAGCACAAATGTGCGTGAAAGTTACAGCCAACCATACACGTGCTGTAATTATATTATTTTATGTACATAGATACAGCAGTCTATCGACATTCATCCTCGTTTGTTCATCATAGGAGACAAGAATTGTTGACTCTCCGTGACGGTCGATATGCGACAATGAAATCTAAGATACACAGATATCGATTAGAAGCCCATCCTCATTATACAGGGTACTTTGAAACATGCTTTGTCGTCGTTGCATTTAATTGCTTTATTGTTGTTTGTAGGATTATGCCTAACAATGCATCGGCTATAAGACACACAAGGTTGTGGTGAAAGAATTATAATACTAAGTCGTTGTCAACAGTCAACACGCGAGGAATGAATAACAAGTATAACACTTAAGTGGATTCTAACATGGACGACAAGATTTACTTCAGTTGTTTAGTTCTATAGACCAATTTACCAGATCAATTTTTAAACAACTTTGTTGTAATAATATACACGTGGATTAAACACCAAAACACGATGGATTCTTTTTGTGTAGACGTTTGGTTACCCAAAGCATGGGCATCTGTATATAACATTGCCTGTTAGTCCAGTAGAGACGTGAGGGCCAAACCACCAAATTTCCTATTTATAGACCCAGGGTAATTGACACGGTGGCCCGTGAACTGCACGCGGTGCTTTGCGGGAGATATTTCCTGTCAGCGCGCTTTTAACGTCAATACATCCTTGAAATTATCCAGATTGCTGCATTTGATAATGGAATAAAATCGTTGAACTTTAAGCTTATTGTACAACATTCTCGGCCCATTCGTGAACATCGCAGATGTGACTAAAATTTGCTGTTCGGTTCAATACTTTGCAGTGCATGGCCAGACGACGATCAGATGCCTCATCGAAGGATCTATCGATAATGTACGTTCTAAACCTCTGCATAATACAATAACGAGAATCTAGTGAGCACGAAAAATCATGTATTTCACTCGCCGCACGTGGGGATACATATTCCTCGTGTTCTCTATTGAAATACCCGTCGATATCCATGAAATAACACTAGATACGTCTTATGTCGTACATACTTACCAAAACACCTTGTTATAGTTGTAAATAAACGACCAGCTTTTTACGGTCGCTCACGATGACGAAATAGGATTGGCTAATCTTATTTTGTCATCGTGAACGACCGTAAAAGCTGGTCGTAAAAAATATGAATTCTTTATTACTTTCCAAGGTGTAATTTACTGGGATTTCCGGGTTTGATTATAAACGATAACTTCACAAGTGAATTATGCAATCAACAATTGTGTCATGTTTCCGTGCGCGCAAACGAAGACACTTTGCCGTGAGTGTCATGGAGACTTCATTGTTCTTTTTTTGTTTTTTTTTTAACACTTTACCTAACATGAAAAGCAGACGACACTTGCAAAAAAAAATCTTGAATAACTATTATTTTCATTTTTGTCTCAAAAACATAGGTTATGACCCCTCATTTTGTTTTAGAGACAAAAAATGAAAAAAATAATGAAAATTAATTGGCGATTTTTGAGAATAGCGCTGGCCGGTTTTGACCGTTACGTTAGGTAAAGGGTTAAATAATATAATTATCGTTAATAATGAAAAGGAATAAACAGAGTAATCGCTTGACTGGACTGGTTATGTGAAATAATTCATTCGAGGCGAGGGACTATACTGTAAAACACTCGTGCGCATTCGCGTACTCGTGTTTGTACAAAGACCCTCACCTCTCGTGAATTATTTCACATAACCAGTCCAGTTAAGCGATTACTCTCTATATTATTCTTTAATTGGTAGAGTGCTAAATTATATTTAGACGTCGAAATTTGTTCATGTGTTTTGCCTAGTTTCAATTTAAGGCAGAGTGCCTATAGGCAGTCTCCCACCCATACATGCTTATGGGCTCTCTCCCGTAAATTGTAACAAGGCAACTACATACAGACAATATAATTGCACTTCAAAGAATATATGAAGTGTATCTAAGAATATGAAGACTTTCAGTTGAGGCACCTGCATTACAGAATAATTACATTGTTAATGTAGTTATACGTTTTGGGTCCAGATACTCAATTCCCATTGGTCACCTGGATGAAAACGTCATGATCAAATGTAATTTATTTTCCAATGAATACATTTGGTCGAACTTTGATCCGCATTTACGGTAGAACGCAGTTGACAGAATGTAATTTGGGCGGTGTTTGGGCGGGTTTTTAACTTTTAGCGCCTCTCGCAGTGGTCAACTCCGCTGCTGTTTCTTTGGTGACATTTCCCAAATGTGGCATAAAGCCCGTTACTAAAATACTCATTTCCATTTCTAAAGTTGTGAAAATTAAAAATCAGAGTTGTGCGCTTTGTCTTTTGTGTGAGGGTGGTTTTTCGCCTCGTTCGTTCGTACATGTTTTATTTCGTCTTTCTGCTTTGTTGTTTGGTAAAAAGTAGTTTAAACAGTTACGGAATGTAATTATAAGAATTGAATGCAAATTTTATAATCTTTATTGGAGTATGAACGTGTGGGAATGGATACAAATTATATATGAATCCCGAGGGATTCATACATAATTTGTACCCATTCCCACACGTTCATACTCCAATAAAGATTATAAAAATTGCATTCAATTCTTAAATAAAGCCCAAATATGGGCTCCCAGCAGTTTACCATATGATCTTTCGAAGGATGATTTGGTTTAGGTATTCCATACCAATGCCTATTACGATATGGAGATATGTTGTACGTGCAAATCTCTTTCACACGTTCAATACAAGAAATCAAAATCGGGACAATATTTTACAAAGGTTGATGTGAAAAAAATTGAAATAGGAAAGCGATTTCTTCCCAAATACAAAACTTGTGAGAATACTGCGGTCTTTTACATTCCCAAATATATGAATCAGAACACCCATCCTCTGACAAGCGATGTTCAATATTGAAAGATGCTCTCAATATTTATTTTCAATAAAATAGTGTTGTTTTTGTTCTTGCATAGCACACACAATATTTGAATAACAGCAAAATTTATATCTGCCTCAGAAATTGAATGAAAATCAAACTTGGTCATACGTGTAAATCTGCGCTATTTCATAAAAATGATATTTATTTGTTGTTGAGCAGAACTGTGATTTTTACGCGCTGAAGCGCTCAGGGCTGATGACGGTACATTCGGTCTCTTACCCAAAGACTTCATGTTGAAAATATTAAGTGCTATATTCAGCGTATTCAACTAGAAGAAGCCTGAAAATATAATGATTAAACTTTCAACATAAACAATGTAATGAATTCTGACCAAACACTTGACATTCTTGTCGACTGTAATCTGGCGATATGAGACAAGAACAACAGTGCACAGATTATGTGACCTTTAACTCACCATTATTTATTAGAATCCTAGTTCCAAGAATTGCTCATTATCAAACTCAGCAGATATAACTTCAAACACGGCTGATATGACGCCGATTTCGGCTGATACGATCCAAGCTAGAGTTGTCTCCATTGATGCGTTACTGGGCAGTTAGTTGCATCGAAATCTTTCACAGTTTTCACCGAACGCAATCAGAACAATTAGTGTAACAAGACGTAATGGAGTGACTTGAAGCATAGTTTTCGAATGATGAGGAATTTATGATGCCAATAAGCAAGAATTAGATGGATAAAGACAAGAAAATTCAATACAAACTACAGTTAAAACTAGAAGTCCTGTCATGAACTGTGCGCTCATTTAGGCTTAATTACGCGTAGGAATTACGCGCAATTGCCATATCGAATGGCATCCAAATCACGACAGGTTCTTCTGGTTACTCACTGCAAACACAGGCAATGTTTTTGCCAATGGACCTCCGGGTTACCCGCAGGTCCATTGACTGAAACATTGCTTGTGCACAGGCCATGTGTACAGAATTTGATAGTCTTACTATGGCCACAACACATAGATTAACGCGCAGATCGGCGTGCTATTTTGTGCGCATTTCATGACAGGACTTCTAGTTTTAACTGTAAGATTCAGAGCCGTAAGCAGAGATTCATCGAAGTTGGAGAACAGATAACTGAGTTATCCAAACGTCACTGCTTCCACGGTGGGAATTAGATGTTCGGATAGCTGGTCTTGGAAAAGAAGAAACTTTGGACTTAGTGAAAAGATTGAGAAACAATAAGACTGTTAAAAATTCTAACTGTTTTGGTTAAACAGACAGGTTATTACTAAGTAGTTTCATGACGGCCGAGATATCAATCATTGATAACGTCACATCAGCATTCAACCCCCGGTCGCAGGCTGATATGAAATTGCCTCGGTAACCTCACAGCAGCCTTCAACCTTCGACCTCAGGCTGATTTGAAGTTACCTCGGGCTGGGATCTCGGCCTATATGAAACTACCAAATAATAACATCTAATTTTCTCTCTCTTCTCAAATACTTGTAATGATCTTTAGCAATCACATAATATGTTCATCTCCGCTCCGGCGAGAGCCATTTTTCCCCACCCCCCTTTAAGCTCCTCGATGAAATCGAACGCTGTGACACCTTAAAAATAATTGATACTGGCAGAGAGTATGTGGTCAGATTGAAATCCTTCCCGACCATAGGATTGAAACGGAAGTATCAGTCTTCGGGGACAGTGCATTAGTCCACAATTAAACTCTATACTAACCTGTGCTGTACGAGCTATTAGATCACCTTTACCTTACAAATGAAAGCCGGTGAAATTATACTTGCCTGTTCTGCTTTTAACAAACATATCCAAGAGGTAGATCAAATCACAGGTATAGTCAAGTGAAAGCCACAAGGCAAGATTATCGCTCTGTAATTCTACAAACACGGATCTGGCAATAATCATGATCAAATTATACATCACAGCTAACGCCATAACCATCAGCCATCGATAGTAGAAGTTCTCTGTCGGATCAACATATAACGCCCATATAGTTTTGATGCTGAAACAGATATTCAGAAAATGGTGTGAGCATAAAAAGGATTTCTATCTTTTGATCTGAACCGTTTTCGGCCATTTACCGCCCAGTCTAACAGCGGTAACTCACGATCGGTGAATAACATTCCGGATGTAATCCTGGTGTACGCAGCTGTATTCTTCTGTCGTACTTGTGCGCTGACCGCAGGTAGTTCGTTCACATTTCGTAGCCAACGTATCGAAAAAAATGTGGTTTCTGGTGATATCTGCCCGACAAATTCTCATTTTTGGAAATAACCCGCGGCCGATTGTGTAAGTTTCGTTGTGGTTCGGTGGGGGTTAATACTTCAATAATAAAACATAGGTTACGACAAAATAATGCAACATAAATTAAATTCCTAACCGCATGTTTTGCCAAACAGACTTAATCTTTTGAGTCTAATTGGACTCAAAGGAAGTGCATTTCATCCACATATGAATAGAGAAGAATGCCGTTTACGTCTTAACAAAGGTTCCGTCAAAATAAATGGCAGCAAATAGCGCACGATCTCGCTTACGCGAGATCGTGCGTTACTTGCTGCTATTTATTTTGGCGGACATTTTGTTAAGACACAAACAACCTGATTGCGTAGTAAAACAGGGTAGGTGGAAAAGCATCACAACCCTTTTTTCCAATAGGTTACCGCCATGTTATTTATTTATTTATTCGGGTTAAACGACACTTTTGACAGCCAGGGTCACCTCGTGTCGGACTCACCATGTTATATAGCATAACATGCTAACGGGTTAAGATGTAAGCTCTCTATTTCCAGCCCTGAACTCTGTTGTAAAAAATAACGGTGAAGACCAGGTATTGTGATTGGCTACAGTAATGGTGCAAATGGATATTTTTTTTTTTGGGGGGGGGGGGGGGATGGGGGGGGTGGGGGGGATGGGGGGGTGATGGGGGGGGGGGGCGCTCTCCCGAATTACGCATTGTTTTCGACATCATTCGAGGCGTTATATGAAACGTGGTATGTTCTTCCAGCAACTGCTCGGCATATTTTATCGGATTTTGGGTCACGTGATAAAAAGAATCCTCAACATTCAACTAGACCTAAATTTATAGTGAAATAAAAGTAACTCGCCTAGTAAACTAGTCCTTTACAGGGATGTTGGATTAGTCAGGACTAATTTACTCATTTCGTAAATTTCACTTCAAATGGGGGCATCGTTGGAGAATCTATATCAATATGATTCTCCTGGGATTCCCGGGAAGTGGAGCAGTGCTTGTTTTCTTTAGTAAATTAGAAACCGGTGACCAATATCTGGGTTGAAAGTACTCTAAAGTGAACAACAAAGGTATAAATGGTTGATTAACTCTTATTCCGCTGAGTATTTTAAAACTATTTTTCATCAAATCTAGTCATGGCTGCTTAACAGCAGCCATGACTAGATTTAATGAAAAATTCATGAAAATGTGATTTAAGAAATCACGTGTCAAAAATACAATGTAATTTGGTTAAATGGGATCAAAGCTTAATTATTTTAGTGGCAAGAGATTTCCTCTCCCGGGTAGAAATACCTGCAAGCAGCATGGAAGCAGTTAAATTGATTTTAAACTGGTGTTGCTGTCACGATACAATCAGAGATGGTGAAATTATCGGTTGATAACGAAAGTCGAATAAAGAACTGGGAATAAGTAACAGTTATCACGTCTCCTACTCTCATTTGGATAATTTATAGACAATGGGTGTAAAGAAATGGAATTTTGCATCTTAACCCTTTACCTAACGAAAACGACAGGAGCACGGTGGCTCAGCAGTTACGGTATTGGACTCCACATCGACATGTTCACGGTTCGGGGGTAACTGCGTTAAGGTCATAGGGGCAAGACTGTTTATCCTGATTACCCACGCGGTGGCTGCGTGTACTAAGGTGTACTACACGTCGATGTCTCACTTACCTTCAACCAATGCTAATCCTGCTTGTGCGAAGTTGATTATTTATTAATTTATTTATTTATTTTTTAAGGTTTAACGACACTTTAACAGCCAAGGTCATATCGCGTCGGAGACAGTTTTTACGGGTGGAGGAAGATGGAGTACCCGGAGAGAACCACCGAGCAACGACGAGCAGCTGCCAGCTCCCCAACGTCGTAACTCCGCACTGCAGCACAGGCAGGGTTAGACTGGTTGAAGACATGCGCACCATCGACGTGCACTACGCCTTAGTACACGGCATTATCGTGCCCCCCCCCCCGCCCATGTGGACAATCGGGGCTAAGTGCGAATCGATTGCACAGACAGTCACCCATCCAAGGAATAACCGGGCTCGACGTTGCTTAACTTCGGTGATCTGTCGAGAACCGGTTACCGCAACGCCACCGCGCCCCCGTGCGGAGTTGGTACGCCGGAGAGTCTGAAAGATGTTCATAGCCGCTCGGTGTTCTCTTCGAGTACTCCGGCTTCCTCCACTAGTAAAACTGTCCGATACGAGGTGACCTTGGCTGGCGAAAGTGTCGTCAAATCCCCATAAAATAATCCCTAGTTAATATTTATCAGACATAACTTTGGTTGAGTAATCGCTGTTATTGGATTGATAAATATGTATCTTAACCCATACAGTGCAGTCGTCGAGGATTGGTTATAATCCACGCGTGGGCACTGATGTCCACGGGTGCGTTATCCAATAAAAATCATCATCAGCAGAATTTTAATTAATAAAGCACCGGGTTGCACCCGGTGCTTCATTAATTAAATTTTTGATGATTATTTCTACAATAGTTGAGCAACGTCGAGCCCGGTTCGTCCTCGGATGGGTGACCGTCTGAGCGATCGATTCGGACTCCCGCGTTGTGTCCTTGGACAACACTTAACCCTGATTGTCCACATGGGGGCACGATGACGCCGTGTACTAAGGCGTACTGTACGTTGATGGTGCTCATGTCTTCAACCAATCTAACCATGCCAGTGCTGCAGAGCAGTTGGGGAGCTGGCAGCTGTTCGTCGTTGCTCGGTGGTCCTCTCCGGGCACTCCGGCTTCCTCCACCCGTAAAATTGTCACGGTCATGATTAACCATTGTGCATAAGTGTGTGACCTTAAACACCAATAAATAAATAAATAAATAAATAAATAAATAAATAAATAAATAAATAAATAGTGTTCGGAATCTAATATTATTGCGATCGTGAAAATATTGCCCACCAGCGGCAAAATAAGTGACCAGTCTAATGTGGCCATTCTGTACAGTGTTTCTTGAAGTTAAATATAATAGTGGACAGTTTTACTGTGTAATTTATTTATTTATTGAGGGCTTAACGTCACTTTCGACGGCCAGTGTAACCTCGTGTCGGACAGTTTTATGGGTGGGGGAAGCCGGAGTACCCGGAGAGAACCACTGAGCAACGGCGAGCAAATGTCAGGCTCCCCAACATACTAACTCCACACAAGCAGGGTAAGCATTGGTTGAAGGCAAGTGCACCATCGACGTGCAGTATGTCTTAGTACACAACGCCACCGTGCCCTCACGTGGGCAATGGGGTTGAAGTGTCTTGACAACGCGGTTATCTTAGGCGGGACGAACCGAGGGCCTCTCGGCTTGCAGCCTGCATCTCTACCTACTGAGCCACCGCGCCCCCGACGCTGTGTAATAAATACACCGATGCCATTACATTCTCCCAGTCACATTAATTTTCTGAAGTACCTTAATGATTAGTGTATCGTAATCAGTAAATTAGATTCCAAATATATAAAAAGACCACCCAGTGCTTATTTGTTGCTGAATCAGTATAAATCACCACGATTCCGACTGATGATATATCTGGATGATAGACTTAATGAATTATTTTGAAGGATTGATGGTATATTATTTTGAGGTTGCCAGTCAGCGTGTAATCGATAACTTTTCTGCTGATGAATTGCTGAGTTTGACCTCAAATTGTCTTTAAAATCTGAAATACGCTCCACTGTAGACGGCGTTGTGCCATCCCTGACTTATTTCATCATGAAAACCCCACTTTAGATAAATACTTTCGTGAAAAATATTAAACGGGCTAGGAAAGTCCGATTAAAGAAGCATGTAATTGTTGAGAAAACACATACGACATCAGTAGAAAATAAATCCAAGTTTCCTTTTGTTATTTTAACAACTTACAATTTTTTCCCCAATGAATTTGTATGTTTCACTTTTATTCCCAGCTACAAAAAAGAAAATGGCGTTTTCGCCATCATTTGAAATTTGGTAACTTTTTTCTGTTCATTATATCAACAGTGTGCGCATCGAAACATATAATGCAGACACTGTCCCTTCCATTAACCCTTTACCCAACGCAGACGATATCAAAATTTATTATTTTGAATATCATTTTTTTTTAAATTTTTCAAAAAAATTTCAACAAAACCCATATCATGTGACCCCACGTTGAAACGAGCTCGACGAGCTCGTTCCAACGAGGGGTCACATGATATGGTTTAGTTGAAATTTTTTGAAAAATAATATTTTTCCAACTGCTGAATTTGCATATTACGCGGGCGGATGCGGCCGTTTCGTTGGGTAAAGGGTTAATATAAAAATCTAGGAGGTGAGATTTCCTGAATATATCCTGGAAGAAATAAACACTTGCAAGGGGGCGCGGTGGCACAGTAGGTCGGTGGCTCAGTAGGTAGTGGTGCAGACTGCAAGCCGAGAGGTCCTCGGTTCGAATCCCACCTGCGGCAACCGCGTTGTGTCCTTGGGCAAGACACTTCACCGCGCTTGCCTACATGGGGGCACGATGACGCTGTGTACTAAGGCGAACTGCACGTCGATGGTGCACATGTCTTCAACCAATCTAACCCTGCCTGTGCCGCGGTGCAGAGTTCAGAGTTACGATGTTGGTAGCTGACAGCTGCTCGTCGTTGCTCGGTGGTTCTCTCCGGGTACTCCGGCTTCCTCCACCCGTAAAACTGTCACCGACATGATATGACCCTGGCTGTTAATGTGTCGTTAACCCCCCCCCCCCCCCCCCAAAAAAAAACAAAAAAACAAACACTTGTAAATTACTCTAAAGGCACATTCGTTATACAAAGACTCAAAGTGAACACATTGATGGGTGTTATAGTGATATCCTTAATGCTGGATTATCAGTGAACAAGTTGCTTCTAATTGGTTTTCCATAAAACAGCCACGTTTCCTTTTGTTACTCTTAACGAACAAAAATAAGCTGTCTGTTATTTTCGTTTATTAAAAGGAACAAAAGGAAACTTGGCTTTCTTTCTGCTGTTGTCAATAGAACGTAAGTGTTTTCTGAACAATTATTTGCTTCTCAATTGGATTCTCCTCGCGCGTCTAATGATTTCAAGGGAGACAACTTCAGCAAAAGTCGATTTTCAAAAGTCAGAGATGTAGGCACGGGAATTCTGGGGGAATCAGAATCTAAATAAAAACTCTAAATCGTCAGTACATACTCCCAGAACATATGACCATGTCCATAACACTGTTGTACATTACAACCAAGACTCACTCAAGAAATCGAATATGACATACTCAAAAACACAAAAGTATGGAACAACCGCAGAATAAGGGCAAGAAGAGAATTTCTAAACGGAATGTCATCATTGTACCTAACACGTACTGTTGTCCATTCCATCAGATCTCTAAATTGCTCCTCGATTATTTAAAGGTTATTTAACCCCACAGCACAATTTGCAACCTTAAAAATTCAAAACACGCCCTCTGACAGAATGATCACTTTCAGAAAAGTCATCTTAACAACACGTGCTACCATGTACACTAAGATTTTTACGATTTTGTCCAAAATAACCATGCCAGAACATGGACACCCATCATGAAATACGCATGCAATCACTTCCGAGCTCCAGTGGTATTCTGGCAAACCAGGCAACATGAAATCCATATCTTCTACGACTAAGCAGAATTGTTTGAGGTTTATAACACACAGAGCCGAGATCTAAAAGATGGCACAAACCGTGTGTAATACGTGAGGGGGAGCGTGGTGGCCAAGTGCTTATGGCATTGAACTTCAAAGGTACCGAAAGGTAAAACGTTCGATCTCCGCCAGAGGTGGCTGCGTTGTGTCCTTGGGCAAGGCACTTCATCCCGATTGCACACGTGGTGGCACGGTGGCGCTGTTTATACTAAGGCGTACTGTACACACAGAGTCGGTCATACAAACGAAGTTCTGTTGTACCCCATTCCGGCGTTTGTGGCCCAGCATTGATAACTTGGAGTACCAGTAAAGTACTTATTAATTAACCGTTTACCCGGCGTAACGGCCAAAACAGACCAGCGCAATTCTAAAAAATTGCCAATTAATTTATATTATTTCTTCATTTTTTGTCTCAAAAACATAGGTTATGACCCCTCGTTGGAACGAGCTCGTCGAGCTCGTTCCAATGAGGGGTCATAACCTATGTTTTTGAGACAAAAAATGAAAAAAATTCAAGTTATTCAAGAATTTTTTTTGCAGGTGTCGTCTGCTGTTCATGTTAGGTGAAGGATAAACAACTGATCAAATATTTCAACTTCATCAAGGCATGCATGCCTTCGGTGAAGGTATGCCTTGATGATGCATTTAGAATATTAGTCTGTAGGGATTTTAGTTGGAAAACTCAAGACCTCTTTGAAATTTAATTGTGGATAAATAAAATATGTGGGGGCGCGGTGGCTCAGTAGGTAGAGGTGCAGGCTGCAAGCCGAGAGGTCCTCGGTTCGAATCCCACCTGCTGCAAGACACTTCACCTCCATTGTCCATGTGGGGGGCACGGTGACGCTGTGCACAAAGGCGTACTGCACGTCGACGGTTCACTCGTCTTCAACCAATGCTAACCCTGCTTGTGTCGAGTAAGTACGTTGGGGACTCTGACAGTTGCCCACCGTTGCTCGGTGGTTCTCACCAGGTACTCCGACTTCCTCCTCCCGTGAAACTGTCCGACATGAGGTGACCCTGGCTGTTGAAAGTGTCGTTAAACCCCAATAAATAAATAAATTGTCTTTTCGGGTACTGCGGCTTTCTCCACCCGTAAAACTGTCCGACTCGAGGTGTAAATAAAAGGCACATTGACGACTATTAATCATCGTGCTATAGCTGAAAAAATAGGCTGGTTCAGATTACATGGAATAGAAATCGGTCGAGATTTTATTGGGGTTTTTTTTGTTTTGTTGTTGTATTGCTATTCTATCTTCTCACACAGTATTTATTTATTTATTTATTTATTTATTTATTTATTTATTTATTTATTTATTTATTATTGTTGAAGGTCACATACTTAAGCACAATGGCTAATCATGACCGTGACAGATTTACGGGTGGAGAAAGCCCAACCCAACGGTCATGTAATACACCACTGTAAAGCTTATTCATTCTCCTTTCCATTGATACTGGGTATTGTTGGATACGTTGTGTGAATCAAATTTGAGGGGGGTATAACGAAGATGAGTGCTATCGTTTTCGAAAAGCGAGTTGTGAATCTTGTTAATATTTATATACCATTATAGGGGCACGTCAGCATAGATTCAAAAATGGTATCAAATATCGTTTTTCTTTCGATTTCCCAGCTTGTGCCGAGTACCTGTGGATCAGTCGGGAAATCAGAACATCATGTCATTTTATCCCCAAAAGGCGACATGTGCAAAAGTCTTTCTTGAATAAGTAAAAAACTACTCATTTTTGCCTCTTATACACAGCTTATGAGCCAGTGTTTCCGCTAGGTCAAAAAACGACGTGGCCGTTTCTGAGATGAAAATGCAAGAGCACCTCCATTACCATGGTTTGCAAAAGAGAGTACTATACTACTATAATGGAATGGGTCCAGGATAACTCAGTTCTCTCACACGAGGGGCAATTTTAAACCGTGCATCAAAAGATGATGTTCTCATCATTCTTGAGAGCTTGTATCAGTTAACTCCTTGCCCGCGTAATATGCAAATTCAGCAGTTGAAAAAATATTATTTTTCGACAATTTTCAACAAAACGATATCATGTGACCCCCTCTTTGGAACGAGCTCGTCGAGCTCGTTCCAAAGAGGGGTCACATGATATGGTTTTGTTGAAAGTTTTTGAAAAAAAATAAAAAATGATACTGAAACATCATATTATTGAAAATAATAAATTTTGATATCGTCTGCGTTGGGTAAAGGGTTAAAATAAACCCGTAAAAAAAAACAATCATAAATAAACGCCGGGCTTCAAATACAATATAATAAAATTCATAATTCAACATTATTGTTACTATTGGCAAGTGAAACCAAAACGTGGTGTGTTATATGCATCAAACAACTAATTTCACATCTCGCCATTGACAAGAAATCAGAGGGAAAACCACAAACAAAAGACAAAAACAGTAAACCACATCAAAAAGAAGGAGATTAGAAAAGAGGATTAGGGCTTTAGAGACACTCGGAGTTTCCTCGAATATCTCGAGGGTGGTCCTCAAGTGCATGCTCACAAAAAGCGCCAACCCCCCCCCTCCACCGTGATTTGACCCCACCCCCTCGCTTTGAACCTGATGGGACACCGCGCCGCCAAGAACACCAAAGCACAGAAAACCAAACATACCTTATACCAAATTAGGGGGAGGTGTCGAGTCAAATGTTACCACTCCAATGTCATGCAAACAAACCAACTCCACAGTTCTGGATGCGGGAGCATTATCAGAATGTGAGACACTGCCTATACTCGTTCCGTAAAATGTTAGGGGAAAAATACCGTATTAAAGTAGGTTGGGCAATGCCAATCTTTCAAGCCGATTTCAGGTAAATTGTTAAAATTCTAAATAAAATTTAAATCTTGTTTACGCATGTCTCTAACTATATATATATCCAAAGAGTAGTTGGTGTCACCATGCTTTTTTCATTTCTGGTATGAGTATTAGTATTTTGCTCTAAAATGTATAATGAAAAGTAAATCTAGTGTTTTTGAGTGGCTTCCGATCATTTCCAGCAATAAATCAACACGTATTCACCTTCAATTGATGCATAAAGCCGCTGGTCCAAACATGGCCTGAAAGTCCGTAATATAAGTATTGGTTTGGTACGTCCTTTCGAAGGACGTACCAAACCAAAGACTTATATTACGGACTTTCAGGCCATGTTTGGATCGCCCCCCCCCCCCCCCCCCCCCCAGCTGAATCAGATTGCAAGACGCTATCTGTTCCGAGTATCAATTAAATCACTTCCGAATATCAATAATTCTATGCACTGTTTACTTTCATGCATCAATTCAAGGTTGAAACGTGTGGAATTATCAGATTCTTATAAAAAGAGTATTGGTATTTTGTATGGAAATAGGTTAAAGGCAGGAGTACTTATCCTACTGAGAGCACTTTATAAAGTCAAAAAGTAAGTTACCAATCGAACTGAAGCCAATAATATATAGTTTTTGTAATTGTATTTTCTAGAACTGTATTTTCTGCCCATGAACATTAGTGACTGGAGTGAACAATTAGCGATTGAAAGGACGTGATAATTTACCGATCGGTAAATTGTCAAGTCCTTTAAAACACTAATGGTTCATTTCTACCATTTGTCGCCACAGATAGGAAATACAGTTCTGAAAAAATACATTTGCGAAAGGTTTTTAGTATTGGCCTCTGGATGTATTCCCCGTGCTTTGAGTGACACCGAGTCGCGTGTTACAGCGCGGAACAGGTTGTTCAAATTCACAAAATACAACTGACGCCCGTCCTTCGTTCAAATAACAAAAACCCACGGACTCAGGTATACTCACTCAAGAAATCAGATATTTTCAAGTGACGTCACTTCAACACCTAGTCTGTTGTTCTGCCAGGTATGTAATAGTTACACCCTGGTTCTTTTGTCTTTTCGGGGTAAGTAATCAACTTGAATTACACACCAATTCCTTTGTCTTCTCCGGGTTGGTAAGAGACGTGAAATACCGATAGAACAATAGACTAGGTGTCACTTGAACACCTGTACGCACTTACCATACCTGGGTCCGTGCGTTCTATGAATTGGCGTGTAAGTAAGATACTGACCTCGCTGTCGGTAGTCATGAATTTGAACAACCTGCCAACGTGCTGTAACACCTCGCCACTTCGCGACTCGGCATCACATACCGCACGTTGGCAGGTTGTTCAAATTCATGAATACCTCCAGCTCAGTTAGTAACTATTACATATCTGATGAACAATGGACCGACTGTTTAAGTGACGTCACTTGAATACCTCTCGTGCACTGAGTACACCCGAGTCCGTGCGTTTGATTGATAGAACAAAAGACAGAGCGTAAGTCAGTTACCAATCTGGCTATCGTTATTCATAAATTTGGACAACCTGCCAGCGTACTGTAACACCTCGCCGCTAGGAGACTAGGCGACACCCACCAAAACGCTAAAAGACAATCGGAAAGGCTATAGAGCAAGGGCGTACTGCTTTATACATTCTTGGCGAGTGAACAGATATTTAGAGGGATCGAGTTCTCCTACTGAAACCACTTTAACCGGATAAGCCTTCAGACGAAACAGTGCGTATCCTAACTCCGAGAATTCAAATCTCCTACTTGTTCGCTGAATATTGTGTGATAAGTAGATGGATATATTTATTATACGCTAAACGACAGATTATCGAAGAAATTTCGGAAAGATAGAAATCATATCCCACACTGTGAAGATATAGAAATGTTCACTTTCACGGTATCAATCAAAATGGCGGCTTTCAAAGCATCACTTCAATGTGAATACGAGTCAAATTATCACTGGAAATGATTAATTTGTTCTAAAAACGTACAATGAAAAGAAAATTTAGTGTTTTTGAGTGGATACCGATCATTTCCAGCAATAATTCAACACGTATTCACCTGGAATTGATGCATGAAACCCGCTGGTCCAAACATGGCCTGAAAGTCCGTAATATAAGTTTTTGGTTTGGTACGTCCTTTCAAAGGACGTACCAAACCAAAGACTTATATTACGGACTTTCAAGCCATGTTTGGAATGGAAACCCGCCAGCTGAATCAGATCGCAAGACTCTATCTTTTCCGAGTATCAATCAAATCACTTCCGTGTATCAATGATTCAATGCGCTGTCCACTTTCATGCATCAGTTCAAGGTTGAAACGAGTGGAATTATCAGATTCTTATAAAAAGCGTATAATAAAAAGAAAATCTAGTGTTTTTGAGTGGATACCTAAAATTATCTCACTTGTGACCGAGACAGACGGTTATTTTCGCTCGGGCAAGCCCTCACGAAAAATAACCATTTGTCTCGGTCACTCATGAGGTAATTTTCGGTATTCACTCACAAACACTAGATATCCCCCATGTTTATTCTGCAGTGTACCAGTACATTAACAACAATAACCTAAACTAGTATACAACATGGAAATGGCATGGCCTGAAAGACTGTCTTCCTGCCGTTCCCTTAATATATATATATATATATATATATATATATATATATATATATATATATATATATTGGCATCAGTGTAATGAAAATCTTTTCAAAGACACGAATATCTGACAGTTGATTCATGCGGCGAGATGGGGTCAATAGCTCAAATTTTGGGAGAAGGAGGATGAGACACCAGAGGGTTTTGACGGCTGATACAATGGGGGACAAGCTGGGTTGTCGTATTTGGCGCCACCACTGTATCAACAGCCTCAATATTTTTATTATTCAGAGATAATTTAACGTTGTTTACCCTATATGAATCATTTTGTGGGTGAAATATCATATATTTAGTTTTAGTGGGGTATATATAGCTTGGCCCCCAACTGATGCATTGTCGATGACAGGTGGAGCATGTCAATAATTAATCGTTCTTTTCATGATCGGTCAAAAATGTTTGCGTAACTGATAACTAAATTATATGCTATCAACAGCATATTAAATCGCACAGTCACTCTCGCTATTTCCCTGCAGTTGAACGATGATTCTGGATTTGTGGTTTGCTAACAGTGAAGTGGAGAGAATAATATCATATCAGCACGCCGAAATGGATCAAAACTTGTACAAGCAACAACAGCAATCGTTCAGTTAAGGATCCACCCATACTATTCAAAAAGTAGGGGGTATCCAAACTGATGTTGATATTTTCGGAAAATGGTACTGGATAGGGTGTTGGATACATCAATATGTTGCCAAGTTTAGTGTGAATCATGAATGTCAATAGCCCTAGAAAACTTCGTGTAGGTTTTTCGCACGAGAAGCCCTGTTAATGTCTGTGGGGTACGTTTTGAAATTTTCTTTTGTACTGGACGGGCTTTTTCGGAGGTCTCATAGTTCTTTTCTTGGAATAAACTCGTTCATCAATAGTTTCTGGTCGAAACGTAACGTTTGAGGTATGAGAAGACCGACACGTGACGAACGTTTACGTGCCGTTGGTATGTTGGAAGCTGGCAACAGACAGACTGCAGTGGCTCAAATTCTCAACGTTACTCAATCGGTGATTAGCAGGTTGTGGTCACGCTACCGTCAGACAGGCAATGTTGATGACAGACGTCGGTCAGGTCGTCCAAGGGCGACAACTGCTAGCCAGGATCGTTTCATCCGAATCACAGCATTTCCTAACCGTCATCAAATAATAACACTATGGCCAGCTGCTGATTTGCCTCAGAAATTGGACAGCAGCTGCTCCGAGCGACATATGCGCGAGTCAGTGGTCAGACTATCCGAAATCACCTACACAGCTGGAATTTGTACGCTCGACGACCTCGAATAATTCCAAGTTTGACTGAACGTCACATCGCAGCAAGGCGTAATTGGTATGGAGCACGACAGCGCTGGGACAATCGTCGGTGGAGGAACGTCATGTTTTCCGATGAATCGAGGTTCATTCTCGACTTTTATTGGGTAAAGGGTTAGAACCCAATAAATATAGATAAATCGATGAAGTTAACCTGAAGTATTGCATTGTGGTTATTTCAGTCCACGAGGAGATGAAAACAAATTGATCAAGCATTTTTGTCCCAAGAAGCACAAATCTTGATCGGTTTGATTCATCCCCTGACGAATTTCCAACAACAATAATTGATTTACAAAGTCATCTATCTGGACATTGTTCTCCCACTTTCCTCTTGACGCTGGATGTATGGTAATGTGGTTAAACATATACTACTAGTCAGGAAGGGCAAGTGTTAGGGATAAGTATTTGGAAAAAACAAACAATACTGACAAGTTTTAGCTTACCAAAACGGGTCTATCAGATAATCTTAAATGAAATTTTTGGCAGTCGATGAACTTTTAACACTATTTATGCCACGACTACTACGTATATTCAACGTGATACAATACATTGTTTATTGGGGTTTAACGAGTGCATAGCCCAAGGACACAATGCCGTTACCCCTGGTGGGGGTTGAACTGTAGACCTTGGTGTGAAGTCCAATGCACCAACCACTGTGCCGCAAGCGCGACCCCACTACAGTCATTGGTAAATGTTCCGATAAGAGTAAACTCCTCGCCCGCTGATTGGATGAGAGCTGGCTTAGTTTATTTCATGTTTACGGCCCCAGTAGGAAATGTTACCGTCTGACGTCACAACGCGAAATATTTGAAATTACGTCGCCCGTTTCGTAATTGCTTCATCAACGAAGTGACTAGCAAGCCACTTCATTTTTTCTGGATTGTTCACATGTGCATCAAACGGTGCTTCGGGTGAAGTGTTATTTGAATTACAAACCGATTTAAGATTAGAACTAAGATGGAATGAGTTTATCTGGTTTATTGATTATTTATCCAGTGCTGTCGTGGGGTACACAAGAGGTTTATTTACTAAACATGTGATCGTTAAAAGTTGCCTTGAAGAAGGCAACTTTTAACGATCACAAGTTTAGTAAATAAGCCTCTCGTGTTTCACGATGCAGGTTTTGGGCTGTGGGTCGTGTCTTATTGGAACATATACGTCATTGTGATGAGTTGACGGTAACATGGTCCGAGGTTTGCGGCTCTGAGCGTATGTTCAACCTCGACGCTTGGACCATGTGTTAAAACCGGATTATGAGTAAGAACGTCATGTAAGAACGCATCTCGTTGGACGTCTGGGTGACGTTATGGCGTGAATGAAATTTATACCATGATTACCTATTCTACTATATATGAAAAGCCTATGACATAAATTTTAGCTTTACACACCAACCGTGATGAACACGTCAGCAATGGGATTTCAATAGTTAGAATTTACACCTACAATGGAAGACATCCAAGTTGACCTTTGGTGACCTCACCTTGAATGCGAACTTGTCTAAATTTTTCACTCGTCGCCTGGTGAAGAGTGAAATGAAACCGGCAATTATTTATTACGTTTTAAAATACGTTTACATCATAAGATACCAAAAATTAACAAACATACTTTGTCTCATGTTATTAAAGCACCCTTAACTCGAAAAAGTATGTTATTATGTTATTAAAATGATAATGGCCCCATAATTTGAGAGTTTCGTTTTCTATTTCGTTTCAGCGATAAAATTGCCAGCGTAAGTACCGCCCACCGGTGCTCATGTAAATAAAACACAGAATCTCACGTGTGAATATTGATTTATTTAACATTTAAACTCTTATTAATCTGACGATCATGGTATAAATAATATATACCCAGAGTAGCTTGGTGTGGCCTGTTACCTGAACCAGGTTGGGTGGCACCTTGTTAAGGTCCGTTTTCTTTCACTCGTCAAATCGCCGAAACCATACACGCCAGCTAAGAGCCCAAGGCAGACTATACTTGCCGATGAAGGCCTATCTTCACCACAAAATCACAAGCGGCAGACTACAGTTAAAACTAGAAGTCCTGTCATGAAATGCGCACAAATAGCACGTTGATATGCGCGTTAATGTGCGCGTTATGACCCAATTAAAGCTATCATTTTCTGTACATATGGCCTGTGCACAGTAACCCGGAGGTCCATGGCAGAAACATTGCATGCGTTTGCTATGAGTAACCAGGAGAACCTGCCGTGCTTTGGATGCCATTCGATATTGCAATTGCGCGCAATTCCAACGCGCAATTAAGCCTAGATAAGCGCACTATTCGTGACACGACTTCTAGTTGTAACTGTATATTTGCCTGAAGCATAACAACAAGAAACATCAACTCCAATCCTCTTCCACCTTTACACCGCCCAGACATGATGCTGATGACGCTGTCTCAAATTAACGAAATTATAACATACCGTAAACGAGGGTCGAAAGGGGCTTGCCTCAGAACGTCCCAGCGCGCCTACGGCGCGCTAAAACCATTATTTTAAACTTTAGACTTGGCCTGGTGTACCAAATGTTCACCCCTAGTGGTGAAGTGGTGTTAACTGCGCGCCAAAGGCTCGCGGTTAACACAACCTCACCACTCGTGGTGGACATTTCGTACACCAAGCTACTATGGCTATATTCTATATGCTTCTATACAAAACAGTGTCAAGCAAGAAAGACCACTGAACGTACTAATCGTCCTTATCTGTTTTGTTGCTAGTAGTGCTAAAGGACAATCGCCTTTTGAACTACGCGCGACTCGAATAGTTGACTAAATATCGGAGGCAAATCTGTCGTGGAAATAAATTAATTTACTTGATGAATATTTGTCCCACGTGGTCAATAAACGCAAATAATTGTTTTTTATCGGGAAGATTTCCGGTGTTTGAATGATGACCCGACATTACTTATTTGTGGCACATTCATTCAATTTAATGTGAGAATGATAATCCATTATCACTTACTTGTCAACTAAATTTTGAAGATAGATTGAACAGTTTAGAAGAAACGGTAAAATGGAGGAATTGCGCCAACCGAAATCCTGCGTTGGAAACTGATAGAGTCGGAGGCGCAGACGAAGGTTGTATCGGTTTTCAAACTAGCGTATATTTCCATATGCCCTGGGATAAGATTTAATACCGGGAAGGGAATTTCACAGCACTGCGGCAGTTCCAGGTTCTAAAATTCATCCCCGATACCCGGGAAATTCATAGACCATAGTATCAATGATTGCATATTATAGTTAACCCTTTCTCTAACATGAAAAGCAGAAGACACTTGCAAAGAAAATTCTTGAATAACAGAATTTTTTCATTTTTTTTGTCTCAAAAACATAGGTTATGACCTGTCATTGGAACGAGCTCGAAGAGCTCGTTCCACAGAGGGGTGATAACCTATGTTTTTTTAGACAAAAAAAGAAAATATAATGAAAATTAATTGGCGATTTTTGAGAATAGCGCTGGCCGGTTTTGGCTGTTACGTTGCCTAAAGGGTTGATGCGATTTCGGCGAATATCAGTTTCTTCCAAGACCAGCATAGCCGTTGGAGCTATGGTTTAATCTACGGAAGGGAATTTCCAGGTTATCGGTTCTGAAAATGAGTGCTAATGCACGGGAAATTCATAGACTAGAATCGGGAATCAAAGGTTGCTGTCCTGTGAATTCTCCGGGTATTAAGACTGATATTCAGAAACGACAACCGGAAATTTCAGGTATTGTGAATGACTTTCAAAACCGAGAATCAGAAAATACCGGTTCCCGGAATTACACCCTACTCTGGAATAGACAAAGATGATGAATTGTTTTCATTACAAACTCCCTTCACTTTTTTACGAGTTATGCAGGGAAAGAGGGGTGGGTGGTGGAGGGGTCGGAAAAATATTTGCAGTACACGATGCCGTTTTTTGCATTCGACCTTCCCGGACACCCGCCGACCTTAAACCGCAAGGTTTTCCTTATTTTCCGCATATTTTTTCCGGTCATTTTGAACAACCACCCCATATCCTGAAAAAAAAAGTCCGACTTATTTTGGACACCCACCCCTCTCAGTATCATATATACATTTTTTCCAGATTCATGTGGTAAAAACTGCGTTGTCAAGTTCCATTTTCTAGCGTTTCTGGGCATTTCTTATGTGACTCTGAGATTTTACAGAGGTATTTTGACACATTAAAGAATGTAATGCGACACATGAACCTGTGAAGGCCGTTTAGGTTGTGACTATTTTAACAGTTCGTGACAGGACTTCTAGTTTTAACTGTATTTACATACTGCTTTCCAGGCATCTGTTGAGTCTTAACAAATTCATTATAAATGAACTATTTAAGAGATTTCCAGTACAGTTGCCATGGACTGGTCAAAATCCACGTGTGGGTAGTGATGTCCACGCATGCGTTTACCAGGTAATAAAAATCATCACCAGCAAAATTTTAATTAATGAAGCACCAGGTTGTACCCGGTGTTTTATTAATTAAACTTTTGATGAGAATTCCTATAATTAGTGTTTGGAATCTAATATTATTACGTCCGTGGAAATATTGCTCATCCGTGGAAAGTGACCAGTTCACAGTGGGATTACTATAGTCTTGTCAGATAAAAGGTTAAAGAATGTGTTCCTGGAATTGTAACAACTCCTTCACTTCTCTCCGAGTTCTGCTTCTCAGTCTCTCAATGACAGCGACAATAAAATGTGGTTTTCACTGTCAATAGAATTCAATGATACGCAAAGAGTTACATTTTGTGGTGCGCCTTCAGTGTCGCTGGTAAGCTGCCGTAATGTGCCAAAACATCAAGAATAGTGAGGGTGTCTTCAAATAACAACTGCAATATGCTTCAGTATTTATACCGCATAAATAAATCTTTGGCAGAAAATGCCCTTAGTGATCTTAATACTTTTTGTTTGTCGTTTAAGGGGTCGTCCAACCTAACTTTGGTCAATTTTTTGATATTTTTCCCAATGCCTCAGAAACAGATAAGAGAAGTAAGGAAAGGCAAATTATATATCAAAATAATGAGTAAAGTGCATAGAAAAGGTACATATATTTTTTTTCAGGAAAAAAAGTGAATTTTATGATTTTGAAGAAGATTAATTTGCAAATGGCATAAGTAACGAACCGGTAAAACCACAAAATAATCGGTAATTCGAAAGCCTTGTCCTCAATATAATGATAACATACTACAGACTCGGAGAAAGCATTTTTTTGACACACACTCTGGTGGGTTTTGACGTTTGAATGTAATAACTCCACATTGACATGTCCACGGTTCGACCCCCGTCAGGGGTAACTGCGTTATGGCCATAGGGGCAGGACTGTTTATCCTGATTACCCGCGCGGTGGCTGCGTGTACCAAGGTGTACTACACGTCGATGTCTCACTTACGTTCAACCAATGCTAACCCTGCTTGTGCGGAGTTGATTATTTATTAATTTATTTATTAAGGTTTAACGACTCTTTAACATCCAAGGTCAAATCGTTTCGGTGACAGTTTGTACGGGTGGAGGAAGCCGGAGTATCCGGAGAGAACCACCCAGCAACGACGAGCAACTGCCAGCTCCCCACCATCGTAACTCCGCACTGCAGCACAGGCAGGGTTAGATTAGTTGAAGACACGCACATCATCGACGTGCAGTACGCATTAGTACACGGCGTCATCGTGCCCCCCCCCCCCCAATGTGGACAATCGGGGTTAGGTGCCTTACCCAAGGAGACAACGAGCGGGAGTCCGAATCGATTGTTCAGACTGTCACTCATTCAAGGACTAACCGGGCTCGACGTTGCGTAACTTTGGTGATCTGACGAGAATCGGTTACCGCAACGCCACAGCGCCCCCGTGTGGAGTTGGTACGCTGGAGAGTCTGAAAGATGTTCAAAGCCGCTCGGTGTTCTCTTCGAGTACTCCGGCTTCCTCCACCAGTAAAACTTTCCGACACGAGGTGACCTTGGCTGTCTAAAGTGTCGTTAAAACCCCATAAAAATAATCCATAGTTAATATTTATCAGACATAACTTTGGTTGAGTAATCGCTGTTATTGGATTGATAAATATGAGTAGTAAGTATGTATTGTGGTTTTGAGGAAAAGGTTGCAGGATCCCATGTGACGTCATAGTCACGTGATCCAGTGACGCCATGTTGTGTTGTCATGGTATCCCGCGAGAGCGGCCATCTTGTGACGTCATCTCCATAGTGATACGTTGCGTTAGTGCGCGTGCGCAGCGCGTGTTGTTAGGGTGATACGCGTTTCCGTCGTCCATTTGTATACGAGAGGCCGCCATCTTGGTTTCTATGCTAGCACGTGGTTGCTATGTGACCTAAAACCTTCTTATAGGGGTATGTTCGGAGGGTGTGTTCGATTGAATCCGACAAGTTTTACTATTTCGATTCTTTCAGAATTCTCTACTTCTATCTATATATGCAATAGTTTTCGTCTACCTGACCATATTCCTGGCGTATACCCCAGTAGAGTAGAAGAGCCTTTCAGTTGGAACAGTTTTGCTTATTGTTACTATATTTAGATTTTCTGGTCTGTTCTTGTCCTGACCAATTTCGGTGTACTCTTGTGGTTTCATTTATCCAGATCATCCAATCAGTTCACTTTCCTGGCGCTAACTAACCAATCAGATTACTTGATTTCCATAAGCTGTACTTAACCGAACAGAGTTATCTCCCCTTACTACAATGAAGTCCTATCCGAGTCTCATCACCTCTGTATCCAATGGCCACGTCCCATGGAATCCCTCTTTGTGAAATGTCCCTGGTTATGGAATCCCTTTTTATTCGTATGAGGCAATGAGGGCTATGTAAAAGCCCTCAATGAGGCCTCATTTACTATCCCTCGTAGCCCCATTTTCTGTTGAGGCCATGCGGGCTATGAGAAAGCCCTCAATGAGGCCTCATTTACTGTCCCTCTTAGCCTCATTTCCACTGGGTCACGTGACTATGACGTCACATGAGATCCTGCATGCGATCCAGCAACCTTTCCCTCAAAACCACATTACATACTACTAATATGTATCTTAACCTATACAGTACAGTCGTCGTGGACTGGTAATCCACACGTGGGCACTGATGTCCACGCATGCGTTACCCATGTAATAAAAATCATCATCAGCAAAATTTTAATTAATGAAGCACCGGGTTGCACCCGGTGCTTCATTAATTAAATTTTTGATGATTATTTCTACAATTAGTTTTCGGAATCTAATATTATTGCTTCCGTGAAAATATTGTCCACCTGCGGAAAGTGACCAGTCTAATGCGGCCATTCTGTACAATGTTTTTTGAAGTTAAATATAACAGTGGACAGTTTTACTGTGTAATTTATTCATTTATTTATTGGGGTTTAACGACACTTTCGACAGCTAGTGTAAACAGTTTTATGGGTGGAGGAAGCCGGAGTACCCGGGGAGAACCACTGAGCAACGGCGAGCAAATGTCAGGCTCCCTAACATACTAACTCCACACAAGCAGGGTTAGCATTGGTTGAAGACAAGTGCACCATCGACGTACAGTATGTCTTAGAACACAACGCCACCGTTCCCCCCACGTGGGCAATGGGGCTGAAGTATCTTGACAACGCGGTTGTCGTAGGCGGGATTCGAACCGAGGAACACTCGGCTTGCAGACTGCATCTTTACCTACTGAGCCACCGCGCCTCCGACGCTGTGTAATAAATACACCGATGCCATTACATTCTCCCAGTCACATTAATTTTCTGAAGTACCTTAATGATTAGTGTATCGTAATCAGTAAATTAGATTCCAAATATATAAAAAGACCACCCAGTGTTTATTTGTTGCTGAATCAGTATAAATCACCACGATTTCGACTGATGATATATCTGGATGATAGACTTAATGAATTATTTTGAAGGATTGATGGTATATTATTTTGAGGTTGCCAGTCGGCGTGTAATCGATAACTTTTCTGCTGATGAATTGCTGAGTTTGACCTCAAATTGTCTTTAAAATCTGAAATACGCTCCATTGTTGACGGCGTTGTGCCATCCCTGACTTATTTCATCATGAAAACCCCACTTAGATAAATGCTTTCGTGAAAAATATTAGACGGGCTAGGAAAGTCCGATTAAAGAAGCATGTAATTGTTGAGAAAACACATACGACATCAGTAGAAAATAAATCCAAGTTTCCTTTTGTTATTTTTACAACTTACAATTTTTCCCCCAATGAATTTGTATGTTTCACTTTTATTCCCAGCTACAAAAAAGAAAATGGCGTTTTCGCCATCATTTGAAATTTGGTAACTTTTTTCTGTTCATTATATCAACAGTGTGCGCATCGAAACATATAATGCAGACACTGTCCCTTCCATTAACCCTTTACCCAACGCAGACGATATCAAAATTTATTATTTTAAATATCATTTTTTTTTAAATTTTTCAAAAAAATTTCAACAAAACCCATATCATGTGACCCCACGTTGAAACGAGCTCGACGAGCTCGTTCCAACGAGGGGTCACATGATATGGTTTTGTTGAAATTTTTTGAAAAATAATATTTTTCCAACTGCTGAATTTGCATATTACGCGGGCGGATGCGGCCGTTTCGTTGGGTAAAGGGTTAATATAAAAATCTAGGAGGTGAGATTTCCTCTTTATATCCTGGAAGAAATAAACACTTGCAAGGGGGCGCGGTGGCTCAATAGGTCGGTGGCTCAGTAGGTAGTGGTGCAGACTGCAAGCCGAGAGGTCCTCGGTTCGAATCCCACCTGCGGCAACCGCGTTGTGTCCTTGGGCAAGACACTTCACCGCGCTTGCCTACATGGGGGCACGATGACGCTGTGTACTAAGGCGAACTGCACGTCGATGGTGCACATGTCTTCAACCAATCTAACCCTGCCTGTGCCGCGGTGCAGAGTTCAGAGTTACGATGTTGGTAGCTGACAGCTGCTCGTCGTTGCTCGGTGGTTCTCTCCGGGTACTCCGGCTTCCTCCACCCGTAAAACTGTCACCGATATGATATGACCCTGGATGTTAATGTGTCGTTAACCCCCCCCCCCCCCCAAAAAAAAAACAAAACAAAAAAACAAACACTTGTAAATTACTCTAAAGGCACATTCGTTATACAAAGACTCAAAGTGAACACATTGATGGGTGTTATAGTGATATCCTTAATGCTGGATTATCAGTGAACAAGTTGCTTCTAATTGGTTTTCCATAAAACAGCCACGTTTCCTTTTGTTACTCTTAACGAACAAAAATAAGCTGTCTGTTAGTTTCGTTTATTAAAAGGAACAAAAGGAAACTTGGCTTTCTTTCTGCTGTTGTCAATAGAACGTAAGTGTTTTCTGAACAATTATTTGCTTCTCAATTGGATTCTCCTCGCGCGTCTAATGATTTCAAGGGAGACAACTTCAGCAAAAGTCGATTTTCAAAAGTCAGAGATGTAGGCACGGGAATTCTGGGGGAATCAGAATCTAAATAAAAACTCTAAATCGTCAGTACATACTCCCAGAACATATGACCATGTCCATAACACTGTTGTACATTACAACCAAGACTCACTCAAGAAATCGAATATGACATACTCAAAAACACAAAAGTATGGAACAACCGCAGAATAAGGGCAAGAAGAGAATTTCTAAACGGAATGTCATCATTGTACCTAACACGTACTGTTGTCCATTCCATCAGATCTCTAAATTGCTCCTCGATTATTTAAAGGTTATTTAACCCCACAGCACAATTTGCAACCTTAAAAATTCAAAACACGCCCTCTGACAGAATGATCACTTTCAGAAAAGTCATCTTAACAACACGTGCTACCATGTACACTAAGATTTTTACCATTTTGTCCAAAATAACCATGCCAGAACATGGACTGGCATGGAAATATACAGAACACCCATCATGAAATACGCATGCAATCACTTCCGAGCTCCAGTGGTATTCTGGCAAACCAGGCAACATGAAATCCATATCTTCTACGACTAAGCAGAACTGTTTGAGGTTTATAACACACAGAGCCGAGATCTAAAAGATGGCACAAACCGTGTGTAATACGTGAGGGGGAGCGTGGTGGCCAAGTGCTTATGGCATTGAACTTCAAAGGTACCGAAAGGTAAAACGTTCGATCTCCGCCAGAGGTGGCTGCGTTGTGTCCTTGGGCAAGGCACTTCATCCCGATTGCCCACGTGGTGGCACGGTGGCGCTGTTTATACTAAGGCGTACTGTACACACAGAGTCGGTCATACAAACGAAGTTCTGTTGTACCCCATTCCGGCGTTTGTGGCCCAGCATTAATAACTTGGAGTACCAGTAAAGTACTTATTAATTAACCGTTTACCCGGCGTAACGGCCAAAACAGACCAGCGCAAAAAAATTGCCAATTAATTTATATTATTTCTTCATTTTTTGTCTCAAAAACATAGGTTATGACCCCTCGTTGGAACGAGCTCGTCGAGCCCGTTCCAATGAGGGGTCATAACCTATGTTTTTGAGACAAAAAATGAAAAAAATTCAAGTTATTCAAGAATTTTTTTTGCAGGTGTCGTCTGCTGTTCATGTTAGGTGAAGGTTAAACAACTGATCAAATATTTCAACTTCATCAAGGCATGCATGCCTTCGGTGAAGGTATGCCTTGATGATGCATTTAGAATATTAGTCTGTAGGGATTTTAGTTGGAAAACTCAAGACCTCTTTGAAATTTAATTGTGGATAAATAAAATATGTGGGAGCGCGGTGGCTCAGTAGGTAGAGGTGCAGGCTGCAAGCCGAGAGGTCCTCGGTTCGAATCCCACCTGCTGCAAGACACTTCACCTCCATTGTCCATGTGGGGGCACGGTGACGCTGTGCACTAAGGCGTACTGCACGTCGACGGTTCACTCGTCTTCAACCAATGCTAACCCTGCTTGTGTCGAGTAAGTACGTTGGGGAATCTGACAGTTGCCCACCGTTGCTCGGTGGTTCTCACCAGGTACTCCGACTTCCTCCTCCCGTGAAACTGTCCGACATGAGGTGACCCTGGCTGTTGAAAGTGTCGTTAAACCCCAATAAATAAATAAATTGTCTTTTCGGGTACTGCGGCTTTCTCCACCCGTAAAACTGTCCGACTCGAGGTGTAAATAAAAGGCACATTGACGACTATTAATCATCGTGCTGTAGCTGAAAAAAT
Source organism: Pictodentalium vernedei (assembly GCA_031216915.1). Lineage (NCBI taxonomy): Eukaryota > Metazoa > Mollusca > Scaphopoda > Dentaliida > Dentaliidae > Pictodentalium > Pictodentalium vernedei. Next base: position 47,468,128 of record CM062297.1, on the reverse strand, counting down.
AGGCTGGTTCAGATTACATGGAATAGAAATCGGTCGAGATTTTATTGGGTTTTTTTTTGTTTTGTTGTTGTATTGCTATTCTATCTTCTCACACAGTATTTATTTATTTATTTATTTATTTATTTATTTATTTATTTATTTATTTATTTATTTATTTATTTATTTATTTATTTATTATTGTTGAAGGTCACATACTTAAGCACAATGGCTAATCATGACCGTGACAGATTTACGGGTGGAGAAAGCCCAACCCAACGGTCATGTAATACACCACTGTAAAGCTTATTCATTCTCCTTTCCATTGATACTGGGTATTGTTGGATACGTTATGTGAATCAAATTTGAGGGGGGTATAACGAAGATGAGTGCTATCGTTTTCGAAAAGCGAGTTGTGAATCTTGTTAATATTTATATACCATTATAGGGGCACGTCAGCATAGATTCAAAAATGGTATCAAATATCGTTTTTCTTTCGATTTCCCAGCTTGTGCCGAGTACCTGTGGATCAGTCGGGAAATCAGAACATCATGTCATTTTATCCCCAAAAGACGACATGTGCAAAAGTCTTTCTTGAATAAGTAAAAAACTACTCATTTTTGCCTCTTATACACAGCTTATGAGCCAGTGTTTCCGCTAGGTTAAAAAACGACGTGGCCGTTTCTGAGATGAAAATGCAAGAGCATCTCCATTACCATGGTTTGCAAAAGAGAGTACTATACTACTATAACGGAATGGGTCCAGGATAACTCAGTTCTCTCACACGAGGGGCAATTTTAAACCGTGCATCAAAAGATGACGTTCTCATCATTCTTGAGAGCTTGTATCAGTTAACTTCTCTCACAGAATAAAATCATCTCTCAGTGTACTTCCTTGGCTATCTTATCATCAAATCTTGAGCTTTCTCTTGCAGATCCACTAGGTATTAATACATTGCCATCGGGAAGACGTATTAATACTTTTGCAATTTCTCTGTGCATCCCCAAAAAACAATAACCACTGCTAAATTAAAAAACAATCTGTCATAAGAGGTAGCTACGTAATAGGGAAAAAGTTGATTTAGACAATGAGGCAGCCATGTGGACATTCTGCCCCCTATCGGAAACCCTGTGAGCCCTCACTCAAACGAGCTTGAGAAGTGCGCTCAGACGAGGTGGTCATGAGCTAGATTTGGAGGCAACAAGTTGAACAAGAATAAAAGATAAATGGTGGTCTTTGTGGAAAAAGCTGACCGGGTGTTACCACTACGTCAGATAAAGGGTTAGAAATCCCTTAGTCAAATAATACCTCTTCTGTCTGTCAATTAACCCTCTACACTCTGATGTCAAAATTGATATTTAACCAATTATACCTTGCTTGTCAGAGCTCAGTGAGTTTTGTCAAAACAAGATATAATTGGTTAAATTCATAGTTAAACAAGAAAAACACAGAGTGATTGGATAAAATGTTACCGCATTATTAGAGTGACGGGGATTAACCCTTTACCCAACGAATCGCCCGCATCCGCCCGCGTAATATGCAAATTCAGCAGTTGAAAAAATATTATTTTTCGACAATTTTCAACAAAACGATATCATGTGACCCCTCTTTGGAACGAGCTCGTCGAGCTCGTTCCAAAGAGGGGTCACATGATATGGTTTTGTTGAAAGTTTTTGAAAAAAAATAAAAAATGATACTGAAATATCATATTATTGAAAATAATAAATTTTGATATCGTCTGCGTTGGGTAAAGGGTTAAAATAAACCCGTAAAAAAAAACAATCATAAATAAACGCCGGGCTTCAAATACAATATAATAAAATTCATAATTCAACATTATTGTTACTATAGGCAAGTGAAACCAAAACGTGGTGTGTTATATGCATCAAACAACTAATTTCACATCTCGCCATTGACAAGAAATCAGAGGGAAAACCACAAACAAAAGACAAAAACAGTAAACCACATCAAAAAGAAGGAGATTAGAAAAGAGGATTAGGGCTTTAGAGACACTCGGAGTTTCCTCGAATATCTCGAGGGTGGTCCTCAAGTGCATGCTCACAAAAAGCGCCAACCCCCCCCCCCCCCCCACCGTGCATGGACCCCACCCCCTCGCCTTGAACCTGATGGGACACCGCGCCGCCAAGAACACCAAAGCACAGAAAACCAAACATACCTTATACCAAATTAGGGGGTGGTGTCGAGTCAAATGTTACCACTCCAATGTCATGCAAACAAACCAACTCCACAGTTCTGGATGCGGGAGCATTATCAGAATGTGAGACACTGCCTATACTCGTTCCGTAAAATGTTAGGGGAAAAATACCGTATTAAAGTAGGTTGGGCAATGCCAATCTTTCAAGCCGATCTCAGATAAATTGTTAAAATTCTAAATAAAATTTAAATCTTGTTTACGCATGTCTCTGACTATATATATATCCAAAGAGTAGTTGGTGTCACCATGCTTTTTTTCATTTCTGGTATGAGTATTGGTATTTTGCTCTAAAATGTATAATGAAAAGTAAATCTAGTGTTTTTGAGTGGCTTCCGATCATTTCCAGCAATAAATCAACACGTATTCACCTTCAATTGATGCATAAAGCCGCTGGTCCAAACATGGCCTGAAAGTCCGTAATATAAGTTTTTGGTTTGGTACGTCCTTTCGAAGGACGTACCAAACCAAAGACTTATATTACGGACTTTCAGGCCATGTTTGGATTGGGACCCCCCCTCCCCCCCCCCCCCCCCCCCCAGCTGAATCAGATTGCAAGACGCTATCTGTTCCGAGTATCAATTAAATCACTTCCGAATATCAATAATTCAATGCACTGTTTACTTTCATGCATCAATTCAAGGTTGAAACGTGTGGAATTATCAGATTCTTATAAAAAGAGTATTGGTATTTTGTATGGAAATAGGTTAAAGGCAGGAGTACTTATCCTACTGAGAGCACTTTATAAAGTCAAAAAGTAAGTTACCAATCGAACTGAAGCCAATAATATATAGTTTTTGTAATTGTATTTTCTAGAACTGTATTTTCTGCCCATGAACATTAGTGACTGGAGTGAACAATTAGCGATTGAAAGGACGTGATAATTTACCGATCGGTAAATTGTCAAGTCCTTTAAAACACTAATGGTTCATTTCTACCATTTGTCGCCACAGATAGGAAGTACAGTTCTGAAAAAATACATTTGCGAAAGTTTTTTAGTATTGGCCTCTGGATGTATTCCCCGTGCTTTGAGTGACACCGAGTCGCGTGTTACAGCGCGGAACAGGTTGTTCAAATTCACAAAATACAACTGACGCCCGTCCTTCGTTCAAATAACAAAAACCCACGGACTCAGGTATACTCACTCAAGGAATCAGATATTTTCAAGTGACGTCACTTCAACACCTAGTCTGTTGTTCTGCCAGGTATGTAATAGTTACACCCTGGTTCTTTTGTCTTTTCGGGGTAAGTAATCAACTTGAATTACACACCAATTCCTTTGTCTTCTCCGGGTTGGTAAGAGACGTGAAATACCGATAGAACAATAGACTAGGTGTCACTTGAACACCTGTACGCACTTACCATACCTGGGTCCGCGCGTTCTATGAATTGGCGTGTAAGTAAGATACTGACCTCGCTGTCGGTAGTCATGAATTTGAACAACCTGCCAACGTGCTGTAACACCTCGCCACTTCGCGGCTCGGCATCACATACCGCACGTTGGCAGGTTGTTCAAATTCATGAATACCTCCAGCTCAGTTAGTAACTATTACATATCTGATGAACAATGGACCGACTGTTTAAGTGACGTCACTTGAATACCTCTCGTGCACTGAGTACACCCGAGTCCGTGCGTTTTATTGATAGAACAAAAGACAGAGCGTAAGTCAGTTACCAATCTGGCTATCGTTATTCATAAATTTGGACAACCTGCCAGCGTACTGTAACACCTCGCCGCTAGGAGACTAGGCGACACCCACCAAAACGCTAAAAGACAATCGGAAAGGCTATAGAGCAAGGGCGTACTGCTTTATACATTCTTGGCGAGTGAACAGATATTTAGAGGGATCGAGTTCTCCTACTGAAACCACTTTAACCGGATAAGCCTTCAGACGAAACAGTGCGTATCCTAACTCCGAGAATTCAAATCTCCTACTTGTTCGCTGAATATTGTGTGATAAGTAGATGGATATATTTATTATACGCTAAACGACAGATTATCGAAGAAATTTCGGAAAGATAGAAATCATATCCCACACTGTGAAGATATAGAAATGTTCACTTTCACGGTATCAATCAAAATGGCGGCTTTCAAAGCATCACTTCAATGTGAATACGAGTCAAATTATCACTGGAAATGATTAATTTGTTCTAAAAACGTACAATGAAAAGAAAATTTAGTGTTTTTGAGTGGATACCGATCATTTCCAGCAATAATTCAACACGTATTCACCTGGAATTGATGCATGAAACCCGCTGGTCCAAACATGGCCTGAAAGTCCGTAATATAAGTTTTTGGTTTGGTACGTCCTTTCAAAGGACGTACCAAACCAAAGACTTATATTACGGACTTTCAAGCCATGTTTGGAATGGAAACCCGCCAACTAAATCAGATCGCAAGACGCTATCTTTTCCGAGTATCAATCAAATCACTTCCGTGTATCAATGATTCAATGCGCTGTCCACTTTCATGCATCAGTTCAAGGTTGAAACGAGTGGAATTATCAGATTCTTATAAAAAGCGTATAATAAAAAGAAAATCTAGTGTTTTTGAGTGGATACCGAAAATGATCTCACTTGTGACCGAGACAGACGGTTATTTTCGCTCGGGCAAGCCCTCACGAAAAATAACCATTTGTCTCGGTCACTCATGAGGTAATTTTCGGTATTCACTCACAAACACTAGATATCCCCCATGTTTATTCTGCAGTGTACCAGTACATTAACAACAATAACCTAAACTAGTATACAACATGGAAATGGCATAGCCTGAAAGACTGTCTTCCTGCCGTTCCCTTAAAATATATATATATATATATATATATTGGCATCAGTGTAATGAAAATCTTTTCAAAGACACGAATATCTGACAGTTGATTCATGCGGCTAAATGGGGTCAATAGCTCAAATTTTGGGAGAAGGAGGATGAGACACCAGAGGGTTTTGACGGCTGATACAATGGGGGACAAGCTGGGTTGTCGTATTTGGCGCCACCACTGTATCAACAGCCTCAATATTTTTATTATTCAGAGATAATTTAACGTTGTTTACCCTATATGAATCATTTTGTGGGTGAAATATCATATATTTAGTTTTAGTGGGGTATATATAGCTTGGCCCCCAACTGATGCATTGTCGATGACAGGTGGAGCATGTCAATAATTTAATCGTTCTTTTCATGATCGATCAAAAATGTTTGCGTAACTGATAACTAAATTATATGCTATCAACAGCATATTAAATCGCACAGTCACTCTCGCTATTTCCCTGCAGTTGAACGATGATTCTGGATTTGTGTTTGCTAACAGTGAAGTGGAGAGAATAATATCATATCAGTACGCCGAAATGGATCAAAACTTGTACAAGCAACAACAGCAATCGTTCAGTTAAGGATCCACCCATACTATTCAAAAAGTAGGGGGTATCCAAACTGATGTTGATATTTTCGGAAAATGGTACTGGATAGGGTGTTGGATACATCAATATGTTGCCAAGTTTAGTGTGAATCATGAATGTCAATAGCCCTAGAAAACTTCGTGTAGGTTTTTCGCACGAGAAGCCCTGTTAATGTCTGTGGGGTACGTTTTGAAATTTTCTTTTGTACTGGACGGGCTTTTTCGGAGGTCTCATAGTTCTTTTCTTGGAATAAACTCGTTCATCAATAGTTTCTGGTCGAAACGTAACGTTTGAGGTATGAGAAGACCGACACGTGACGAACGTTTACGTGCCGTTGGTATGTTGGAAGCTGGCAACAGACAGACTGCAGTGGCTCAAATTCTCAACGTTACTCAATCGGTGATTAGCAGGTTGTGGTCACGCTACCGTCAGACAGGCAATGTTGATGACAGACGTCGGTCAGGTCGTCCAAGGGCGACAACTGCTAGCCAGGATCGTTTCATCCGAATCACAGCATTTCCTAACCGTCATCAAATAATAACACTATGGCCAGCTGCTGATTTGCCTCAGAAATTGGACAGCAGCTGCTCCGAGCGACATATGCGCGAGTCAGTGGTCAGACTATCCGAAATCACCTACACAGCTGGAATTTGTACGCTCGACGACCTCGAATAATTCCAAGTTTGACTGAACGTCACATCGCAGCAAGGCGTAATTGGTATGGAGCACGACAGCGCTGGGACAATCGTCGGTGGAGGAACGTCATGTTTTCCGATGAATCGAGGTTCATTCTCGACTTTCACGACAGGCGAAAGAACAGAGTGTGGCGGTAACAGATCGAACAATACCATGACGTAGCCGTTAGACAGCACGATCGTTTTGGCGGAGGATCGTTTATGGAGTAATGAGGTATAACCATGACAAGCAGAACAGCATTACATGTCATCCAAGGGCGTGTCACAGGGCAGTACTACCGTGACAACATGTTAGCAGCTCATGTTGTGCCATTTGCGCGACGTCACCGCCGTCGATTCATTTTCCAAGATGACAATGCAAGAGCAGGGCCCGTGTCGCTACAGAGTTCCTCCAGGAGCAGAACATCACTACACTGCCTTGGCCAGCAATAAGTCCAAACCTTTCACCAATCGAGCACGTGTGGGATATGCTTGGCAGGCGCCTACGAGAACGCCAACAACCCCCTACCATTGTCCAGGAACTCGCCGCTGGACTGCAGGAAGAATGGAATAACATCAATCAAGGTGATATTGGACGTTTGCTGAGGAGTATCCCACGTCGGATCCGCGCTTGTCCCGCGAACCGAAGAGGATTTACAAGGTATTGAGGTTTTGGACTGAATGTGGTGAATTCTCTGACTCACCGTTCATGTCTTATACAACTAAGTGCGTGGAATGTGTGTTTGTCAGATACCTAAGTATAGCTGAAATCATTCACCAGATGTTACAGTGCAATGCCTCAACTGTCGTTTTGATGAAAATATAAATATATTTCTTCATATATCTCACTTTTATCAAATATCCCCTACTTTTTTTAATAGTATAGTCTGGTGATCATTACATATTCCAAAAAGGATGGTCATGTGAGGTGGGTAAGATAGATCGCGTCCCCCAGCTATCTCACCCAAGACACGCGTTTCTCCAAACCAAGCGCATTTTTTTTAACCCCGATCAAGTGATGGCAAATGAGGCAGCAGCTGTCGAATGATCAAGCACTTTTTAATATGACAGGCACGCCTAATGCTGGGGTGGATGTAATCTGTTCAGTTCATGATATGAAATCTTGCTAAAACACAGAGACCCAAAACAGAACAAACTTACCTTAAATCGGATATTTTACGGTGCTTTCTTCGCATACTTCCATCTTTTCCGCCGATCCGACCCATCCCAAACCTGCCAAGGAATGAGTCAGGTCGTGCATCTGGAAGATCGGGTTCATCCTCTCGTTTTTGCCCTCCATACGCCCATGTTTTAATAAGCTGTAAACGATAACAAAATAATTCGTATAGTAAACAAATACACTACTCTTTATTTTGTCGCCATTTCTTTTTCCCTGATTTAACCCTTATGTCCTCACCCAGTCACAAACTTCCCCTTTTATACTGATCTGAAACAGTTGTTCTAAGTGTATTCTTCCTTCGGAACTCTACTTGTTGGATGTTTTTTTCTTGACAATGTTTTTACATCCTTTATGGATGCCTGTACAGACACCCAACAATGATGTAGAAACACTGTTAACTGGTAGAGTGCTAAATTATTTATGGCCATCAAATCTTGTACACATGTCTTTGCCTTGTTACAATTTATTGGAGAGTGCCTATGGGCACTCTCCAATAAACTGTAACAAGGCAAACCTTTACAGACTTATTAATATCACTTCAAAGATAATATCAAAACACATCCACTGAATATGAGCCTTGAAGCTGTGGTACCTGCACTGAGTGCACTCCGGGATGAAGCCCAAATATGGGCTTCCAGCACTCTACCAGTTAAGTCATCTGTCGCTGGTGTACGTATACATACTGTAGTTATTAACGTAAAATTAATCAGAGGACTTAACCCATTGAACCCTGGTGGTATCTTCCATATTAGTTCAATGACAGCAACTGAAAGAGTCCATGTTCAATATTTAGGGGTATGCCAATAAACATCTTCAAGGTGCAGCCTTGGGGCTTCACGTTGAAAATATTGACTGGTGTACCACACACATGCACTTATTCCATCCTATTATTTATTTATTTGTTGATGTTAGGGGGCGCTGTGGTGTCGCGGTAACCGGTTCTCGTCAGATCACCGAAGTTAAGCAACGTCGAGCGCGGTTAGTAGTTGAATGGGTGACCATTTCAGCGACTGATTCGTGCTCCCGCGTTGTGTCCTTGGGCAAGGCACTTAACCCCGATTGCCTACATGGGGGCACGATGACGCTGTGTACCAAGGCGTACTGCACGTCGATGGTGCGCATGTCTTCAAACAATCTAACCCTGCATGTGCCGCAGTGCATAGTTCAGAGTTACGATGTTGGAGAGCTGACAGCTGCTCGTCGTTGCTCGGTGGTTCTCTCCGGGTACTCCGGCTTCCTCCATCCGTAAAGCTGTCACCGACATGATATGACCCTGGCTGTTAATGTGTCGTTAAAAACCTAATAATAAAAAAAAATTGTTGGTGTTTTAAGGTCACATACTTAAGCACAATGGCTAATCATGACCGTGACAGTTTTACGGGTGGAGGAAGCAGGAGTACTCGGAGAGAACCACCGAGCAACGACAAGCAGCTGCCAGCTCCCCAACATCGTAACTCCGCACTGCAGAACAGGCAGGGTTAGATTGGTTGAAGCCATTCGCACCATCGACGTGCAGTCCGCCTTAGTACACGGCGTCATCGTGCCCCCATGTTGGCTATCGGGGTTAAGTGTCTTGCCCAAGGACACAACGCGGGAGTCTGAATCGATCGTTCCGACGGTCACCCATCCAAGGACTAACTTGGCTCGACGTTGCTTAACTTCGGTGATCTGACGAGAACCGGTTACCGCAACGCCACCGCTCCCCCCCCCCCCCCCCCCCCGCATCCATCCTATTTAATGAAATTGTGACGTATCATGTTCCTGGCCGGAAAAAAAACGGCCGCTAGGGTTCAAAGGATTAACGGTTAAAATACGCAGGGTATTTATTTATTTAGTTATTGCGAACACTTTCAACACCCAAGGCTTAGTTTAACCCTTTACCTAACATGAAAAGCAGACAACACTTGCAAACAAAATTCTTGAATAACTAATTTTTTTCATTTTTTGTCTTAAAAACAAAGGTTATCACCCCTCATTGGAACGAGCTCGACGAGCTCGTTCCAAAGAGGGGTCATAATCTATATTTTTGAGACAAAAAAAATGAAAAAATAGTGAAATTGGCGTTTTTTGTACATAGTGCTGGCCGGTTTTGGCCGTTACGTTGGGTAAAGGGTAAAACACAAGTTTTTTCAACTTCCTTATTTATTTATTTATTTATTTATTTATTTAATTATTGGTGTTTAAGGTCACATATTTCTGCACAATGGCTAATCATGACCACGACAGTTTTACGGGTGGAGGAAGCCGGAGTAACCGGAGAGAACCACCGAGCAACGGCGAGCAACTGTCAGCTCCCCAACATACTAACTCCACACAAGCCGGGTTAGCATTGGTTGAAGACAGGCGCACCATCGACGTGGAGTACGCCTTAGTACACAACGTCATCGTGCCCCCACATGGGGTGAAGTGTCTTGCCCAAGGACACATCACGGTTGCCACAGGTGGGATTCGGACCGAGGACCTCTCGGCTTGCAGCCTGCACCCCTACCAACTGAGCCACCGCGTCCCCACGGAGTGCTCATAATCCCGTCTCGGCGATTTTGAATTTCCAGAGCCCAAGGCGCGCTCGTAACATTTAGGGACAAGCTGTTCCACGCTTCTGTCATCGACAGGAAGAAAGATTTCTTGAAACGCATGGTTCTCGATAGATAGAAAGTGAATTTCGTAGGGTTTCTGTAGAGACGTTGCCCCCCCCCCCCCCCCCCCCATTATTTACAATAGTTGGAAATTCGAGGTCCCAAACTGGAAAAAGTTTCAGATAGCTAGTGGAATTATTCCCAACATGTTTTGAATTTGACCAAAATGGGGAGTTTTTCGATTGAAAACCAGTGAATGATTTAAAAATAGTAGTAAATACCCCCCCCCCCCCCCCCTCCAATATTGATTTGTAGTTGGAAGGTTTGACTAATTTACAGTCCAGGGGTGTACAAATGTAATTCTGCATCTTAACCATTCACCTGCAGCGAATCGACGCACCCGCCTGCGAATATTACAAGGTTAGCAGTTGAAAAGTTAAAAAAAAAAACATATCATGTCATGTGACCCGCTTCATGAAACAAAGAGGGGGGGGGGGGGGTCACATAATTTGGCTTGGTTGATTTTTTTAAAAGAAATAATAAAAAAATTAATTAAAATAACAATCGTGCGCGTTTCATGAAGAGTTCAACCCTGTGGTAGGGAAATTTTGGGGTCGGGTTGGGGTCGAGTGGAATTTCCCACTTTTTTGTAAGTTATGTAGTGGTATTCGGAATTTCGCCTACCGGGTGGGGAATGCAGTTGGAAATTTAGAGGTGGGCACCCCCACTCGAGACCCCTCAGCAACGTCCCTGGGTTTCCCAGCATATAATGGATATGTTCACTCGATCTAGGAGGCAGTAGTTTCAGAATATGAACGATAGGTCGCTGATGGAGGGAGGGACACCCAAGCTCCACGAGTCAGCGTTCTTTTGGATCCTGGTCGCGTGAGTCCTGAAACAATTCGTGGTGCGTCAAGACGGAGCCTGTTTAGGTTATATAACAGACAATTTGGAGCGCAAGACCAAATTATATAGAAATTATATAGAAGATCTCCAACGCGAATCTCCTGTTTATATCGACATTTACAAAATCGAGGTCGTTAAATTAGGTCTGAATCGAGCTTTAGCGAGGTCCAGACCTAATTTACTGAAAGAATGTATTTTGTAAATTCCACTATAAATTGGGGACGGGTTGAAGATTTTATTTATTACAGTTAAAACTAGAAATCCTGTCATGAAATGCGCCCAAATAGTACATCGATCTGCGCGTTAATCTGCGCGTTATGACCATAGTAAGGCTACCAAATTCTGTACAAATGGCCTCTGCACAAGCAATGTTTCAGCCAATGGACCTCCGGGAAACCCGGAGGTCCATTGTCAGACACTTTTCCTGTGTTTGCTGTGAGTAACCAGGAGAACCTGCTATACTTTGGATGCCATTCGATATGGCGATTGTGTGCAATTCCTACGCGCAATTAAGCCTAGATAAGCGCACAGTTCGTAACAAGACTTCTAGTTTTAACTGTACGTGATCCGTAAACCCCACAAAAGACATTTAAATTTAACGAGAAACATACAGCGGTCTACGTTACAACTGATGGGTTGAGTTTGTTGCAATCTCCAAATTTGGGTATTCTTATTACACACATTGTCCTGGTTCAGACACCCAAATAAATATCAAGAAATACGTTTGACCACACCTTTTGTCCATTTCATCGTGTTGAACAGGCTAATTGCAAAAGGTTATCAGTGACGTGTTGGCACCAAATTCTGGATATGCCGAGGTTTTTTTCCTTTGAGAACCCCGAGAAGTGGAGCAGTGCTTATTTACTGTGGTAAACACGCTCTGTTTTACAGGTAAAATAGGACCCGGAAATCAATGTCTGGGGTGGAAGTCCTTTAAAATGGGCAACATGGGTATAAACGATTGGCTGGACTTGACTTTATATCCATGTTGCGGTAACGATAAGCCATTTTGCAGAAATATGTGACCTTAAAGAACAATAAATAAACAATGCCCAGGTTTCAAATAAGGTGGAGCTAAACTGAAAATATTACGATATTCACATGTACACGCGATCAAATTCTTAACAAAATTGTGGATAAGATGGCATTTATTCGACGGTCAGAACAAGGCTATTATCTTCAGTTAATCCTTTACGTAGAGTGACGGAGATATCCGACCAGTAGTATTCACAAAAAATGCCTATCAAATTTTCTTTTCTTTACATTTTGCATCCAAAACACAGGTTATGATCCCCCATTGGAGCGAGCTTGTCGAACCCACTCCAATGAGGGGGTCATAAGCTATGTTTTGAACGCAAAAAAATAATTTTTGGTCAATAATTTTTAAAAATAAAAATTTTTAAACTTTTTTACAAATTCATCAGATAGATGCATCTAAGTACTTAATTCTACGAACTGCACCTCAGAAGAAATCACGAAATTAAGAAAGGACGCTAGTTTTGTTTACAATGATATGGCGGGGGTTCGAACCCACGCCGAGAGAGTTTCCTTCGGCACCAACCGCCTAGAGAAACTACACTGAACCGCGCGCACCACTCGGCCACCGACAGACCATGATGGTAGACCCTGGTCTGTCGGTAGCCGAGTGGTGTGCGTGGTTCAGTATAGTTTGGTCTGTCGGTGGCCGAGTGGTGTGCGTGGTTCAGTACAGTTTCGATAGGCGGTTGGTGCCGAAGGAAACTCCCTCGGCGTGGGTATTTACGAATTGTTCAGTAAATGTCGTCCAATGTCTGTGTTCGCTAAAAAGGTTAAATAATTAAGGATTACATACCCGTAATGTCCGTGTAATCTTCTTAAGAGCAGAACGTTTTTCTTCATTGTCAGCATTTTCATCAATTCTTGCGAGTTCAGAACAAGTATCGTCTTCATTGGAAGCAGACGTGTGCAATGAGTGATTGGGACTCAGTCCACCATTCTCAACAACTTCTAATTCATCTGTTTTTCCGTTTATGTTTTTCCGAGGAGATGGAAAAGTATCGGCCATCTATTGGTGAGGTACCTGCAAGAAGCAATAAACTTTCGTTAGTTTTTGCTTTCAGTACGATCGGCGTGTACTGGCCATTTTCCACGGCTGGGCTATATTTCCACGGATGTAATAATAATTAATCCCAAATACTAATTATAGGAATAATCATCAAAAATTTAATTAATGAAGCACCGGGTACAACCCGGTGCTTCATTAATTAAAATTTGGCTGATTATGATTTTTATTACCTGTTATACGCATGCGTGGACATCACTGCTCATGCGTGGATTGTGATCAATCCACGGCGACTGAACTGTATGTTTATTTATTTTCCAGTGATTAGCGAACATGTTTGACAACTTACGCATGGAGATGTATTTGTTATTTATAGATCTGAAACGGTTACCCGATTAATCGATTAATCAATGATCGATCCAAAAAGTAATTGATCGATTAACGGTTACTCTTGAACTACTGTATTATATGGGTTAACAAATGAACAAACTTGTTCCAAAACAGGTAAACATTGTCACACTGACTCACGTCAATTATATGAGACAGAGTAAAGCATGCAAGTTACTTGCCGACATACTTGTTTACTTGCATGATCATAATACTGTATCAGTAGCTGGAAATGGTCATTCATAACCCTTTACCCATTGTGGATGGCAGAAGATACTTGCAAAATAAATTCATGAATTACTAAACATTTTAAATTTTTGTCTCAAAAACGAGTTCGTTCCAATGAGGGGTCATAAGCTATGTTTTTGAGACAAAAATTTAAAACATAATAAATTTGAATGGAGATTTTTGTATATAGGCCTAGTCGGTTTTGTTTGTTACGTTGGGTAAAGGGTTCATGCTGTAAATCATCAACGGTCATGATGGTAGATATCTTTTTGGACAAGTGATTAATCGGTTAACCAAGGTAATCCGCGTGATTAATCGATCAAGAAAATCCCTTAACCGTTTGAGCTCTAGTTATTTAACGCTCTGAAAGAGGAAGGTTTTTCATGATGGTACAACATTTGATATCAAACCAATCAGAGGAATAAGCAATTATCATCTCTAATGGAGGGTATAACATTCATTTAGTTTTAACAAGTCAAGTGAAGTATAATCTATAATGTAGAGTAAGTCTATTCTATTGTAATCAATAATGACTTTCTTATTGTGAAAAAGTCATGGATCATTCACACATTAATGCATACGTGATTTCCTGATTGTTTAGCATAATCAGGCTTAACCGACTTTCTCTATTCATTCCGCTCAACTGTTTATTTTCATTCGACATTAGAATAAACAATTCATTTTTCAAGGATAAACAAAATTGACCGTCCATCAGAAAATAGAGTTCATTCTCAGTATCGCACAGATTACACATGAAAAGAACTCATATTCAACTGGAACAGGTGGTTGAATAACTCGCCCCGTTCAATCTCAAGGGTATAGTCACTTATAGAGGACAGTCGCCGTGGATTGTTCGTAATCCGCGTGGGCAGTGACGTCCACACATGCGTTTACAAGGTAACAAAAATGATCGTTGACAAAATTTTAACACAACCCGGTGCTCCATTAATTATTTTTTTATGATTATTCCAATAATTAGTGTTTGGAATCTAATATTATTGCGTCCGTGGAAATATTGCCCAAACGTGGAAAGTGATCTGTCCACGGCGGCTGTACTGTACGCAACCGTGTAAAAAATATTGGCATCACTTTTGTGCACCAAGTATGGCTCAAGTATGTAATCATTTTTAAATGATCGATGTGTTCTGAGTTTGTTTTTCACAGAACACCGACAAAAATCGTGTAAATCGATTCCGAAGCAGGGAAAATACTCGTCTGTTAGTTCTGTCAGTTCTTGTAGTGGTCTAACGAAATTTCGTATCAGCTGCACATCCTACCATTCAAGCGAATGTGTTACATTTCGTTATAAAACAGGGTCATGTGGCTTATTGTGGAAATTCAAACGCAGCATCACTTAGCAGTGAATCCAGTTCCGGACATAACCATCTCCATATTATATACAACTGGATTGCTGGAACGCTCATTGGCCACATAAAATAGTCTCCCACTCTTGGTGGTGGGGGGGGGGGGGGGGGGTTGGGGGGGGGGGGCAATTGCTGCTATAAATAAGCAAATTCTCAACAACAACAAATTCTAGAATGGTTTCAATTTTCCGACGTATCTCAATCGTCGATCATGTTTTAAAGACAATACTGCGAAGGTGAATATGTGAATGTTTTCTACCCTTTTCGGGGTAATTTAAATTGAATATTTACAATATATTTTAGTTGTTATTGACAAAAACAAGGGACCAGTACTATAAAACGTTTACAATTGTATTTTCTAGAATTGTATTTTCTACCTATTAATATAACTGACTAAAGTGAATCATTAGCATTTTAAAAGATATGGCAATTTGCCAATCAGCAAATTGCCACATCTTTAAAAATGCTGATGGTTCATTTCAATCCATTTAAAGTCATAACTAGAAAATACAATTCTAGAAAATACAATTGTAAAAGATTTATAGTACTGGTCCCAGGTGCCGATATTTGAAAGCTGTGTTACTAATTTTCGTTCGAGGTAAACACTCTGACGTTTTATGAAGTGAAAGTTGTTATGCTGTGACTACAGTCACAGCCTACCAGCCATAGCTGACAATTTTCGTCATTGGAAGCGATTTACAAGAAATTTATCCTCCCTTGATTTTCGAAAGCTGCCAGTAAATTTAACATAACGGGTATGGGAATTTCATATAAACAGTGGAATTTCGAAATGTTAGCGAAGTCGAATTATTGATGTGGGAATCAGTTCACAAACTTCAGGTATTTTCCTGAAAAGTACTTTAAAAATACAGTTGATGGCTTTTTTACATTTTTTTTTAGCAATCATTTTGAACGTTTGACTATTATTCTCTGTTGAAACCCATTTAAAAATATGAAAACGGCGTTATCACCATGGTGATGTTCTGTAACTGTTTTTCTGTTCATTATATCAACAGTGTGTGTATCGTGACATATAATACAGACACCGCCCTTTCCTTTAACTGGTAAAGTGCTGAGTTTTTTCTGACAACAAATCAAAGCTCATCATATACTGCTCTGTTACATTTAATTGGATAGTGCCTTATAGGCACTATCCAATTAAATGTCAGAGAGCAAGGTATTGTATAAAAAATCTGATCCATATCAGGGACAATAAAGGCTTCCTCAGGCAGAATGTAGCTACAGACAGTTATTGCCTGTCACTTTTAGTAAAGCCCAAAATAGGGCTTCCAGCACTCTACCAGTTAATATTGAGGTCTAGGAGGTAAGATTGCTATTCGTATCCCTGGCAAGAATAAAAAGTTGCAAATTACTGTAAAAACACATTCACTAAACAACTTTTACTAAGTATTGGTAAGTGTGATACCGATAGAAATTCTTAACCCTTTACCCAACGTAACGGCCAAAGCCGGCCAGCGCTATTCTCAAAAATCGCCAATTAATTTTCAAAATATTTTCATTTTTTGTCTCAAAAACATAGGTTATGACCCCTCGTTGGAACGAGCTCGTCGAGCTCGTTCCAACGAGGGGTCATAACCTATGTTTTTGAGACAAAAAATGAAAAAATTTAGTTATTCAAGATTTTTTTTTGCAAGTGTCGTCTGCTTTTCATGTTAGGTAAAGGGTTAATGACGGATTATTTGTGAACTAGTTACTTCTAATGAGCTTGTCATTACAAAAAGCCAAGCTTCCTTTTGTAACAGTTAATAAATGGAAACAACATTCAGCTCCGACAGCTGTCTGTTGATTTCGTTTATTAAACGTAACAAAAGGAAACTTGGATTTATTTTCTACTGATGTCATTCGTAGGTGTTTTTACTTGCTTTTTAATTGGACCTTCCTCGCCTGTCTTCTGATTTCAAGGGAGGTAACTTCATAGAAAGTCGATTTTCATGACGATATTAGTCAAGGATGTTTCATGACACCAGACGTCCCCAATGGGCGGAGTTACAGCATTGATTAACTTGACGCCATAGTGAGGTGGAGGGGGATTCAGTTTCAACATTTTCCACTCTATAAAGCTTAGTGGAGCTCACGACATAATATTTTGTGAACAGAGTTAGTCATCTCTAGAGAAACGTTTATTTTAATAGGATTCCAGCCAACTTCCTCCTCATTGACACGATTTAGTCCTTTTACTGCCACGCCCACTTTATCCATATATGGAAGACCTCTATATACGCCTGTATGCGAGGAAGTTTAATAAAATTTATGACATTGAAACTTGAAACTCTGTCATCTGATTAATTGTTGGAAAGGGCTCTCTGAGCCCTTTCCAACAATTAATCAGATGGTAGGCGTGATCTGCGCATGCCAGAACGTACAGATAATCATCATAGAATATGTGACAATACTCGCTTTCGGCAGCGATTGTTAAGCAATTTTTGTTCATAGTTACACGCAAAATTGTATATGAAAATTTAGAAGTCCGAGGCTGAGTCCCTTTGTCTCGGATGATGTTGGGGCGGGTGGGGGGGGGGGGGGGGGGGGGAGTAGAATAGAACTTGTTAGAAATAACTGACATGCCATAATTTGTGAACATATTTATCGACGTCTGGTACCGATCATTACAAACACTCTCTCATAGGATTGTGTTAGGATCTGGTTTTCTCAAAGTGGAAAAAACAAGAAAATAATTTACTGATGTTTATCTCAATGGTATTGCATATAAATCTGAGAAAATCGAAGATAAGTTAAGAGAAATCATTGTCAGATTGGAGAATGTAAGACCCTTTTACAACCTTAGTGCCCTCAAAATATGATTGTATTTGATGGAATTGTTGTAGAAATTATCTTAAAACTACGAGATGTCAATAAAAACAATGTTTACACAAGAACTGTATGAATATTCATTCTTTGAACTCTTTAATTCTACTGAAATCGAAGTTGGTATCATTTTCTGATATATTCAATTTAATCTGAGATTTTAGTCATTTTTACTATTTGGTCCTGTAATGTATTGACGCAACACACGACATTCGATTGTCCGAGATCTATGTTTACATAATATTATGTACGTGAATAATTGGTACCTAAAGCAAATAATTATCTGTTCCCCGGGGAGCGCGGTGGCTCAGTGGTCCACGGTTCGATCCCCGCCAGGGCCAACTGTGTTGTGTCCTTGTGCAAGGCACTTAATCCCGATTGCCCACGTGGGGGCACGGTGCCGTTGTGTACTAAGGCACACTGCATGTCGATGGTACACCTGTCTTCAACCAATGCTAACCCTGGTTGAAGAGAGTTAGTACATTGGGGAGCCTGACAGTTGTTCTCTACGGGTACTCCGGCTTCCTCCACCCGTAAAACTGTCCGACTGGAGGTGGCCCTGGTTATTGAAAGTGTAGTTAACCCTTTACCCATCGCAGACGATATCAAAATTTATTATTTTAAATATCATTTTTTAATTTTTTTCACAAAATTTCAAAAAAACCATATCATGTGACCCCTCTTTGGAACGAGCTCGACGAGCTCGTTCCAAAGATGGGTCACATGATATGGTTTTGTTGAAATTTTTCGAAAAATATTTTTTCAGCTTCTGAATTTGCATATTACGCGGGCGGATGCGGGCGATTCGTTGGGTAAAGGGTTAGAACCCTAATAAATATAAATAAATCGATGAAGTTAACCTGAAGTATTGCACTGCGGTTATTTCAGTCCACGAGGAGATGAAAACAAATTGATCAAGCATTTTTGTTCCAAGAAGCACAAATGGTGATCTGTTTCATCCCCTGACGGATTTCCAACAACAATAATTGATTTACAAAGTCATCTATCTGGACAATTTTCTCCCCCTTTCCTCTTGAGGCTGGATGTATGGTAATGCGGTTAAACATATACTACTAGTCAGGAAGGGCAAGTGTTAGGGATAACTATTTGGTAAAAAACAAACAATTTCTGACAGGTTTTAACCTTCCAAAACGGTCTATCAGATAATCTTGAATGAAATTTTTGGCAGTGGATGAACTTTTAACACTATTGATACCACGACTACTACGTATATTCAACGTTATACAATACATTGTTTATTGGGGTTTAACGACACTTTCGACAGCCAATTCTGCACAACACCACCATCAACGTGCAGTACGCCTTAGTACACAGCGCCACCGTACCCCCGCGTGGGCTATCTGCATAGCCCAAGGGCACAATGCCGTTACCCCTGGTGGGGGTTGAACCGTAGACCTTGGTGTGAAGTCCAATGCACCAACCACTGTGCCGCAAGCGCGACCCCACTACAGACATTGGTAAATGTTCCGATAACAGTAAACTCCTCGCCCGCTGATTGGATGAGAGCTGGCTTAGTTTATTTCATGTTTACGGCCCCAGTAGGAAATGTTACCGTCTGACGTCACAACGCGAAATATTTGAAATTACGTCGCCCGTTTCGTAATTGCTTCATCAACGAAGTGACTAGCAAGCCACTTCATTTTTCCTGGATTGTTCACATGTGCATCAAACGGTTTTTCGGGTGAAGTGTTATTTGAATTACAAACCGATTTAAGATTAGAACTAAGATGGAATGAGTTTATCTGGTTTATTGATTATTTATCCAGTGCTGTCGTGGGGTACACAAGAGGTTTATTTACCTTGAAGAAGGCAACTTTTAACGATCACAAGTTTAGTAAATAAGCCTCTCGTGTTTCACGATGCAGGTTTTGGGCTGTGGGTCGTGTCTTATTGGAACATATACGTCATTGTGATGAGTTGACGGTAACATGGTCCGAGGTTTGCGGCTCTGAGCGTATGTTCAACCTCGACGCTTGGACCATGTGTTAAAACCGGATTATGCGTAAGAACGTCATGTAAGAACGCATCTCGTTGGACGTCTGGGTGACGTTATGGCGTGAATGAAATTTATACCATGATTACCTATTCTACAATATATGAAAAGCCTGTGACATAAATTTTAGCTTCACACACCAACCGTGATGAACACGTCAGCAATGGGATTTCAATAGTTAGAATTTACACCTACAATGGAAGACATCCAAGTTGACCTTTGGTGACCTCGCCTTGAATGCGAACTTGTCTAAATTTATCACTCGTCGCCTGGTGAAGAGTGAAATGAAACCGGCAATTATTTATTACGTTTTAAAATACGTTTACATCATAAGATACCAAAAATTAACAAACATACTTTGTCTCATGTTATTAACGCACCCTTAACTCGAAAAAGTATGTTATTATGTTATTAAAATGATAATGGCCCCATAATTTGAGAGTTTCGTTTTCTATTTCGTTTCAGCGATAAAATTGCCAGCGTAAGTACCGCCCACCGGTGCTCATGTAAATAAAACACAGAATCTCACGTGTGAATATTGATTTATTTAACATTTAAACTCTTATTAATCTGACGATCATGGTATAAATAATATATACCCAGAGTAGCTTGGTGTGGCCTGTTACCTGAACCAGGTTGGGTGGCACCTTGTTAAGGTCCGTTTTCTTTCACTCGTCAAATCGCCGAAACCATACACGCCAGCTAAGAGCCCAAGGCAGACTATACTTGCCGATGAAGGCCTATCTTCACCACAAAATCACAAGCGGCAGACTACAGTTAAAACTAGAAGTCCTGTCATGAAATGCGCACAAATAGCACGTTGATCTGCGCGTTAATGTGCGCGTTATGACCCAATTAAAGCTATCATTTTCTGTACATATGGCCTGTGCACAGTAACCCGGAGGTCCATTGGCAGAAACATTGCATGCGTTTGCTATGAGTAACCAGGAGAACCTGCCGTGCTTTGGATGCCATTCGATATGGCAATTGCGCGCAATTCCAACGCGCAATTAAGCCTAGATAAGCGCACTATTCGTGACACGACTTCTAGTTGTAACTGTATATTTGCCTGAAGCATAACAACAAGAAACATCAACTCCAATCCTCTTCCACCTTTACACCGCCCAGACATGATGCTGATGACGCTGTCTCAAATTAACGAAATTATAACATACCGTAAACGAGGGTCGAAAGGGGCTTGCCCCAGAACGTCCCAGCGCGCCTACGGCGCGCTAAAACCATTATTTTAAACTTTAGACTTGGCCTGGTGTACCAAATGTTCACCCCTAGTGGTGAAGTGGTGTTAACTGCGCGCCAAAGGCTCGCGGTTAACACAACCTCACCACTCGTGGTGGACATTTCGTACACCAAGCTACTATGGGTATATTCTATATGCTTCTATACAAAACAGTGTCAAGCAAGAAAGACCACTGAACGAACTAATCGTCCTTATCTGTTTTGTTGCTAGTAGTGCTAAAGGACAATCGCCCTTTGAACTACGCGCGACTCGAATAGTTGACTAAATATCGGAGGCAAATCTGTCGTGGAAATAAATTAATTTACTTGATGAATATTTGTCCCACGTGGTCAATAAACGCAAATAATTGTTTTTTATCGGGAAGATTTCCGGTGTTTGAATGATGACCCGACATTACTTATTTGTGGCACATTCATTCAATTTAATGTGAGAATGATAATCCATTATCACTTACTTCGTATACTTGTCAACTAAATTTTGAAGATAGATTGAACAGTTTAGAAGAAACCGTAAAATGGAGGAACTGCGCCAACCGAAATGCTGCATTGGAAACTGATACAGTCGGAGGCGCAGACGAAGGTTGTATCAGTTTTCAAACTAGCGTATATTTCCATATGCCCTGGGATAAGATTTAATACCGGGAAGGGAATTTCACAGCACTGCGGCAGTTCCAGGTTCTAAAATTCATCCCCGATACCCGGGAAATTCATAGACCATAGTATCAATGATTGCATATTATAGTTAACCCTTTCTCTAACATGAAAAGCAGAAGACACTTGCAAAGAAAATTCTTGAATAACAGAATTTTTTCATTTTTTTGTCTCAAAAACATAGGTTATGACCCGTCATTGGAACGAGCTCGAAGAGCTCGTTCCACAGAGTGGTGATAACCTATGTTTTTTTAGACAAAAAAAGAAAATATAATGAAAATTAATTGGCGATTTTTGAGAATAGCGCTGGCCGGTTTTGGCTGTTACGTTGCCTAAAGGGTTGATGCGATTTCGGCGAATATCAGTTTCTTCCAAGACCAGCATAGCCGTTGGAGCTATGGTTTAATCTACGGAAGGGAATTTCCCGGTTATCGGTTCTGAAAATGAGTGCTAATGCACGGGAAATTCATAGACTAGAATCGGGAATCAAAGGTTGCTGTCCTGTGAATTCTCCGGGTATTAAGACTGATATTCAGAAACGACAACCGGAAATTTCAGGTATTGTGAATGACTTTCAAAACCGAGAATCAGAAAATACCGGTTCCCGGAATTACACCCTACTCTGGAATAGACATAGATGATGAATTGTTTTCATTACAAACTCCCTTCACTTTTATACGAGTTATGCAGGGAAAGAGGGGTGGGTGGTGGAGGGGTCGGAAAAATATTTGCAGTACACGATGCCGTTTTTTGCATTCGACCTTCCCGGACACCCGCCGACCTTAAACCGCAAGGTTTTCCTTATTTTCCGCATATTTTTTCCGGTCATTTTGAACAACCACCCCATATCCTGAAAAAAAAAGTCCGACTTATTTTGGACACCCACCCCTCTCAGTATCATATATAAATTTTTTAGCACTTTTCCAGATTCATGTGGTAAAAACTGCGTTGTCAAGTTCCATTTTCTAGCGTTTCTCGGCATTTCTTATGTGACTCTGAGATTTTACAGAGGTATTTTGACACATTAAAGAATGTAATGCGACACATGAACCTATGAAGGCCGTTTAGGTTGTGACTATTTTAACAGTTCGTGACAGGACTTCTAGTTTTAACTGTATTTACATACTGCTTTCCAGGCATCTGTTGAGTCTTAACAAATTCATTATAAATGAACTATTTAAGAGATTTCCAGTACAGTTGCCATGGACTGGTCAAAATCCACGTGTGGGTAGTGATGTCCACGCATGCGTTTACCAGGTAATAAAAATCATCACCAGCAAAATTTTAATTAATGAAGCACCAGGTTGTACCCGGTGTTTCATTAATTAAACTTTTGATGAGAATTCCTATAATTAGTGTTTGGAATCTAATATTATTACGTCCGTGGAAATATTGCTCATCCGTGGAAAGTGACCAGTTCACAGTGGGATTACTATAGTCTTGTCAGATAAAAGGTTAAAGAATGTGTTCCTGGAATTGTAACAACTCCTTCACTTCTCTCCGAGTTCTGCTTCTCAGTCTCTCAATTTGATTTTGATTTTATTCAGTACTTATTCCATTTACATGGAGTAAAGTAAAGCAATGATACATGCAATGTACATAGAATTATAATACTTGTCCGTGGCGGGTGCTTACTACAAATTAATGTGTGTGTGTGTGTGTGTGTGTGTGTGTGTGTGTGTGTGTGTGTGTGTGTGTGTGTGTCTCTCTCTCTCTCTCTCATATGATGCGAAGGTGGGGGAGGGTGGTGGTGGTGGTTTGCATAGGATTCATGGAGCATCGCCGTTGAGTCTCGGAGGGGGGGGGGGGGGGAGTAATCATGCAGCTCTGTAGATACAGGAATACGGGTAGTCTGCCCCATTCCCCACCCCCTTAGCAGGGCGGGGCAGGACAGTTCACCTGTAACGAACGTCGGGAAACTAATGAACACTCAACGATCGTACTGTAATGTATTTAGAGTATTCGGCACCATGGGCCACTATGAGGGTAGGTGACTATGAAAAATACATGTCTGGGCAATAATTTGCATTCTAATTTCTGGTTTCGAATCTCCACACGAATTGACACTTTTTTCGGACGAGGTGCAAATTATGCCCATCATTAGAGGTCGGCATGTAGCGTTTACCCAGGACCTCCCACTCTTGCAGGGCACACCCTACGAAAGTTGCAAGGGGGTATCCCCTTGCATCGAAAAATCTAGGTGTGCGTAAGCTTGCAAGAGAGGGAGCCTGGGAACGCTAGATGTTGTTATTTATTTATTTATTGGGGTTTTACGACAGTTTCAACAGCCAGGGTCATATCGTATCGAGCAGACCCATGGGTGGAGGAAGCCGGAGTACCCGAAGAGAACTACCGAGCAGCGGCGGGCATCCGCCAGACTCTCCGCCAGAGAACTAATTAACCAGAGAACGCTAGATGTTGGAAAGTATATCTAATATTACTGGATTTGCGCAACCCAGGCTGTGTGAGTAAACCTTTATGGGGTGCATCTCGTATAGTCCGGGAAATATTAGTCAATTCACAGCTATATATGTGCGCCTACGCATGCGTATAATTATTAATGTAAATACGTCTCTGAAAGTCTTATATACATACATAAATACACAATGCAAGTAGGCGGTGTGGGTTCAATATTAATTTTGATATCCTTACAGATTGGGCATATAGGCCTACTTTCCGTTAATATAAACCGATATTATACAAGTAATTTAACGAAGAGTCTTTTATATTTACAACATTTATGCATATACAGTTGAACTCATGGACGCGTTATCGGATAATTGACCAATTTTCACCGACTTCTTCATGGAGGAGAGTGTCTTAAGACTTTCAATCTATACGTTGCATATAAACATAGTAAATATTTTCGGTATACACAATCAGATATGCATGCAGATATATTCATTCGAGTTAAGCACCCTCCCCTCTACACCCCTCCCCCATACGCAAACTTACACACTCACACCCTCACGTACCGTAGCAGACATGACTCTATACAGCTTTGTGTTGTATATACAGAAAAATCACTTCTTGTTAGACAAGCGGTATCGGGCGGTTCAGAGCTGAACAATATGTAAAATATGCATCAACGATAGACCTGTTGATAAATCTATTGAGTGTTTGTTATCTCTATTGAGGACTGGGGGCCACCACCTCGGGCAGTTCATAGCTTTCATTACATGACAGCGACAATAAAATGTGGTTTTCACTGTCAATAGAATTCAATGATACGCAAAGAGTTACATTTTGTGGTGCGCCTTCAGTGTCGCTGGTAAGCTGCCGTAATGTGCCAAAACATCAAGAATAGTGAGGGTGTCTTCAAATAACAACTGCAGTATGCTTCAGTATTTATACCGCACAAATAAATCTTTGGCAGAAAATGCCCTTAGTGATCTTAATACTTTTTGTTTGTCGTTTAACAATCCTATTGTTAAAAGTTCGTAATCAAAGCGGTCACAACCTACTCCCAGTCAAGTCTCTGGACATAGCAGATCTACTTCGTTTTTTCCGTGCTAAAATTCCGGAAATCGGCGAATATTGTTGTTCGGTTTTGAGCGAAAGATAATCTGGTAGCTTGATCAACTAGCTTGTTGTTCCTGGTGGAACGTACAAAACCAATAACCACACTGACACACGCACGTTTTCTGAAACACTTTAAATTCGACTCCAAACTCGTTCACGCGGCATGTGCTTGACACCATTACTTTTTTTAAACTTTGAGATATATTCATGCCAGTTGTGCTGCTAGCTTCAGAACACAGATAGTAAAATAGTTAAATGTTAATTATGTGTCACAATTTCAACTTATCCCTTCCCAAGCCTATCTCCAGTCGTCATTACAAGCCGTCAGCTTGAAGATGGTTGTAGTAGAAGAACCTGGGCGAATCTATCGAAGGTAGAATGCATTGTCAAAATATTTTCACTTGGAAATAATACATAACAGAAATGTCTACATCCACAAATTTCCATGCTCTCAATTTTGTTTAACTCATCGTGCAATAGTGTCTTGGGAAAGAGTTGAGGGGCACGTGCCATCTAGTTAGGGTGCGCCATGTTCCGAGCGATTTATGTAGTATTAAAAATGTGAGTGTTGTGAATTTTTTAACTGATAAACGTATTTTGCATATAGTTCTGGCGACCTAATAATTGTCAGCAGTAATGACTTGATAATCGATTATGGAGAACGTAAGTCTCCTCCAATTATTTCGTCTTTCTCTTCAGTTTATGCTGTTGGGTAAAAAAGGTACAAAATCGAATGAAATACGTGGATGTCACACAGCCTTCAGGTTAAATAATTTATTTCAATGCCAGTACACTTGCAGTAATAGATTTTTTTTTGAAAGATAATGTAAAGTCATGTTAACCCTTCAGCTCTGACGTCTAGAATCGTATCGTTTTATACACGAGTGCATGCAGTGAAATGGACGAGTCAATATTGTATTTGTGGGGGGTTCAGTAATAATTTATTCCTACAGCCCTGAAGGGCTGTAGGATTAAATTATTATAAACCCTCCTGTCCCTTTAAATGTGTATTGTGTTGACTAGTCGCGGAATGCTAGGAGCGCGGTATCTCATTGGTTACGGCATTGGACTTCAAACCAAGAGGTCCATCGTTCGACCCCCACCAGGGGTAACTGCGTTGTGTTTTGGGGTAAAGCACTTAATCCCCATTGCCCTTGATGGCACTGTGTACTAAGGCGTACTGTACGTCGATGATGCACCTGCTTCAACCAATGCTAAGCTTGCTTGTGTGGAGATGCTCGGTGGTTCTCTCCGGGTACTCCGGCTTCCTCTACCCGTAAAACTGTTCAACACGATGTAAACATGGTTGTCGAAAGTGTCGTTAAACTCAAATAAACAAATAAGTAAATAAATAAATAAATAAATAAATAAATAAATACTCATGGAATGCCAACTTTTGTATTACGCAAAACTTATTAATATTAAATTGATTGAAAGTTATGCTCGTAATTGTATTAAAACAGTTTTTTCCAAAATTTATGACAAAAAGAAGCAGACATCGGGAAAAGATGTCTAAATGCCGCCTATGGCTATGAATACATCAATTGGGAAGAAATAACAGGAATGAATTAACCACAATCGTTAATAATGTGGAAAACTAAAAGTAATCAGTCGTAGTTTGTGGGGTAATCGATGTAATGTTGGAGATACTATCAATAGATTGCTCCAGCAAAGAAAACTCATGATGACGGATTACGGAACTGCAATGATGGAGCGAGCACATACTTCGTCAATCCACTTACCAAACCAATAATTCTGACATTTCTTTAAATGATGTTTTCCTTTTTCGATATAAAATAAATGCATTTCCAATGATAAGATTAAAACTCAGATTCGAATCTGAACAACGGTATTTGAATCAGTGGTGGCGCCAGGGGGGGGGGGGGGGTCCAGAGGGGGCTACAGCCCCCCTCCCGTCGGAGAGGTCCAGCCTCCCCCCCCCCCCCCCCCCCCGGTCGGAGATTTTTAGTCAGTCCGTCGGAGAGTCTCGTAAACTCGACTTCACGAGAAATTTCCGACAATCATATGTAGATATCTCGTCTTGTCAGTCTCGAACCCGTGCAGCACTGGAACTTTGATAGAGAATAGTGATTCTCACGAAATTCCTTAATGTCGTTCGTCAAACTGTCTTTATAGATGAAATATTTCCCGACCTTATTATAATATGTTTACTTTAATCCTTTACCTAAGGTAACGGCCAAAACCGGCCAGCGCTATTCTCAAAAATCGCCAATTAATTTTCATTATTTTTTTTATTTTTTGTCTCAAAAACATAGGTTATGACCCCTCGTTGGAACGAGCTCGTCGAGCTCGTTCCAACGAGGGGTCATAACCTATGTTTTTGAGACAAAAAATGAAAAAAAATTAGTTATTCAAGAATTAATTTTGCAAGTGTCGTCTGCTTTTCAGGTTAGGTAAAGGGTTAAATAATCAACAAACAAACTCAATTTGCTTCTATTTTGGTTCTCCAATTTACCAATTTTCACTCATTTTCCTTCGTTTGGGAGGTCAAATGTTATAGCCCCCCTGTCGGAGAGGTCAGCCCCCCCTGTCGAGAAATCCCTGGCGCCACCCCTGATTTGAATTACCGTGGATTATTAAACTGGGTGAATTATTTCGTTGCAGAATCTCCTAAAATTTCTCAACAGTATTTAAGAAACACTTGTTGTTTTTTTTTTCTTTTTCTGTGATTCTCTTTGCTGTGTGATCACACTTTTCTGCTTCAAGATTTGTTTCATTTCAGTCACGGTGATTAATACCAGAAAGGAAAATACTGTTGTGTGAAACACAGTTGTAAAGGGCTCTATCAGAGCCCTTTACAACGGTGTTTCACAAAACTGTGAATCTTGAGTTAGTGAAACACTTCTAAGGACTTCCCTTGGTTATTTTGTGCCGATCACGACACCAATGACAATAAAGGTTTGGCTGTACTAAATATTTGAATCAGAGTTACCCGCCTTGAAAATTTGAAATGATGTAATCTCCAAAACTAAGCAGCCTTGGGAAAATATATCTTTTTCAATAAACGTTTGAAACCTTCCACGGCATCTTTCGTTATCGTTGAATATTCCAAACAAATAAAGACGGCGATTTGATGACTTTTGTACTTAAAAAACATAATTGACTATTGGTGTGTTTTTGTTGAAATTCCCCAAAAATATGTGCACGTGACCGGTATTTTCCTTCATGTCAGTTTTTCTCTCTTATTTGTTACATGACCCCTGTTTTCGGGTCAGAAAAAGTTGTCTGAAGAGAGTATACTTGACAAAGATATTTGAATGCCAAAATTAAAGTAATGCGATCATATTTTTTCGTCTGAACGTTATAATGGTCGCCTATGAGAAAATATTTGGTACGGTGATACCCAAAATAATTTGGAAGGTCACGAAATTTCTTATTTATGCAGTGATATATACTACATTCTTTCGGGGATGTATATTGATGTTGTCATCTTCAAATTGTGTTAGTATAAGAGCTGGTAGGTTTGGACTTTTTTCAAATTCAGTTTCGGTTTCATTGCTGGGGGATTATTTATTTATTTATTTATTTATTTATTTATTTATTTATTTATTTATTTATTTATTTATTTATGTTTAAGGTCACATATTTATGCACAATGGCTAATCATGACCGTGACAGCTTTACGGGTGAAGGAAGCCGGAGTACCCGGAGAGAACCACCGAGCAACGACGAGCAGCTGTCAGCTCCCCAACATCGTAACTCCGCACTGCAGCACAGGCACGGTGAGATTGGT
The DNA here is from genome assembly GCA_031216915.1 of Pictodentalium vernedei. Taxonomy (NCBI): domain Eukaryota; kingdom Metazoa; phylum Mollusca; class Scaphopoda; order Dentaliida; family Dentaliidae; genus Pictodentalium; species Pictodentalium vernedei. The sequence continues at coordinate 47,439,164 of CM062297.1, read as the reverse complement.
TGAAGACATGCGTAACATCGACGTGCAGTACGCCTTAGTACACGGCGTCATTGTGCCCCCACGCGTGCAATGGAGATGAAGTGTTTTGCCCAAGGACACAACGCGGTTGCCGCAGGTGGGATTCGAACCAAGGACATCTCGGCTTGCAGCCTGCACCTCTACCTACTGAGCCACCGCGCTCCCTTTCAGTGGGATTCTGTGTGGTGTTGAGAACAGATAGTAAATAACATTTCGGGGTCCTTCAATTGGAAAGAATCAGCAATAGTTTATGAAACACCATTCAATACAAAAACCCTGTCTGTAAGTATCTCCATTGGGTTCAGACCAACTTACCTTTAATCATTCTTATGGGTTCCAAGGGATCATTTATTTATTCATTTATTGGTGTTTAAGGTCACATGCTTATGCACAATAGCTAATCGTGACCATGACAGTTTTACGGGTGGAGGAAGCAGGAGTACCCGGAGAGAACCACCGAGCAACGACGAGCAGCTGCTAGCTCCACATCATCGTAACTCCGCACTGCAGAACAGGCTGGGTTAGAGTGGTTGAAGACATGCGCACCATCTACGTGCAGTACACCTTAGTGCACGGCGTCATCGTTCCCCCATATGGACAATCGGGGTTAAGTGCCTTGCCCAAGGACACAACGCGGGGGCCCGAATCGATCGCTCAAAAGGTCACCCGTCCGATGACTAACCGGGCTCGACGTTGCTTAACTTCTGTGATCTGACGAGAACCGGTTACCGCAACGCCACCGCGCCCCCTTCGAAGGGATCAATCGCTAATATTCAGTCAGAAAAAAACATAAATTGGGGTAACAAATAAATAAATAAATAAATAAATAAATAAATAAATAAATAAATAAATAAATAAAGCTCATCTGATGTATGTTGTGTTCTCATTGTCACAGTTCCCCTTTATTGACTCGTCCGGTGGACGAGTCAATAAAGGAGAAATGTGACAATAGCCACACGACGTATTCGCCCTTTGTCGGATAGACTTTGCGACGAGAATCTATACGTGTCACTAGTACAGTTCCCTCCCAGTAAGATAGTTTCATCAGTTTATGCACAAACACAGTGAAACCGTTTAGTCGGCCTTAGCTGGATCGTGCGGTTCAGTTTTCCGGTTTGTCGCAATAATCGGAACCGAACCAGAAAACCAAAAAATCGCCTAGCCCCAGTTAGTATGCTGAAAAATTAAACTTATTACAACTAATGCTATCGGTATATTATATACACTTATGTTAACATTATTCACTCCCCTTAAAGTTGTATGTATAGTACAGTCGCTGTGGACTGGTCGTAATCCACGTGTGGGCAGTGATAACCACGCATGCGTTTACAAAGTAATAAAAATCGTCAGCAGCAAAATGTTATGGGTTATGATGAAGTTGCCACTGCACTCCGATCGTACTGGATTAGGTAATCACCCCCACCCACCGACGTAATATAAGAAACAGCATAGAATTATATTACGTCTGTGGGTGATTACCTAAACAGCATAGAAGGGGGGTGCGGTGGCTCAGTTGGTAGAGGTGCGGGCTGCAAGCCGAGAGGTCCTCGGTTCGAATCCCACCTGCGGCAACCGCGTTGTGTCCTTGGGCAAGACACTTCACCCCGATTGCCTACTTGGGGGCACGATGACGCTGTGTACTGAGGCGTACTGCACGTCGATGGTGCGCATGTCTTCAACCAATCTAACCCTGCCTGTGCTGCGGTGCAGAGTTCAGAGTTACGATGTTGGAGAGCTGATGTTCGAGAGCTGACAGCTGCTCGTCGTTGCTCGGTGGTTCTCTCCGGGTACTCCGGCTTCCTCCACCCGTAAAACTGTCACGGTCACGATTAGCCATTGTGTATAAGTATGTGACCTTAAACACCAATAAATAAATAATAAATAAATAAATAACAGCATAGAAATTACTTTCTTGTTCGAAACTGGAATATGACAGCACAGTGTGGCACACTTACATCAAGAATGACATCCAGAAATTAGAGATATCCCAACGACGAGCTGAAAGTTTAGTCTGCAATGACTATCGCAGAGTCAGCAGATATCTCGATTGGCCATCCCTGCTAAAGCATTGGAGGAACAAACGTATCCATGCACTCAGCAACATTATCTCTGGGCGCTATGTCACACCAAAATAGCTATACATTCAAAAGGCTCACCTCGTATAGTATGGCCGTTGTGGACTGGCCATTTTCAACAGATGGGCAATATTTCACGAAATATTAGATTACAGGCACTAATTACAGCAATAATCATCAAAAATTTAATTAATGGGGCATCGGGTACAACCGGGTATGCACGACCTTCAACTGGAACGCCAGAACTCAGACCGTAATCGACACAATTTGTGCCACAGTCGCAGAGCGCAACTGATTGCCACCATCCTTCTAATCAATATTAAAATTTGCGACAACGCGGCATATACAGTAATCAAATGTAGGTTTAGACGTCGATGAAAGAAAAAAAAATAAAACCATTATCAACCTGAAAATCAAATCAATTATACATATCGATATGGCTGTGGTGATTTAATCAGACGTAGGTATAATTGACAGGAATTGGAGTCTCCCGCAACCAGTAGCGGCGCCAGAGTTACAAAAGTGAGGGGGTACAATTGGGGATTGTGCAGCGCCGAGCTGGGTGGGTTTCGGGGGGGGGGGGGGGTCCTCTCCATAATTTGAGAAATTTTTTAACTGTTTTGCAACAAAAACATGCGAATATGGATATCATTGGAACCGGCTAAACAAGCCGGTTCCAATGATATTTATATTTGCATGATTTCATTGAGTTATACCTTTCAGAATTTTCTAAAATATTAAATTTTATTTATTTTTTAAAATTTCTGTAGACTGAATTCCAAACGAATGCCTTGCACGCTCTCGATTCAGCATTCGTCGAATCGCTTAAGCACTATGTTTCAGTCCGTTTAAACGCGGCATGTCTTGTTGCAATTTGGACCCTCGACTTTTCTTTGTTGTTTGCAGGTAGCGTGTGTGTGGGGGGGGGGGGGGGGGGGGGGGAAACATAATTTCAAAACTTCTCTGATTTAGTGCACTTGGGAATATGGGATTAAGCATACCGACCATTTACACCGCAACGTTCAATACAACAAAAATTAAAATGATAGTATTGTTTTACTTCGCTTGGCGAAAAAAGTGGAGGGGTAAGTACCCCACATACCCCTCCATGGTGCCGCCAGAGCCCGCAACACAATCTTTTACCGCTGTTGAGGGGTCATCAGTCGACGGAAACCAATATAAAATTATAAAGTATACATCGATCATTACACAACAAAATAAAAAAAAGATAATATTCATTTCGGAACGAAACGAATTTTATATATCGACGTGGCTACGTTAATATTGCCAGACTCTGAGATAAAGGTCTTGAAGAACCCTATTCACTTCCTGTACAATTTTGTACCGTCGCTGTACGATTATCAGACGAGGGAAACCAAAACGGAGTTATAAAACATGCCTCGGTCATCAAATCTCGAACCTTTTCTCAGTCAACTCTCTCCAAGATGTTTCTTTGCAAGAGGAAGTTCCGCGTGTATAAAAAATTCTTTCTGCCTTTAGTGGATGAATGCCTCTCCGTTTTCAACACTGCTGTTGACAATGCCGTTAGCTTGAAGAAAAATGCCTTATGTCAATGCACTTTTATCTTGTCGCTTGTTCTTTTAATTCTTCTAATATGCTTCGCTTCATGTTTGCAGCAAATTGCAGATAATCGATATTCTAGTCACGATATGGTTATTATTGAAAGTCAAACAGTAAGTCCATTATATGTGATCTTTGACTTCCGTTCATTTTAATGCTTTCCTCTAACCATGTTCTGGCTTCTTATAGTAACCAAACATGTATTTTGCCTTTACGATTAACTCGAGAAGACAACGGAAACTGCTTTAATGTCACGATTACAGTGTGTATTTAACGTTATCCGCCTCAATACAGATACTGAGAAATATGCTAAATACACCAAGCGTGGAATCCTGCCCACGTGTATGGACGTCATGTAAAAACGCATATGATTGGACGTTACGCATCTGAGTGACGTTATGACGTGAATTGAATGTGTCGACACTAGGGCTGTCACGATTAATCGGTTAATTGATTGTCGATCGCCCACGCCAAAATCGATTAGTATTTTTCGTTGTCGAGGAATCGGTAAATTTTTCCCCGTTTAAGAATTTAATAATTTTTTCCAAAATTTGATGAAAAAACTATTGTTTCTAAAGGTAAAAGGTCAAGAACGTCGACGTTAAACCCCAAAGAAGCCATTAGAAGAATTTGTCCATTTTTTCTGTGTGTTATGAACATATTGTAAATAACACTTCAAGCTCTTTTAGTAGGAAAAATCCCAAATTGTTTATATGAGACCACTCACTATTAAAAGACTTGTCTGTAAGGACTTCCATTGGGTTCAGTCTAAGTAAGGTATTGAGTCACAAAAAAATATTTATGGTAACAAATGAACAAAAAGTTCATCTAATCTTTGTTGTGTTCTCATTGTTCGGAGACGAGTCAATAAGGAAGAAAATGTGATAATGAGAACACTAAATATTCACCCCTTTGTCGAATAGAATAAGTGACGAGACTACATACGGGTCACTAGTGCATTTTAAGTTGATCTGCGCGTTAATCTACGCGTTATGACCATAGTAAGGCAATCAAATTCTGTACATATGGCCTGTGCACAAGCAATGTTTCAGCCACTGGACCTCCAGGTAACCCGGAGGTCCATTGGCAGAAACATTGCCTGTGTTTACTGTGAGTATCCAGGAGAACCTGTCGTGCTTTGGGTGTCATTCGATGTGGCAATTGCGCGCAAGTCCTACCCGCAATTAAGCCTAGATAAGCACACAGTTCGTGACAGGACTTCTAGTTTTAACTGTATTTGTTTGTTCTTATTATAGTTTTTTGTTACATAAATGATTTATTTGATTGAGCATTTAATTTTTCTTTATGCAACAATGGTTTAAACCTGTTGAAAACGGGTTAAGGCTGCGCGATAATGCCACAAACTGTTTGATGGTCACCATCTCACCAAATGTGAGTCACAATAGCTGATTTTCAGTCATGTACTAACTTTCCTAGACACCATTAAATCACAAGAGTGTATCCAACAGAACACTAAATATTCACCCCTTTGTCGGATAGACTAAATGACGAGACTACATACGGGTCACTAGTGCAATTCCCTCCCAGTAAGATAGTTTTATCAGTTTATGCACAAACACAGTAAAACGGGTCGGCCGATTTTGCTGAACCTTCCGGTTATCCGGTTTGCCGAAAAACGGGACTCGTATCGGAAAACAAGACAGAAAAGCCCAAAAGTATTTGTATGTAAAATCGCTGGAAAGAGAAGAACAGTACTACGATCGTAAAAACGGTCTTTGTCACGATCACATCGCGATAATCTTGCAAGATTTCATAAATAAAATTCTGTGATATTAAGACTAAATCAAGGTAAAGAAATGAAATTTGCATCCAAAGGGACATTAGCAAAACTGAGGGATTATAATAAGGTTATATAGCGCGATTGAATACACTTCGTATTTCAGCAGACTATGCGCGCTGGATTGACGATCGCGGAATCAACCGATGAGATTCTGCAGTGCAGCGCAGACTGGCAATTTCGGTCAAATCGCCATCTTGTCGGAATTCTATGTCCGACGTTTAAACCATGGTAAACGTTCGGCTTATGGACCAACGAGCTTATTGGTCCATGAGTTGGATGTTTGCTGATGCTTTTTCTCTTTATTTGCATCAAAATAAAGATGTGTTTGTATTGGCCTTTGAACAAAGCTGTGAATTAAGTGTTATTACATCCCTTTACTCAGCTTTATTAAAAACAACTCTAGCGCAAATAGTCCGGCTTTGCATGCCTCGACATTCTTGCGTGTTCGACCGTCTGGGATTTGTTTGAAAAATTAAGCGTCAAATTAAACTCACAAGTAATTAAGCATCTGCCTTGCTCGTTTGCCTTGCGGAACAAGCTGTAAGCATTGCATGGCGGACCAGGAAAAACTATTATTTCCTGATAGACTGAAATCTAGTGATTTGCTTGGCTGATAGGTATCATGTTAATAATGCTTTCACATTCGTTTAACTCTAAATTTTTGGAAAATTCGCAAATTTCTTCAAAATATAATTTGGACAAATTTGTTGGTTTTCTCATGTTGGATTATCAAACAGTTAACACCCAAGTGTCATATCGATTAACCCATTCACACACGCGTGTCGTTCGGTGTTTATTACACGCCTTCACGTCTATAAAAAACATTATTAGATAATTAAGTTAAGGGACGAAATAGTACCACTGTTCCCCTCGCAAATTTGGTGGGTTCTGTTGATAGTTGTTATAAGGTTATTGCTGAGTGTCCTTCTAATAATTGTTTTTGGAGACGTGAGGGCGTGTAATAAACACAGAACGACACACGTATTAACAAAAAGGAATACATTTTATCGCCAGCCAAACTTGCGAGGGGAACTCGTGTCACTATTTCGTCCCCTGAGTTCCAATGTGTTCTATGTGCCTACTGGCACATAGAACACATTGGAACTCAGGGACGAGTTTTAGCTATCACTAGCGATTCAGACTGTAATTGCTGTGCGCGATTTGTAGAAAATTCCAGTGAAATTTCGCTTCTATTCAAAAATAGTCCGTCAACGATTTCCGTTCCGCACATATGTGTGGAACAGATTTTCATTTCCCGCATGGTTTAGTGTTGCTGTAGATGGGGATTTGATAGAACAGGCGTGTAATAAATAAACCTCTCCATGGATTTAACCATGAATATACTCTAAGGTCTGTTAAACAAATCACATTAGGGTTTATTACTATTCCTATGAAATGAAATTTGCTTCAACGGGAAGGGAGTTAATAAAGAAAACAATCCGTGTATATTCAAGAATGTGTGGAAATCTGCTGCGTACCAGAGTGTATCAGTGTTTTTTTTATTGTGGTTTAACTGTACTTTCAACAGCCAAGATCACCTCATGTCGGACAGTGTTACGGGTGGAGGAAGCAGGAGTACGCGGAGTGAACCACCGAGTAGCGGCGAGCAGCTGTCAGACTCCCCGACATACTACACTGCAAAAATATAGGTCCTCTTTAGAACCAAATCTGGTTCTGATCTTGTCCTAGAGATGGAACCAGTTCTGTTTAAACAGTGTTTATTTCAAACCAAATAAATTTACAAAGATTAGCATTCAATTTTAACAGAACATTACATGAACTGAAGTAGATTCAGCAGTAAACTTGGAGCTTATTTAACGCAGTCGCCAAACATTTTGAAACAAAGGAGATATGAACAGTTGGCATATCGAACCAGTTTTGGTTCTGTTAAGAACCAAAACTGGTTCGATATGCCAACTGTTCATATCTCCTTTGCTAAATAATGATTTGAGACAACCTCTATAAGCTCTAAACTTACGGCTGAAATCCCCTCAATTTATATTTAATTCTATTAATATTTAATGTTAATCTTTATAAATTTATTTGATTTGAAATAAATACTGTTTAAACAGAAATGGTTCCATCTCAGAGACAAGATTAGAACCAGTTCTGGTTCTAAAGAGAACCTATATTTTTTGTAGTGTAGCTCCAACCAAGCACTAGTATTGGTTGAAGACAAGTGCAGCATCGACGTGCAGCACGCCTTAGTACACAGCGCCACGATGCCCCCACATGGGCAATCAGGATTACGTTTCTTGCCCAAGGACATAACGCATTTACCCCGTGTACCTTTGGGTTCAATGCCATAACCTCTGAGCCACCGCGAGCCCGTATCAGTGTTCAATGTTGTGTAAGCACCCGCGCACCCTGAAATAAACGGGTACGATAAGGACACAACACCCAACTCTCCTCTGTTTTCTATTGCTTTATACCATCTGATCCTATACCTGCATGTCGTGTCTTTCACTTCTCTTTAGTTATTATTAATTGGTTTACTGTTACCTTATTTGAAACATGTTTATTGTATTGTAGATATAAATTGTCTTTTTTTTTTCTTTTTTTTTCTTTTTGGTTTGTTTTTGTATATTTTTGTTAGCTGCCATTGAAAGTTTTAGGAGGGGAACTTATATAAGTTTAATAACTTGTGTCCCAATCCTTTTGTCAGTTTTCAATCTAATGACAATAAAATATGTTTAAACTAATAAACGGGTAACTTATATTGCAAGAAATGGAAGGAAATACCTGCACCTGAATGTTGTCAAAAGTTTATAATACTTTTCCTCTTTATTAACCCTTTACCCAGCACGATATAACTATTTATCATATGACTATGACATTTTTACCCTAAATATCACTGCTGTTTGACGATGTTTTCCAAACTGTTCTATCACACCGGGTGAGATTTTTCCGGATCAAAAGTCCATATCACACTCTTACGGAAATCAAAAATCCATATCACACTCCCACGGAAATATCCGAGAGTTTCCGTGAATAGTTTTCGTAACTAGGGTAGTCGTTGCAGGCAGCGAGTGTGATCCGAAAATCTGGCCACCTCAACGAGACGTGATGCGACGACACGGATCAACACACTGTTATGATAATATCAAAATTTCAACAAAACCATATCATGTGATTTCTCATTGGAACGAAATCGACGAGCTCATTCCAGTGATGGATCACAGTATACGCTTTTCTTGTTGTTTTTTTTTTTAAATACTTGTATTCCAGCGGCTCATTTTGTAAATTAAGCCGTCGGGTGTAGCCAGTTCGTTATCTGGAGGGTTAATGCACGTAGATACACGTATTGTTTGCGCGTACGTATATCTCCTATCATTGAGGTTGGTGTTATGTAACTGAATTGGCGAACATATGTCTGATTTTATCGAGTATTTCTAAGTGATTCCCGCTATATTTCTAGATATCAAGACGTGCCTTTTATCGATTTGGGCTATTTCTTCGGGTGATTTCAATTACAGTCATGGATGGTAAACTTGACAAGCAGAACAGCCGGATCTTCGGATAGTTTACTCGGTTGTCCATAAACTAACAATTTGAGAACAGATTATCAAGACTTCTTTCTTTAATTGGCCAGTATCTTTAAATGTCTTCCCGTTTATTCATTACCCGGGACTGCAGTCAGACGAGGTGGATTCCAAAACAATTTGGGAAGCAGGACAAGTTATTACCGTGATCTGTTTTGCTTTTGGAACCGGAGTCGAGCAAGTACACTGCAAAAAATATAGGTTCTCTTTAGAACCAAAACTGGTTCTAATCTTGTCCCTGGGATGGAACCAGCTCTGTTTAAACAGTATTTGTTTCAAATCAAATACATTTACCAAGATTAGCATTCAATTTTAACAGAATATTACATGAACTGAAGTAGATTCAGCAGTAAACTTGGAGCTTATTCAACGCAGTCGCCAAACATTTTGAAACAAAGGAGATATGAACAATTGGCATATCGAACCAGTTTTGGTTCTGTAAAGAACCAAAACTGGTTCGATATGCCAACTGTTCATATCTCCTTTGCTTAATAATGATTTGAGACAACCTCGTATAAGCTCTAAACTTACGGTTGAAACCCTCTCAATTTATGTTTAATTCTGTTAATATTTAATGTTAATGTTTATAAATTTATTTGATTTGAAATAAATACTGTTTAAACAGAACTGGTTCCATCTCAGGGACAAGATTAGATCCAGTTTTGGTTCTAAAGAGAACCTACATTTTTTGCAGTGTACTGTTACGGTTTTAATAGACTGGGTATTGAATAATAACAAATCTGTATCTGAAACCTTCTCATTCGAAAGATTGGCGGTTTTCAGATGAATGTTGCCCGGGTGATTGTCACACTATACGGGTTTATCAACTATTTGAGACTGTATGTCAACAATTACATAAATACGCCTACCCTTGAAGAGCCTCAAGAGTTCTTTTCTCCGGAGTGCAACGGGAAACGTTGGGCACATAACTGAAAATTGTTTATGATGAACTAAATGGTGGTGGGTATATGGATTTTAAAATCTTAGTAGTACTAGTGTTCACGCTGATTGGAATATTTTTGGAGCCAAGTGGAATTTTTCTTCGAGTTTTTGAAATATTTTAATGCCAATAGAATCTGATGCTAAATGAGCACAAATTAATCATGTGGATTTTCCAGAAGTCTTATAAAAAGATTGAACAAGAAAGATTAAGTAACAAACAAATGTGTTTTTTTCCCAACAATCAGATTAAATAGATACACTGTTAACCCTTTACCCAACACAGTATTTTTTAAAAATAAATTAAATTTCACATTTTTTCGAAAACAAATTACACATTTTTTCAATAGTACCATACAAATATGGATATCATTAGAACCAGCTCGACGAGCTGGTTCTAATGATATCCATATTTGTATGGTTTGATTGAGAAACTTCCGAGATATTTTAAGCTGTGGTAGGTTTATCCTGGTTCATTCCCTGGCCGTTTTTGGTAGCTATGTTAGGTAAAGGGCTAATTCAGTTGATCCATAACAAAACTGCCATGATTTCACCTGTTACCTTTTGATTACCAGCCAGATGTGAATTGTGTCTCGCCCGTGTCATCAGACAGTGATTTTATGGAGAAAGACGCATTGAAATAATAAACAATGGAAAAGCCTTTGAGAGCTACCAAAAGTATATTTCTGGTGCCAAATGCTGTAATTTTGGAGGCAAATAATTTTCTTAGTGCAATTGGCACCCAACAGAGTGAACACTATTTTCTGGTCTATGTGATATTGTAGTCCCGATGGGGGTCCGCGAGCAATTCGGATTTTTGTGAATAGTGCAGCCCGGTCAAGTGTTGACAGTTACGTTTGGTAGTGGTTTAACAATTGATATCAATAATTCCGAAGTGGAGTACGCGGAGAATGGATTGTAACTAAATCACCCGCGGAGTGGAGTTATCACCCGAACTATAACTTTCAAAGTTTGTATATATTGACTAAAAACACAAGCAATGTTTCCGCCAATGGACCTCCTGGTTTAACCCGGAGGTCCATTGGCTGAAACTTTGCTTGTGCATGTTATGGTTTGCAAAATATTTGCAATTATTGCCTGGGTGGGGTCTCCACTCTGCGGGTGATTTAGTGATAATTCACTCTACACGTACTGTAGCTCTCTGTTATTACTTTATTCCCCTGCATCCGTCGACCCTTTTCCCCTTTCCTTATCCTTATTTCAAGTAAAAGTTTGATGGACCTCATGTACCAAAATGTATTGGTTTGAGTGTAATAAATGTTAGGTTATGTAAATGAGTCAAATGCTCTACTTTTTTATTATTAGGGTTTAACGACACATTAACAGCCAGGGTCATATCATGTCGGTGACAGTTTTACTGGTGGAGGAAGCCGGAGTACCCGGAGAGAACCACCGAGCAACGACGAGCAGCTGTCGGCTCTCCAACATCGTAACTCTGAACTCTGCACTACGGCACAGGCAGGGTTAGATTGGTTGAAGACATGCGCACCATCGACGTGCAGTACGCAGCGTCATCGTGCCCCCATGTAGGCAATCGGGGTCAAGTGCCTTGCCCAAGGACACAACGCGGGGGCGCGAATCAGTCGCTGAAATGGTCACCCATCCAACTACTAACCGCGCTCGACGTTGCTTTACTTCGGTGATCTGACGAGAACCGGTTACCGCGACGCCACCACGCCCCAAATGGTCTACTGCCGAGAGATGAAAAAGCATTTTTAACCCTCAGCCTGTGTAACGATAATAACCGAACAAAAGTCGCCATTCTAGTTTTATAAAATTTTCAGTTCTCATGACAATTCTCTGATGAAACATTATTTACGAACCCCGTCATTGGAACGAATTCGCCAAGCTCGCTCCAATGATGGACCATAAGCTATGTTTTTGCGAGAAAAAAAAATTACTTACTTAACATCTCTGACTTCGTCGTCATAAAAATCGACTTGAGATAAAGTTATCGCTCCTGAAATTATAACCCGCGCGAGGAAAGTCCAATTGAGAAGCAAGTAGTTGTTGGTAAAGCACCTATGCCCAATGACGTCAGTAAAAAATAAAGCCAAGTTTACTTCCCCGTTACTTTTAATTTATTTATTTATTGTTGTTTAAGGTCACATACTTATACACAATGGCTAATCGTGACCGTGACAGTTTTACGGGTGGAGGAAGCCGGAGTACCCGGAGAGAACGATCGAGCATAGACGAGCAACTGTCAGCTCCTCAACATTCTAACTCTCTTCAAGCTGCTTTCAAGCAGGGTTACAGCGGTTTAAGACATGCGCACCATCGACGTGCAGTACGCCTTTAGTACACGGCGTCATCGTGCCCCCATGTAGGCAACCGGGATAAAGTGCCTTCCCCAAGGACACAAAGCGGGTCGTCCCGGGCGGGGATCGTTACTTTTAATAAACGAAAATAACAGACGGTTCAAAGAGCTGCCTATTGTTTTCGTTCAGTAAAAGTAGTAACAAAAGGAAACTTGTTTCTTTAAAGCAAGCTAATTAAAAAGCAACTAGTTCAAAAATAATACATAATAAAGAATATATAAATGACCTGAATAGAGACAATCATTTGTTTCCGGTGCAATCGTATCAGCAATAAATGTTATTAGTTCTTAGTAGTCATCATCAATGGTCATAGAATGGTAAGATGGTAGCTCCAGATTACAGGATGTCTAGAACCCCATTCCCAGCCATCCCTAACTTTTTCGTCAAGAAAATCGACTTTCGATAAAGTTATCTCCCTTGAAATTATTAGATACGCAAGGAAAATCCAATTCAGAAGCAAGTAATTGTTGAAAAATTACCTGTGACATCAACAAAAAATAAAGCCAACTTACCTTTTGTTACTTTTAATAAACAAAACAACAGACAGCTCTTAGAGCTGTCTGTTGTTTTGTTTATTAAAAGTAACCAAAGGAAACTTGGCTTTTTATGACGAGCTAATTAAAAACAACTCGTTCACTGATAATCCGTCATTAAGAATATCTATCAGCTTTACATGCACCTACCAACACTAAAGCGTCCACTATATTTTTATTTATTTATTTATTTATTTATTTATTTATTTATTTATTTATTTATTTATTTATTTATTTATTTGTTGGTGATTAAGGTCACATACTTATGCACAATGGCTAATCGTGACCTTGGCAGTTTTATGGGTGGAGGAAGCCGAAGTACCCGGAGAGAACCACCGAACCTCGACGAGCAACTGTCAGCTCCTCAACATACTAACTCTATTCAAGCTCCGTTCAAGCAAGGTTACAGCGATTGAAGACATGTGCACCATCGGCGTGCAGTACGTCTTAATACACGGCGTCATCGTGCCCCATGTTGGTAAGATGGCAGCTCCAGAAGTAATTACAAGATGTCTAGAACCCCCATTCCCAGCCATTCCTAACTTATATCGTCAAGAAAATTGACTTTCGATAAAGTTATCTCCCTTGAAATGATTAAATTCGCAAGAAAAATCAAATTCAAAAGTACGGCAGCGTGCTGACGCCAGTGGATGGCTTTTTGTTACCTGTTCTAAGTTGTTATAACAAGTTAACTAACTTGTTATAACAACTTAGTAACTTATTATAACAACTTAGCTCGTTCGAATGAGGGGTCATAACCTATGTATTGGAAGCATAAAATGTAAATATAAAAAAAGACTGAATAGCGATTTTTGTGTGTAGTGCTAGCCGTTTTTGGCCGTTACATTAGGTAAAGGGTTAAACGCATTTTGACCAATTACTATCAGCCCCAAGGAAGGGACAAACTGACCTAGGGGGCAATGATTAAAAAGATAGCTAAGTTGTTTTTACAAGATAGCTAAGTTGTTATAACAAGATAGCTAAGTTGTTATAACAAGTTAGCTAAGTTGTTACAACAAGTTACCAAGTTGTTATAACAAGTTAGCAAAGTTGTTATAACAAGTTAAGCTAAGTTGTTATAACAAGTTAGCTATGTTGTTATAACAACTTAGCTAAGTTGGTATAACTAGTTATCTAAGTTGTTATAACAAGTTACTAAGTTGTTATAACACGATAGCTAAGATGTTATAACAAGTTAGCAAAGTTGTTATAACAAGTTAAGCTAAGTTGCTATAACAAGTTAAGCTATGTTGTTATAACAAGTTAGCTAAGTTGTTATAACAAGTTACTAAGTTGTTATAACAAGTTAGTTAATTTGTAAAAACAATTTAGAACGGGTAAAAAATACATCTACTTGCTTCAGCACGCTGCCGTACAAAAGCAAGTAATTGTTGAAAAATCACCTATGACATCAGAAGAAAATAAAGCCAACTTACCTTTTGTTACTTTTAATAAACAAAACAACAGACAGCTCTTAGAGCTGTCTGTTGTTTTGTTTACTGAAAGAAATCAAAGAAAACTGGCTTTTATGACGAGCTAATTAAAAACGTCTCGTTCACTGATAATTCGTCATTAATAATATCTATCAGTTTTACATGCACCTACCGACACAAAATGTCCATTTTGTCTCCTTGTTTAGCGAATGTGGTTTTACAGTAATATTCAAGTTTTCATTCTTCCCAGGAAAAAGAAAAAAAATAGCGAATGTCGCATCCTTGACTTTTATATCAATGAAAAGCACAGTGCCTATATTATATATCATGGTGCGCATTGTATTTATTTATTTATTTATTATTTTATTTATTTATTGGTGTTTAAGGTCACATACTTATGCACAATGGCTAATTATGACCGTGTCAGTTTTACGGGTGGAGGAAGCCGGAGTACCAGGGGAGAACCAAAGAGCAACGACGAGTAGCTGCCAGCTCCCCAACATCGTAACTCCGCACTGAAGCACAGGCAGGGTTAGATTGGTTGAAGACATGCGCACCATCGACGTGTAGTACGCCTTAGTACACGGCGTCATCGTGCCCCCATGTGGACAACCGGGGTTAAGTGCCTTGCCCAAGGACACAACGCGGGAGTCCGAATCGATCGCTCAGAAGGTCACCCGTCCGAGGACTAATCGGGCTCGACGTTGCTTAACTTCGGTGATCTGACGAGAGCCGGTTACCGCAACGCCAACGCGCAACCGCGCCACCTCGCCTCCGCACAGTGTATAACGAACAAGATAAAAGTTACAGAGCATCAAAAAATGGTGAAAACGCCGTTTTCTTATTTCTAAAATGGATTTCCGCAGAGCATAACAGCCAGATGTCCAAATTCATTGGGAAAAAGGTTGTAAAATGCCAGCTTTTGTATTTTTATACATCTCTGCAAGACAATTCCTGAAGTCTGTGAAATAATGCGCACATCGAGGATACAAATTCGTTCACATTTCGAATTTTAATCTTTATATGAAATTTCCATATTTTTGTGTTATATTTACTGACGACTGGTTTAGGAAATTAAGAGGAGCTAGCTTTCCCGTAAATCACTTTCAATGACAAAAATTGTCAGCCATGGGCGTTTTTACGAGTGTTATCATTCTGTTGTGTTAGATACAGATATTAACAACATTCATCTTTAACCCTTTACCAAACATGAAAAACAGACGACACTTGCATAAAAACAATACTCGAACAACTATTTTTTTTTCATTTTTTTGTCTCAAAAACATATGTTATGACCCCTCGTTGGAACGAGCTCGATGAGCTCGTTCCAATGAGGGGTCATAACCTATGTTTTTGAGACAAAAAATGAAAAAAATAATGAAAAATAACTGAAGACTTTTGAGAATAGCGCTGGCCGGTTTTGGCTTTTACGTTGGGTAAAGGGTTAATGCTTCATTTTACGACGTAACAAAGTCTGTCCATTAATCATTATTTTCTTGCAATTCGTTGGAAAGAGCGAGTTGGTATTCTTCGATAAATTGTACAAAAAATAGTTCGAGGACAACACAGAATGAGACTCTTTGAAAACACTGATGCAAGTTTTAACCCCTTTACAAGAAAGACCTATTTCTCACGCCATGATCACGACATGCTCTAATTTCACAAAGTAAATAGCTGATCACTGAATGTGTGACGTCGATCAATCCATATCGTCAATTGGCAGCTCCCGAGGACGAAAATATAAACTGGTTCCCCCCGAAACAGGAATATATAAATGCGTGAGTCCACTAGTCTTCAGAGGGTTAAATAATCATTTTAAATTATAAGAATACCACAATGTGATTACTCAACATGGCTTTATTTGGATGAGAGCCAAACGGTAGATACAGATGTGTTTACAAACATTGCAAAGGTTGAAAAAGTTCCCCTTTCTTGCAATAAATGTGTATGCTAGTCACCTCGTAATGTTTAGATTAACAGCATGTGGTCTTTTGGTTTTCTTCGGGACCAAATTATTCGCATTAGGAAACAAAACAAGTTTTGGGTCAGTATATCCTTTTTCCAAAAATGTGACAAGCACTGGAGTATTGTCAGGATCTTTATTAGAACAAATATTTATTCTTTTCTTCCTAATGGTCTTTTAATCAACATAATTACACAGACTCGACAGTTCATAAGAAACGAATTTTCCAAATATCTGACCTGTCATCCCACCCACAGGAGCTGCCATATTTCTCCCAGTGTGCACGCACACTTCAAGAATTATCCATTGTTTTATTTTCATTTAAACTTGTTTTCAGTGCTGTTGAATACCAAATCTGAATTTCAGCTTACCAGTGTGAACTTTATTTCAACAATCACGAGTCTTCCTCTTTTAGAGAGGTTCAGTTCCAAAACTCAAATCACGCAAGCTACCAGATCATGTCAAGCAGATCTATTTAACCCTTTACCTGACACGAAAGGCAGACGACACTTGCAAATAAAATTCCTGAATAACTAATTGTTTTCATTTTTTGCGTCAAAAAACATAGCTTATGACCCCTCATTGGAACGAGCTCGTTGAGCTCGTTCCAATGAGGGGTCATAAGCTATGTTTTGAGACAAAAAGTGAAAAAAATAATGAATATTGGATAGTGATTTTTGTGAATAGCGCTGGCCGGTTTTGGCCGTTACGTTGTGTTTAGGGTTTAAAGAAATTCCAGGTATTTTGGTCGGAACCGAAGCTCACAAAGGGCAGTAATTACTTTCAGTCCACCAACGATGTTGCGTTCCAAATATTGTTGAATCAGATACTGTGGCGCTGTTCAGGAAAATGATGACGTTAAAACTAAGCAAGAATCTAACAATGATGACGTTATAAGATTACTCCGACTTTCAGTCCGATTAACTCGTTACCTACAATACAGTCACCGTGGAGTGGTCGTAATCCACGCGTGGGCAGTGATATCCACGCATGCGTTTTACCAGGTAATAAAAATCATTATCAGTAAAATTGTAATTATTTATTTATTTATTTATTTATTTACTTATTCATTTATTGGTGTTTAAGGTCACATACTTATGCACAATGGCTAATCGTGACCGTGGCAGTTTTACGGGTGGAGGAAGCCGGAGTACCCGGAGAGAACTACCTAGCATTAACGAGCTACTTTCAGCTCCTCAACATTCTAACTTTGTTCAAGCTCCGCACAAGCAGGGTTACAGCGGTTGAAGACATGTGCACCATCGACGTGCAGTACGCCTTAGTACGCGGCGTCATCGTGCCCCCTTGTAGGCAATCTGGATAAAGGGCCTTGCCCACGGACGTAAACGTGGGATCGAACTCGAGACCTCTATCACAGAAGTCCAACAGCCACCACTGAGCCATCGCGATCCCGCAGAATTATAATTAATGAAGCACCTGGTTGTACCCGATGCTTCATTAATTAAATGTTTCATGATTATTCCTATAATTAGTGTATGAAATCCAATATTATTGCGTCCGTGGAAATATTATCAGTCCGCGGCAGCTGTACTGTACACGCCTAGATGTCGACATTTGAAAAAAAAATGTATTTGAATTTTTATTTTTTTTTCTCTCAAAAGCATAGTCTATGACTCTCACTACAGCGAGTTTGACGAGCTCGTTCCAGTACTCTGAGGGGATAACCAGCTCTGCTATAATTAAAGGTAAAAACTATTAAACGTGAATGGTAAGTTTTGTGATTGACGCTGAGCCAATTTCTCATATAAAATAAGGGGTTATTAAAGTGAGACATTAACTGGTTGAGGGCTAGAATATTTTTGGTAGTCTGAATTTGTTATTCACTAGGTTTTATTACAGACACTCTCCAATAATTTATAATAAAATAAATTTATATAAACAAAATATTATTTGAATTTTACAAAATATGAAAGATGAGCAAGGAAAATGCTGGCTTTTGCTGTTGTAACCTCATGTTTTTAAAGCCCTGATAGTGACTTCTAACGCTCAACCTGTTAATAAAAGTGGAATGCTGTACTGTCCCTTGAGTGCATCGAGAGCCATCTGAGGGGCTTTAGCACTGCAGATGGCGCCTTGTTGCACCCGAGGAATGATGTAAAGTTATAGAGAGTAATCGCTTGACTGGACTGGTTACGTGAAATAATTCATGAGAAGTGAGGGACATTGTACAAACACCAGTGCGCGAATGCGCACGAGTGTTTTACAATATAGTCCCACGCCTCGAATGAATTATTTCACGTAACCAGTCCAGTCAAGCGATTACTCTATTTATTACTTTTAATTATTAACGATAATTATATTGTTTATCCCTTTACCTAACGTAACGGACCAAACCGGCCAGCGCTATTCTCAAAAATCGCCAATTAATTTTCATTATTTTTTTCATTTTTTGTCTATAAAACATAGATTATGACCACTCATTGGAACGAGCTCGTCGAGCTCGTTCCAATGAGGGGTCATAACCTATGTTTGAGAGAACAAAAAGGAAAAAAATGGTTATTCAAGAATTTTTTTGGCAAGTGTCGTCTGCTTTTCATGTCAGGTAAAGGGTTAAAAAAACAATGAAGTGCCCATTACACCCACGGTAAAGCGTCTTCGTTTGCGCGCAGGGATACATGACCCAATTGTTGATTGCATAATTCACTTGTTAAGTTATCGTTTATAATCAAACCCGGAAATCCCAGTAAATCACACTTTGGAAAGTAATAAAAAGAAATAATTTGAACCCGACTGAATCACATTCTTTGTACATCAATGTAACTGAAAAGCACATTTCACAGAAGCTTTACAAGTATCAGTTATTTACAAGAACAATCGTTCCATAACTTTATGAGATTTTATTTCAGCCTTCTCCACAAAGAAATGTTTTAAAAGCTGTGTTCAGGATATCCGAGTCGAACGATTTGTTGAAGCCATTCAAACAGTTTAAAATCATTCTTTTATTGATTTTTACAAAACACTATAATTTCCGTATTTCCGCGCCCCATATTTTAAAGTTTATCTACCGGAATATGGTTAGAGGAAACTGTGAACGTTTTTAAGACGGTGTGTAATAAATATTAAAAGGTTTTCACTTGTTTGATATTTTATCTTACAATCAACATGTATTTTGTCTGTATTAACTCCGCAACTGCCGTGTATCCGACCCCCGATACAGATGTTTGTATCAGGGGGTCGGATACAAGCACGTTCCTTTCGCGTGAGTTCCATTTTTTTTATTTTTGTTCATCTGTACGAATACATAGTTCGTTATATATTCGCCTACATTCTTGACTTATCCCCAATATATTGTAAGATAAAATGATTCTTGCCATTATGTTGATGTACAAAATATGCATCCGAGTCGAGCTCCGGGTTCTAAGGGTAGATCACGACGAGTCGAAGACGAGTCGTGATCTACCCTTAGAACCCGGAGCGAGACTCGGATACATATTTTGTACATCCACATAATGGTAATAATCTCCATGTATCAGCTTTGATATCAGTCCGAGGTAACATATAAGCAGTCTAAGAGGGTCTTGGATTGATGGTATCACAGCACTGAATATTTTCCCATTGGAGACCATAACGTTCAGGTGAAAAAATATACGATCGCATCACTTTAATTTTGGCATTCTAATATCTTTGTCACTTCTAACCCTTCAGACAATTTTTTATCACCCAAAAACAGGGGCTCATGCAACAAATAAGAGAGAAAATCTGTCAGGAAGGGAAGTACCGGTCACGTGCACATATGTTTCCAGGAATTTCCAACAAAAATACACCAACAGTCAATTGTATTTTTTAGCTACAACAGTCATCAAATCACCCTTTTTGTTTATCTGGAACATTGAACAATAATTCAAGATGTCCGCAGAATGATTCAAACGTTTATTGAAACAATATATTTCCCCAGGGCTACTTAGTTTTGGAGATTGCATTATTTCAGAATGTAACTTTTCAAGGTAGGTAACTCTAATTCAAGTATTTAGTACACATACCTCTACACTGAAATCAGGCGCTGGGTGGCGTTTTCACTTAGCTGACAGTTGAAAAGCATACAGAATACATAAAGCTTACGCTGATTGCCCAAATGGTCGAAAATAGGGGTGTTTTAGCGGCAAGATCGCTTATCTTGTACACATCCCTGAGCCCTTTTACATAACGTAATGGTCAAACATGAACAGCTCTTTTCATCAGAAACCTGATTCCAATTTTATTTCGTTAATTCTCGCATCCAAATCATAGTTTATAACACCTCAATTGAATGAGCTCTTTGAGCTTGTTCCAGTGAGAGATTATAAGCTATATTGTGGAAGAAAAACTAAACAGTTTCAGTTATTCAAAAACCTTTGGTGCACGCATTGTCTTCTAGTCGTTTTTGGTAAAGGGTTAAGAGTTACTGGAGGTTTTTAGGTCCAAAAGTCATGAAATCCCACTCTTTATTCAACTCGAATATTCAACAATAATGTAAGATACCAGTAGAATGCTTCAAACGTTTATTGAAACGATATATTTCCCCAAGTCTTCTTAGTTTTTGGAGATTGCATCATTTCCGAGTGCAATTTTTCAAGTTGGGTAACTCTGATTCAGAGCTGATACGAAAGCTGATATAAATTTAAACACGTGATAATAAAGAGAGTAATCGCTTGACTGGACTGGTTACGTGAAATAATTCATGATAGGTGAGGGACGTTGTACAAACACGAGTACACGAATGCGCACGAGTGTTTTACAATATAGTCCCTCGCCTCGAATGAATTATTTCACGTAACCAGTCCAGTCAAGCGATTACTCTGTTTATTACTTTTCATTATTAACGATAATTATATTATTTAACCCTTTACCTAACGAAACGGCAAAAACCGGCCAGCACTATTCTCAAAAATCGCCAATTAGTTTTCATTATTTTTTCATTTATTGTCTCTAAAACATAGGTTATGACCCCTCATTGGAACGAGCTCGTTCCAATGAGGGGTCATAACCTATGTTTTTGAGACAAAAAATGAAAATAATAGTTATTCAAGAATTGTTTTTGCAAGTGTTGTCTGATTTTCATGTTAAAAGAACAAAAAGCAATGAAGTCTCCATTACACCCACGGCAAAGTGTCTTTGTTTGCGTGCACGGATACATGACATAATTGTTGATTGCATAATTCACTTGTGAAGTTATCGTTTATAATCAAACCCGGAAATCCCAGTAAATTACTCTTTGGAAAGTAATAAATATTTATTAATTAACCCTTTGATACTTTTGTTCGTCTTATGACGAACGAAATCAAACAGCGCGTTGAAACTTGGTGGTCATTTGTTTTGTTATTATTTTTCGATTTTTTAAAGTTTTAACCTCAATTCCTATTTTCTCCAGAATAGTGCACAGTGACAAACGTTGAGCCAAATGTTATCGCAGCTTATACTAATATAATCCTGCTGTCAAGACTTCTTAACTGGTTAAGTGCTAGAAGCCACTATCAGGGCTTTCAGAAAATGAGGATACCAAAGCAAAAGCCAACACTTTCCTTGCTTATATTTTATATTCAGTCAAACACAAATAATATTTTGTTTATATAAATTTGTTTTATTACAAATTATTGGAGAGTGCCTGTGGGCACTCTCCAACAATTTGTAATAAAACAAGTTTTGAATAACAAATTCAGACCACCAAAAATAATCTAGCCCTCAACCAGATAATCACAAATGTGAAAAATATCTTGTAATTTGTATTTTCCGACGTTTGACGTCGCATTTTGAAAAACGTTGAAGAAACTGAATTCCCAGTCACGTCTGAACTTCAGGATAATGAAAGTCTCAAAGGATTAAACGATTTTAAAGCCACAGGTACTCAAATCATACTCAACTGAAGAGGCCAACATATTTACAAGTTACTCAGAGGCCCACAACCATTTGTTCGGTAACGCAAAAATGAAAAACCACAACAAAACAAAAGCATTCAGCTCCGTAAGATCAAGTTTGGCTTTTCTGTTCATTATTTTTGTCGCATTTGATATCCACGCTGTCTGTTCTTGCAATACCAAAAATACAATACTGTGTTGCTTTTATTTCTTAAATACTGTTGCCAATAACCACCCCCCCCCCCCCCCCCCACTCCGTAATTAAAAAGAATGAGACCCAGAGAGAAAAAAACACCCAGAAGAACAGTTTTCTCAGTGAACTCGCTGGAGTTGATGTTGATGTCAGGCAGCGGACTTGTCGCGATACACTAACAGTAGAGGATGGAGATTTCCCTTCAAAAAGATTACGAAATCAAGACAAATCAGGAAAAACAAATGAAATTAGCATCTGAAATTCAATGTTCTAAGTTTTCTCGACTACTGAGATTGCACAGTGATGTGGGGATGGGGGGGGGGGGCTGTATGTGTGTGGGAGGGGCGTGGTTGGTTACCAATACTGCCCCACCACCCCCGAAGTCAAGACTAATCAGGACATTAGCCTTGATTTCGGGAGGGGGCAGTAACCCTCTCTGTGTAGGAGGGGCGTGTTCGCGCCCCCTCCCACACATATACACGCCCCTGTGTGGGAGGAGGCGCAACCATGCCCCTCCCCCCCCCCACACACACAAGGGCGTGCAAGTGTGTGGGAGGGGCGTGGTTGTGATATGGTCGAACATCTTTGCCTGCTTTTTCAATAAAATTACTTTATGTACAACACAGCCACCGTGAACTGGTCGAAATCCACGTGTGGGCACTTTACCATGTAACAATAATCATCATCAGCAAACTTTTAAGTGAAGCACCGGGTTGTACTGCACTTGGACTGTGGGTTTTACAACTTAGCTTCTAGGAGCTTCAGGGCACCTGCGGGCTTTGTAGATTTGGTGGCTCTTTACAATGGTTTTATAGAGGACGAGATAACCACATGTATTCAAATTGCTGACAGAAAATAAAAGGTAAGTCAAGAAAAATATACTAAAGATTTCACAAAATGAAGCAACAACTTGCGAAACAATTTGGAGCATTCTAATGAGTCTTCCATTGAAAATAAATAAATAATTTATTTATTCATTTGTTTATTTTTTCAAACAATGTTTCTTTTTTTTGCTGTCTTGTCCACAGCAAGAATAAAGTCACGTTTAGCCAATCCTGTAAAAAATGTGTGGCTCAGTATATTTACATTCTGTCAGATCAATTTTTTATCAATAATCACAATTCACTACAACAGAATATAGAGAGTAATCGTTTGACTGGACTGGTTACGTGATATAAGTCATGAGAGATGAGGGACGTTGTACAAACACTAATACGTGAATGCGTACGAGTGTTTTACAATATAGTCCCTCGCCTCGAATGAATTATTTCACATAACCAGTCCAATAAAACGATTACTCTGTTTATTACTTTTAATTATTAACGATAATTATATTATTTAACCCTTTACCTAACGTAACGGACAAAAAGGGCCAGCGCTATTCTCAAAACTTGCCAATTAATTTTCCTTATTTTTTCATTTTTTGTCTCTAAAACATAGGTTATGACCCCTCATTGGAACGAGCTCGTCGAGCTCGTTCCAATGAGGGGTCATAACCTATGTTTTGAGACAAAAAAATGAAAATAATAGTTATTCAAGAATTTTTTTTGCAAGTGTCGTCTGCTTTTCATGTTAGGTAAAAGGTTATAAAAGCAAAAACAAAAAACAAAAACAAAACAACGAAGTCCCCGTTACATCCACGGTAAAGCGTCTTTGTTTGTGCGCACGGATACATGACACAATTGTTGATTGCATACTTCACTTGTGAAGTTATCGTTTAGAATCAAACCCGGAAATCCCAGTAAATCACACTTTGGAAAATAATAAAACGGAATAACGGGTTCGTGTACACTTCTGGTAGTTCCAATGGTGGGGGCGGGGCATATTTATTGCATTTATGGACGAACTGTTCTATGTATTTATCTAAGTTCTGCTACCGTTGTATCTCCCTTTGGTTCTGAGAACAATCTGGACAATAGAGGTTGCCGCATTAAATGTTATCAGAATACAAAGATAACAGTTTTGTTGTTAGTTTCTTTTTAAACTCAGTTTTATTATTTAGATTTTGGAGTCCCTCATCCAAATCATTCCATATTCTTGGGAATGCAATATGGGCAAGTTTTCCAAAGACCTTGGAGGAGTTTTGATTACTCGTATTTGTCCTGATTACCTTGTGTTCATGCGGCTAGAGTTTTGTTGGATGCCAAAATAATCATTAAAAGGCATAGGAAGTTTGCCTTGTTTCCAGTCAAACACGAAAAGGCATGTTTGAAGTTTAAATAAAAGAGGGTAACTTTGATAATCTTATCCTTTAAGAACAGTGGGTCAGCGTGAGACTTTTTTTTTCTTGTTGATTATTCGTAATGAGCGTTTTTGATTTATCAACAATTTATTTATTTTCCTAGAATTGCCCCATATGTGAATACCATATACCAGATGGGAATTATTGTTATGAATTGACAGTAAAATGGTCTGAGGTTTGCGGCTCGGTGTGTATGTTCAACCGACAGGTCTCGGTTGAAGATACGCGCCGAGCCGTAAACCTCAGACCATGTTACCGTCAATTCATCATATCCTAATAACGTATATGTTTCAATAATACCCCACCCATAGCTCAAAACCCACATCGTTAAATAAACACGGCACTTGGATGAACAAGGCAACTTCAAGGATACCAGATTTAGTAAATAAACCTTTCGTGTACCCCACGACGTCACTGGATAACAAAAAAATCAATAACTCAGATAAAGGTCAAGGTTACTCCATCTCAGTTCAAATCATGAACATGTTCATGATTTGAACTGAGAAGGGATAACCTCGACTTTTTATAAATGGTTTTGCCTCAAAAACATAGGTTATGACCCCTCATTGGAACGAGCTCGTCGAGCTCGTTCCAATGAGGGGTCATAACCTATGTTTTCGAGGCAAAAAAATGAAAAAATTACATTAAATATTCAAGAATTTTTTTTTGCAGTGTCGTCTGCTTTACATGTTAGGTAAAGGGTTAAAAGGGCGTGTAAGTGGAAACTTATGACTTCTGTAGCTGATAATACACAAGTCCCGGAGTATTCGTCCAGACAATGGTTGGGAGGGCGGGGGGGGGGGGGGGGGGGGGGGTCCAGCCATCGACCATTGTAAAGTCGGATATCCTGGGCGAGTGTATTAACTGACTTATGGAGCTCAATGGTTACGGCAGGTGGGTTGTGAGTATATATTCATAGAATGGTCACTGGCGTAGAAAAATACGATGTTAAATGCAGTATGCACTTTGAATCTCTTCCCATTGTTATCATCTTTTCAAATATTTCACGTGGTGACGTCAGACGATAACATATGCCACTGGAGCCGTAAACATACACAACATTAAGCGAGCTCTCGTCCAATCAGAGGAGGAGGATTTTAGTCTTATTGGAACATTATAAGTTATTCTGTTTGTTGACAGGGGACATGGTCTCACGTACCCTGCATGAAATTTATATTCAACCGAGGCGTCAGCCGAGGTTGAATATATGATTCATGCAGGGAACGTGAGACCATGTTCCCTGTCAACAAACAGAATAACGTATATGTCCCGTTCTTCGCTTCATTCGAATCATTTTAAAATTTGTTGTTGTACAGCGAATATTAGAAAGCAGACGTTTTTTCGGTGAGGTGTTAACGTTTATCATAACAGACTGGAGTGATTTCCCTTTATTCAATGTTTATGTACGCAATCAACGGGGCGAGATGCTCTCGATTCGTTTCAGTTTATGTTACAGTAAATTAATGAAAAGAGACCTTATAATCTAATCGGTTTGATAAATAATTACCCATGTTTACATAACTAATCTTTTTGTACGTAATAACGGTACTTTTGTGTGTATTTTACTTCAGTTAAATGTATTTGTCTCAGTTGATTTCAAGTGCAAACGAGACGCTTTCCTTGACAGTGGACATAAGAATCGCTGACAGTAGACATATGCGCGTGCCCGGCGATATAAAATAAAATCAACGAGGCATTGACCAATCACTGCAAGGTATTGCGGTTGGTATTGGGACATAATGTTTTCAAGGCCTTTCGAGGCAGCACCTTTTTAACCTTGTTCACTGAATAATTTGCCCATCTTATCCTTGAACAAATTTTCGCAATATGAGCTTGATGTGACAGATTCTCCTCGATATCTACACCTTAACACTTCAAGGATTTTCCTTCCTCGGTTCTTCCCACTCTAGTATTTGTTTGGTTGTTTATATCTGGATACATACACCTTTTCTGATTACGGGTTGAATTAATGAAAATGTATTTCGTTTTACTTGCATTTAGAACTAACTGGTTTGCCGAGCTAAAGTCAAACAAATTATTAAGTTCATTATTAATATGTGCGCCTAATTCGAATCTGTTTGTAAATCTAAACCATCATAATGCTTGAATCATGTTATAAATTACATGTAAACATATATATAAGAAATGCAACTAGAAAAGACCCAGCAATTAATTTCTCCCCTCTGAGTGATGTCTAATCGTTAATTGTGTTCCCATAACCAAGGTAGATCGAGTGCATAATTTTACAGAAGAATTGAAACAAAAATTTGTGTTGTTAACCCTTTACCCAACGTAACGGCCAAAACCGGCCAGCGCTATTCTCAAAAATCGCCAATTAATTTTCATTATTTTTTTCATTTTTTGTCTCAAAAACATAGGTTATGACCCCTCGTTGGAACGAGCTCGACGAGCTCGTTCCAACGAGGGGTCATAACCTATGTTTTTGAGACAAAAAATGAAAAAAATTAGTTATTCAAGAAATTTTTTTGCAAGTGTCGTCTGCATTTCATGTTAGGTAAAGGGTTAAATATCTAATCTATTTTTTGTACAAAACGATGGTTATAAATGACAATAAAAACGCGAAGGGAAATAGATTTCTCTGCGCCTAATTGCATAGTCTGTGTATACATACTGGATGATAAATAATTGCTGGAAACTATTAAAATAGTGGTACTGATGCTGGCGATTATGTTATAAGTAATGCTGGAAAACATATTGTCTTTGCTCTTTATTTACGCCTGCCTTGAACTTTAAACAACCAGTGCAGATAAAAATGCATTGCGTCAGACTCAATTTGATTTGCACTCCAAATGAGGAATAAAATTGTGTAGTTTACACGCACTAAATAGTAACCTATTCACACTTGACGCATTACTATATGTGGAGGCCTGACTGTAATTACGGAAACGTTACTCATTAGAGATCTCGGACCTGGACGTTGGGGCAAACCAGGGTAAAAAAAATCGTCAGCGAAAGGGTCATGGAGGTTTGTAACCGTAATTATCGAGAGGGGGTCAAATCAAAGAGATCTTTGGGTGGCCTGCGTGATAAAGAGAAGCCAGGTTTTGAAGAGTACCTTGATGGCACCTTTGGGGGGGGGGGGGGGGTTGGTCACTGTTGTTCAAGATGAGTTCTTGATCCCTGGAGCTGAGGGGAAAATTGGGAAAGACAGTGAAAGGGAATGCCCGATGTGTAATTTGGGCATGATGGAGACCCTGGAACACTTTCTTCTAGAATGCCCAAAGTACCAGTCTAAAAGAATAAGATTCACTGGGAGTATAATGGGGAAGTGGGATGGGAGAATGAAGGACATGTGGTTAGGTGGTGACTCAAGGGAGAGGGTTAATATGCTAATCGGAGAGATTGGGAAGAATGGGGCATGGGATGTCATCAAGCAGTTCGTCTACTAGTGTTGGGTGGAGAGGAGAAGCATGGGAATAGGGAGGCAGCTGGGAGTACAGGGTTAACCAAGGCCTTCTCGCCCGAGAACCGCGACAAGTCAGCGGCTGGCCAAAGTGTTATTATTATTATATTAAAGGGATATACGCTTTTTTATTTAACCCTTTACCCATCGTAAAGGTCAAAACCGGCCAGCGCTATTCACAAATATTGCTAATTAATTTTCATTATTTTTTTCATTTTTTTGTCTCCAAAACATAGGTTATGACCCCTCGTTGGAACGAGCTCGTTGAGCTCGTTCCAACGAGGGGTCATAACCTATGTTTTTGAGACAAAAATGAAAAAAAGTCGTTATTCAAGAATTTTGTTTGAAAGTGTCGTCTGCTTTTCATGCCAGGTAAAGGGTTAAATATTTCTATACTTCATTTATTTTTTATAACTTTATGGTCTTGATGATAAAGATCCAATGTAGTTGTTTTTCACGCCTGACTCGTTTGTTTATATCGAGGTCAATGTCACTCTGAAATATGCCAAAAATTATCACGGTTGCATCAATCATAAAGATTTTCTAACATTACGAAATTTTAATTATTAAATGAAATTCCCATACCCATAATGTTAAATTTACTGACAGCAGAAATTAAGACGAGTTAACTTTCCTGTATTTCTCTTGTAATGACGAAAGTCCTTAGCCATTCTGAGAGACTAGAGAAGGGTAAATACACTTAGCTTTTATTTTTCCTTGTTAGCTTCAGATTGCTTCAGACCTGTCTCTTAGATGGCAGATCCAAGCAATCGATATGTCAGCAGCTGAACAAGTGTCATGGTGATTCCCATTCAGCTAACCCGTAACCAGGAGGACGTGAGTGTGCCCCCCCCCCCCCACACTTATTTCCACAGCCACTCAGAATTACACAAAGAGCAAAAAGACATTGAGAGCTCGAAAATGCGTCAATATGAGACATTTCTGAAATATATTGTTTGCAAATGCAAAGAGATGGTGTTGCATTTGGCCAAAGCATCCCATCTTCGACTAATTTAGGAGCGCGGTAGCTCAGCGGTTACGGCATTGAACTTCAAACAGAATTGTCCACGGTTCGATCCCCGCTATGGTTAACTGCGTTATATCCTTGAGCAAGGCACTTAATCCCGATAGTCCACGTGGGAGCACGGTGACGCTGTGTGCTACGGCGTACTGCACGTCGATGATGCGCTTGTCTTCAACCAATGGTAACCCTGCTTGTGTGGAGTTAGTACGTTGGGGAATCTGACAGTTGCTTTTCGTTGCTCGGTGGCTCTCTTCGGTTACTCCCGCTTCCTCCACCCGTAAAACTTTCTGACACGAGGCGACCCTGGCTGTCGAAAGTGTTGTTAAACCACAATAAATAAATAAATAAATAAATAAATAAATAAATAAATAAATAAATTCGGCTGATTCGGTTTTCATTTGCTTCAACCATCTTCCAACTCGAAGGCTAGCCTTCGGGTTGGAAGATGGTTGAAGTAGAAGTAATAGTCGCAACAATGAACAGCCATGCACAGAACAGCCATGCACACCTAAAAATAGATTTGTGGTTATTTAAACATTTCCTGATATAATATATAGAGGATATGGAATGAGTGTTTTTCTCATATAATATTTATGAAACGAGACTAAGAATTTTCCGTTTTGGCGAGCCTCTGGTGAGCCCAAACGGAAAATTCGGACGAGTTTCATAAATATTATATGAGAAAAACTCTCATTTCATATTCTATTTATCATATGACACACACACGCACAAATTATCCACTTAGTATGACTTTTTAACCCATCACCTAACTTGAGTTGTAGACGGCACTTGGAAAAAGATCCTCATATAACTAAAAACTTTTCATTTTTTGCTTCCAAAACATAGGTTATGACCCCTCATTGGAACGAGCTCGTCGAGATCGTTTCAATGAGGGGGTCATAACCTATGTTTTGGAAGCAAAAAGTGAAAATATAAAAAAGAATGAAAGGCGTTTTTCTTGTAGATAAAAGATTAATACAATATAACCCACCCTAAATAGGACAGATAACATAAATTCTCCCTACTGAAATTATGCAAATGTCACTCAGTTGTATTTTGTTTAGCCAATCAAATTGTCCGGTTTACAAATTGACCAATGAAAGCTCCCAACTCTAATTATACAAATTATGAAAATGTGGCCCAGTTTTATTTTGTTCAGCAAATCAAATTGTCTAGTTTTGAAACTGACCAATGAAATTGACAGAAGGCTTTATTTATCACTGATTAACATGAAAACAAAATATCAAATGTTTTAAAGTGAACAAAACGGACGAGTCATATGATAAATAATTATATTCTTTGTTTCTTTATTGGGGTTTAATGACATTTTACATCGTGTCAGAAAGTTTTACATGTTGAGGGAGTCGTAGTACCAGAAGAGAACTAAAACAGTTACTTATTGTTTATTTATATATTTATTGGTGTTTAAGGTCACATATTTTTGCAGAATGGCTAATCATAACCACGACAGTTTTACGAATGGAGGAAGCCGGTACCCAGAGAGAATCACCGAGCAACGGCGAGCAACTGTCAGACACCCCAGCATACTAACTCCACACAAGCAGGGTTAGCATTGGTTGAAGACAAGTGCACCATCAACGTGTAATTCGCTTTAGCACACAACGCCACCGTGCCCCACGTGGGCAATGGGGGTGAATTGTCTTGCCCAAGGACACAAAGCGGTTGCCGCAGGAGGGAGTCGAACCGAGGATCTCTCGGCTTGTAGCCTGCACCTCTACCTACTGAGCCACCGCGCCCCAAAGAGGTTACTAACCCAGAACAAGCGGAGATAGCGTTGGAAAAGGACAAGTACATCATCGACGTGCAGTGTGTCTTAGTACACAGTGCCACCGAGCTCCTATGTGGGAAATTGGGATTAAGTGCCTTACCCAAGGACACAACGCAGTTACCCCGGATGGGGATCAACTTTCGGTTTGATGTCTCATGCCGTAATCAGTGAGACATCACTCTTCCCAGAAATGGAATAAACTGCATTCTGGTGCTGCAACAAGTGCATCATCGACGGGCAATACGCCATAGTATTCCACCTTGTCCCACGTGGGGAATCGGGATTAAGTGTCTTGCTCAAGGACATAGCATAGATAGCGCTGACCAGAATCAAACCGTCGACCTTTCGATTTGAGGTCCTACGCGTTAATCGGCGAGACAACGCGCACCCGTTAGATTATATTACATGGCGTAACAAGTACACACTAAAAACTAAAGTGTTAAAACTGACACTTTCAAGGTGTTAAATCCATTCTAACTCTTAGGGTTTGATTTTAACACTCAAAATGCAATGCTTTAAGCACTAAGACATTACAATCGTCAGACATCTGAAACTTGAATGGATGGCACTTCCCATGTGTCTAGCATTGGTGGTTCTTCCAGAATCGTCCATAATTTGATTTGCGCTTGGTGGGTACATAATTAAAAGGACACAACGCAGATGACGCGGATCAGGCTCGAGAGTTCGAGCCTGATTCGCGTCATCTGCGTTGTTTCCTTTTAAGTGTGGCGACATTACACTTGTCAAGTGGTATTATTGTAACACCTGTCAAGTTCTGGGATATCTACACTTGAACAAAGTGCTAGTTCAGCACTTAGTAAGTGTTAAATACAGCACTTCAAGTGTAGTTTTTAACTTTAGTTTTCAGCGTGTGGACAGTTGTTTCAAAGGTGAAGTATATTTTTCGCCTCTCCCGTCACACACCCTTTTAACACCCCATCAAAACCTGCGAATCAATGAAATAGCCTTTAATGAAATAGCATTTCTTCGGATCCATAATTTTTCAACTTTTCTGCCACCCGACAGACCGAACCGTGGCAGGCCCGTGGTGTACTGGAAATTAGTGCCCTTCCACCTCCACCCAGCTTCCACCGCTTTCGATCTACCCGTACCCTGTTGCGAAAATTACCTTCGGTGAGCCTACCAACATGAAGTTTGTCAAGGTGTAAACGTGATTTTAAGATGAGAGTTTAATTACTTCTCCCAAAATATAAATATCTAAAAGAATTAATAAACAAAGAAAAGAAGGGCCTTGTAATTAAAATGGTAAATTAGATGGATGAAATATACCCGTTATTGGTTGTTTGATGTGAGACCAGTGTCGTGGCCACGGGGGTGATTGGGTGGGACGCTCCCCCCCCCTCCACTTCCCTTCAAAGTTGGTCCTCAAAATATCTCCAAAAATGGCATAAAAATCGTAAGGGGGGGGGGGGGGGGGTGTAAGGTCCATGGGGGTGTGGTTGTAGATTTGTAGATTGCTTGTAATATCTGTCTCGGTGAAAAGGTAGACAGTCATCAATACATGAAAAACCTCACAATTTCCGTTCAGATGCAAGAAGATGGGGGTTCTTGAACCCTGGAATCCAAAATCTTCCTACCACGGACCCGTGGCAGAAAAATTTTTGAATTCCAGGGTTCAAAACCCCCCATCAACGACCTTTGACCGCCCCATATCGGACACATTTATTTCCCTCCAGTGGAAACCCTGATTATTGTTACCTTTTTTATCTAGCTCAAACTTTAAGGACGCAAAATTCTGAGACGTGAAGGCTTGGAAAGCTTTTCCCGCACACCCCCCCCCCCATTAACATGGAGCTAAGACAAGCTCTGCGAGTTTGCACCCCCCCCCCCCCCCCAACACCGCTTACATTGGGCTGGCTACGCCACTGTGTGAGACCTTAATACTACAGCGGATGAATGTTACTGAATCTAACAATTTGAACCCATTGTCAATAAGTATAAAATAACAAATGAGAGTGATCACATGGTTATGATTTAGAGTTTATTTCTTGGTTAGTTTCATATCGGTCGAGATATCAGCCCACAGTAACTTCATATCAGCCTAAGACACCATTTGTTTGGGGAGGCCTAATTGCGGCTTCTAGCGCCCTACCAATTCAAAAACTCCTTAATATATTATATCTCCATTTTAGTTGCTCTATATTGATTTTGGGTTGTATGATGACAGTTACAAAAAAACTATAAGTGAAATAAATATGGGAAGTTTTAGGATTTCATTTTAGGCTCTCACAACTAGATTTTAGGCATCGGCGACCATTCCATCAGGAATAAAAAATAAAAATCGCTCGGGGGGGGGGGGGGGGGGGTTAGGAAAAAATTGCAGACACAGATGCCGATTTTTTGTTTTTGACCAGTCGGTGGACCCACCCACGCACCCCATGTAATTTTTTTCCAGTTTTACAATTTTTTTCCGGTGTTATCTGAACCACCCACCCCAACTAAATACATGCTTCTGCACCATCCTTCCCACCATCCTGCACCATAACCAATTTTATCATACAGTATTGAGTGATTGACCTTGTACAGTAGGACAGGTCTTGAAAGAACATCCGTTTTATCAGACCAAAGTGGTCTCTTAAGGCAGATGGTCTCCCATAACAAATCAAATATAGAGTAAAGCTGGTATGTCCAGGTATGTCCATATAAAACATGGTCTACAAAGACATCGGTCTCTTAAAGCATGTTCTATTGTAATCCATTAAAACTCTTGAATGTCATATCATTAACTTTTTACCTATAGTTATCTCTCCATGTGTTCAGACATGTTGTAGAAACCAACAATATATATGGTATTCGACAGAGTTCAGAGAGCTTTGTAAAATATCAAACAAATTGTTGATTTTTTTTACTACATGCATGAACCAGCATGGACTGACATGAAGAGAGATAATTGCGGATGAGAAAGTATTCTTCAATATCAAAGTGAAGGGTGCTGATGTAGTAAAAAAAAATCTCTATGCAGCCTGGTCATTCTGAGTCATTCCTAAAAGTAATTCAATCTGTATAAATTTCATGTAACACTCAGGTAGAGGCATTAACCTCTTACGTAACATTAGTGGCCACAATAAATGTAACCAAAATAAACCAACAACATTCAAAGTGGATTATATATCCAAATATATCCCACAACAAAGCCACACAAATATGGATAACATTAGAACTGACTCTTCGAGCCTGTTCTAATGTTAGCCATACATGTGTTTATTTCAAGTAACCTTATTGAACAGCAATGGTTACATGAGAATTTTTATTTTTTTGTGTTTTACAAAAGAATGTTAGGTAAAGGGTTAAATATCATAAATTACTCAACCCATCAGAACCCATCGCATTCTCCATTCATATATACAGTGGAACTTCTCTTAAAAGACCACCTTTTTGAGGAACCGCCTCTTTTGTGCTAGAGCGTGTTTTATGTGGACAACACAGGACAACATACCATTTCGGCCAGACAAAAGTGGGCTTTCAAGACAGGTGGTCTTGACAGACCACCTGTCTGAAAGACCCCTTTTGTCTGGCAAAAATGTTGGTCTCTCAAGAGAGGTTACACGGCATGTGTATGCAAAAAGCAATGAGTTTAGTCATTTATGTATTTGTTTATTTTTTGACGAAGGTTTGGGTGGGGCATGGCTGGATTGGGGGGAGGGGATTTATTACTTATTTTAAGTCCAGCCCTATTAGGTCTGGTACATGATTTTGTTGACACCTGTGTTCTCAGATGTGTTTGAAATAAATTAGCAGTTCAATCGGGTTCAATATTTAGTAGTTTTTGTGTTATATACTTCCTACAATGGCAATAACAGTCATTGGTGTTTTCGTAATAGGTTTGGATACATCGTTGTACAGAATTGTTCCTGCAGCTGAAATCTGTAACTGTTCCTGACTTCACATAATTCTCTTTGCTCCTCATCTGAGCCAGCCGATCTCACCAAGGTGAACATATTAGAAATTTAATCAAACGGAACACCCTCAAGATAACTTATCCTTAGAGTACAGTGTTTGATAATTGCAATTAGTGATGCATTTTAACTTGCATTATTCAATATGTCATACATTCTATCACTATAAGCCGAATCATAGCTCAGCCGCAATAACAGTTTTATAATCGTATATAAACCATGGTAGGTACCCCCTGATAACTTGAGTGTCTTTTTATTGGTTCTTGAATGATACTTCACTGATTATGGTATACAATTTTGGCCAAAAGTGTCAGAGGAAAAAATTTGCAAGCATCGGAAAAAAAATTTTTTGCCCTCCTTGACCACCCACCCACCCTGTTTTGCAAATCCCCCCCCCCCCAACCGCCCTCCCTCATTCGTTTTAAAAAAAAATGCCTGAGAATCACTTATTTAATTTTGTTTGGCCTTATTCGAAAAAAATTGGAATCCCGAAGAATTTTGGATTTCGTACATTTCTTTATTGTCGGCGTTCTGGGGTGTCAACTCATCTTTCAGTTTTCTGAGGAACGGATGAGAAGAACTTGAACGTAGATCTTCAAATACTCGACTCTTTTTTGAAAGTCTCGGGTCTTGGGCGAATTTTGAAAGAAAGCATGGACTGTGGATTGGGTCTCGGGTAGGATTAAAACTAAATACAACAAAAAAGCTATTTTATACCATGATTACCTATTGTACTATTTTTGAAAAGCCTATGGCATAAATTTTAGCTTTACACACTAACCGTGGTTAACACGCCAGCAATGGGATTCCATTACACCTACAGTAGAACTACATCCAAGTTGACCTTTGGTGTTGGTAACGTCGATCTGAATGCAAACTTGTCTAAATTTATCGCACGTCGCCTCGCGAAGAGTGAAATGAAACCGGCAATTATTTATTACGTTTTTAAAAGGGTTTACCTCATAGGATGCCGAAAATTAACAAGCATACATTGTCTCATGTTAATAAAGCATCCGTAACTCGAAATAGTATGTTATTATATTATTAAAACGAAAAAGGCCCCGTTTTTTTTTTTTATTTAGTTTCGGCGATAAAATTGACAGCGGAAGTACCGCCCACCGATGAACATGTGAACAAAAACAGATTCGCACGTATGTACGTCTGCTGTTCAGTAAATCGAGAAAACACAATAGCGACTCTTAATAATCTGATGGTCATGGTACAAATAAAATATACCCAAAGTAGCTTGGTGTACCAAATATTCACCACTCGTGGTGAAGTGGTGTTAACCGCGAGCCAAATGCGCGCGGTTAACACCACCTCATCACTCATGATGAATATTTGGTACACCAACCTACTATGGGGGTATATTCTATATAAATGGAACCATCATGACTGTTTCACCATGCTTGGTGTAAGATATAATATACAGGAGTCAAGGTTTTTAACCCTCTGCACACTGATGTCGAAATATCAAAATTTAAACATGAAATTTTTTTCCCATAATGCATCTAGGAATTTAACCAATTCAGTCTTGTTTGACAGAGCTCATTGAGCTCTGTCAAACAAAACTGAACTGGTTAAATTCCTAGATGCATTATGGGATGATTTTGCTGCTTGAAATTTTCGTACTTTGACATCAGCGTGCAGAGGGTTAAAGTCCAATTATACGGAAAAGGTTGAAAGAGTTTAATAAAACCTTAAGTGATTGGTCTCTAAGAAACTTGGCACACGCGGGGGAAAACAACTGTTATAAAACCTCTGGCTTTCCCAATGTTGATACATTCTCTTTAACGTCTTCCACCTCTCCTGGTGCAGTGATTGAGGAAATTCAATCTCTATTTTTCCCGTTCTTATAGTCGAGTAACAGAGATAAGATAAAACGACAGGTAGTAATAAGCTCGTTTGAAAAGGATGGTCTA
Source organism: Pictodentalium vernedei (assembly GCA_031216915.1). Taxonomy (NCBI): domain Eukaryota; kingdom Metazoa; phylum Mollusca; class Scaphopoda; order Dentaliida; family Dentaliidae; genus Pictodentalium; species Pictodentalium vernedei. Next base: position 47,402,574 of record CM062297.1, on the reverse strand, counting down.
AACTGTCCACACCTAAATACGCTATGTAGCTCGCTAAAACTAGTTTGGCTAAAAAGAATTGTCAGACTCCAGAAATAATTTCTCTCTGTGGAAAACACTTGCCCTTAACGACATAGAACAATATGGTCTAACAGCACGTGGAATCCCCCCCCCCCCCCCGACGGGGCGGGGGGTGGGGGTTTGGACAACATCTCGGCAAATATGAACCCATTTTGGAAAAAAATGTCGTCAGTTCGTGGGCTCTATCAAAACTAGCTTTAGAACTGACTGCATGAAATATATTTTCTCAGCCCCTTTTTCACAATGAGAATATTAAAATAAATAACACCTTTTCGATAAAACGCAATTTGAAAAGGGCATATCGTTTATAAACGACATAGTTGATATTAACGGAAATTTGCTCTATCTTGATGAGCAATTTCAGAGAATGTTTTTTTCTCGCGTTTCAACGAATAGTGAGAAAAAAGTTGTCTGGTCGTTGCATCTATAGGGTCAAACGTTACACCAGTACGGTGGTCATGGTAGTGGGGACATCGGATTGCTCCATGCGTTTAAAGGTGGTCACCGATGCGTGTCAGCATTGCGTACCGGTCATTTCTAGGCTAACTCTCACGTTGGGAGCACCAGTTCAATTTAGAGCAGGTCCGAGCACGTCTGTCGCAATCATGCAGTAACATCGGACGCAGGTTTCCAGAGGGTTTTCCCGTTAAATGAAACATGGTTTTTATTCCTGGTTTTTCCTGATCGGCATGTTTGCGTATCTGGCGAGCCTTTATCTGATAACTATCATTTCTTTTGAATATCTGATACTTTATGATTTATTCGACACCAACTTACAAATTACGTGTCAATGCTACCTATTTATCTAACAGTTGTTAATAAATGCTCCTAAGCCGTCAGCCAAGAGCGTCTAAAATCATAGAGATTTTGTGTTTTATCCCTATTTGTATAGTTGGGACAACATGATGTCAGCGTCGTTGTGTAACATATTATGGACTAAGATACTCAATCCCACGTGGAAAAGGTGTATTACAAATACAAGAAAAACAGAGAATGTTATTGACCCTACATAAGCCCTGTTAATAGCCTTCTCAAAAGTTAATAGAACATTCTATATTACTGCTGGAAAAATATCAAATACCCGAACATTCGGATTGGAAATCATCGGTGAATTTACCTTGAACAAACTTCAGACAGAGAAGAGTAGCAACGTATTTATTGTGATACATTTGATGCAAACGGGGACACCAACAGTTAAAACTAGAAGTCCTGGAATGAAATGCGCACAAATAGCACATCGATCTGCGCGTTAATCTACGCGTTATGGCCAAAGTAAGGCTATGAAATTCTGTACATATGGCATGTGCACAAGCAATGTTTCAGTCAATGGACCTCCGGGTAACCCGGAGGTCCATTGGTAGAAACATTGCCTGTGTTTGCAATGAGTAACCAGGAGAATCTGCCGTGTTTTGGATGCCATTCGATATGGAAATTGCGCACAATTCCTACGCGCAATTAAGCCTAGATAAGCACACAGTTCGTCACAGGACTTCTAGTTTCAACTGTATTTCCAATCTTTACAGTACACAATTTTACATCGTGTACTTTTCACTAGATCAAAATTACTTAAGTGCGATTTTAGCGAGACAGAGCTTTCCTCCTTTTGTGTAAATGTGAGGAAACCTTTACCCACCTTTTCTTCGAATGTCCCTTCTCAGAAAATGTTTTACTGTCACTAATTGAAATATTTAATAAAATATGGAACAGTAAACAAAAAGAAACTTTTTGGAAGTAGATATTAATTCTGAGTATTCGGTAGCTTTGAATACCTGTCTTATTAATTTTAAAAAAATATATTTATTCATGCAGAAAAAAGACCGTTTTTCAACTAATCTTGCTTTTGGCGAAAGTCTTAGGTACCAAAAGATGTTGACCTGGACTCAATAAACATATATTCAAATTACAAGGCATCCAGGACAAGGAACAGGTGGCAGTACATCACACACATACTGTTTTAACAATGTTTTATTAAAGCAGATCATTGGTTCAGTTTAACTTTCTTTTAGTTATTCTGTATTTGAAAGTTTATGTTTTTTAATAAAAAAAGAAAAACGTTATCTCCCTGTGAAGTATTTGACAACAGAGGAAGGTCCAATAGAGAATCAAGTAATTATTGAGAAAAGACCTATGCCATCAGTTAAACATAAGGCCAAGTTTCCCCTTTGTTACTTTTAAGAAACGAAAACACCAAACAACTCTCGGAGCTGTCTGTAGTTTTTGTTTATTAAAACTTACAAATGGAAACGTTTGCTGTCTATCAGTATCTCACCTACCAACAATAAGTAAGCGTCCACTTTGGCTCTTTATTTTGTGAATGTGTTTTCACGGTAATTTGCAAGATTTTATTCTTCACAGGAAAAATAGCAAATCTCACCCCTTAGACTTTATATTAATGTAAGGACAATGTCTGTATTATATGTCACGATGCGTACACTGTTCATATTTTAAAACATAAAAAGTGCTCCCTGTCAACATTTAGTATCCTCTAATAAAATGGAATGTGCAAGTTTTGTACGACCAAGTTGACAACGTATCAAAATTGCATGGTCTTTTCTCCAAAGGTTACTGGACCTGCAATTATCACAAATATTAGGTCGGAGGCAATGGAGCTTGTTATTTGTTGCTCCATCCTGGTGTTTCGTTACGCTATCGTTGCTAAAATGGCAAGACAAATCGTTTGCAAGCGATCTTTCAGTTGTTGGTAATGAAGACCGACCTGCATATTTGCAATGTAGTTTTAATCTGAGGTCAAAGCTATTCAGTCTCGCGTGAAAAAAAGATTTGAAAGCAACATTGTTCACACTGGTCAGCTCTATAAACCCAGTTGGAAGAACAAACGCAAATCGAATGGAACAAATACATATCGGATGCCTGACTTCAGATTATTTCTTACACAAATACGTTTTTAAGTTGGATCATTTTCAACACTTCCTATATAAACAGTCATGGCGAATTTATGTTTTTGATGAAATCTTTTAAAATTAATAACTTATCTTTTAATAGTTTTCGTTGTCAAAATTGATTACTATAAGTGAACGCTTTTCGATCATGCAGCGCCAAGATAAGCTGTATTGTTCTGATAAGGCAAGGTACTCGTTTGAAATTTAACATCAGATTTTCTGCAATACACTGGTACCGAATGAGGCCGTATCACACCATAAATTATATTACGGCCTTTGAGTCCACGTTTGCGATGAATCTTGTTCGTGTACCGGGTGATCTTGCAACAGCCGGTGATCGCACCTTTTCAGTGGGTGCACCTGCAGATGGGCTTGATACCGGAAAACCGAACCGATACCGATATCATGGGAATACCGAAAAACCGAACCGAACCGAACCGAAAGGATCTGTATTTTCATATTTTCGTACATTTTCTATTTATAAGGACTTGTTGAGACTTGGCAGTAGTTGAAGTGTAGATTTTCATGAAAGAAGTGATCGATTTTCTTTTTGGTTTTGTTAACCCCCAAGAGACTGGGCAATTGTCCCGAATTCTCACTACAACCTGTACATGTCCATCTCATTGCTCAGTAGTGATTTCTTAACAAGCCGCCAAGACTTGACGCCCAGGATATTTGTCTGTTGTCAGCAGGACCTCCGAATCATGGCTTGATAGTAGTTGAAGAGTACATTTTCATGAACTAAGTGACTGATATTCTTTTGGTTTTGTTATCCCTCAAGGGACTGGGCAATTGCCGTGAATTGTCACAAAACTACAAACTGTATTTGTCCAGTTGCTTAGCAGTGATTTTTAGTCAAGTCTTGGCTGTCTTAACAGGCAGCCCAGACTTGACTTGAAATCACTGCCCTGGTGATTTGTCTTCTGTCCGCAGACCCTCCTAACGTTGGCATGTTAAGGACACATGCCCTGAGATCGCTAAAGACTGAAATGACCCTTTAAATGTTAAAGAGTGTCTGGAACAAGTCACAAAATTACTATAAATATTATTTGTGTTGAAATAGAATGCCAATGCTGCGCTCATTGGTAGTAACATTTATGGCGCAGTGGTAGAATGATTCACTAACTTATTCTCTCTTTTCCTGGTGTGAATTCCCTTTTGGTACTATCAGCAAATCTCAGTCAAGTCGGATTCCGAACACCGAACCGATATCGCGGCATATCCCCCCCCCCCCCCCCCCCCCACCTAAAAAAAGTAATACCGATACCGAAGTCAAAATTCATCTACTGCGCATCTGCAGTTGCTCCATTTCATTGAAACCAGGTACTAGTTGAGGTGAAGTATCCCAGAGTGTTCTTTCCTTCAAATTTGCTGAACGTGACGTCGCCCAGTTAGTTCCTCAGAAAACTTTCAAGAAAAGCGGAGAATACATATTTTTAAACTATATTTATTATCGTTATACAGTAGAATCCTCTTAATTGAATATCCATTTTGCCAGTGAAAATTATTCATTTAACAGGGGTTTACAATTAAAAGGGATTTGGTCGGTTTCTTGTGCTCTGAAGGTAAACTGAGCATTTGTTTTATAATATCTTGTTTGACAGAGCTCATAGAGCTCTGTCAAACAAGATATAATAGAATAAATGCCTGTATTGGATGTAGTGAGGCCAAAAAGGTTGATAAATAAGGGGAATATGGTGCGTGTCACAGTAATTTTTTCGACATATTACAAACATTTATATACAATTAACAGGAGTTTACTCTACAACCCATATGCAATTAACAGATCAAATTTGTACTGAAGGTATGGTAAATAGTTTTGTGTTTGAAAATTATATTCAATTAACAGGGATATACAATTAAGAGATATCCAATTAAGTGGGCTCCACTGCATTATACATTTGTGAAAACTGCAGTCTTACGATATACGACTGGTAACAGAGGCAAGTCCATGTGTAGTACGTTTTTACAAACAACAGCCTGAACGTGAATATACCAGAACTCCCAGTGGTAACAGACGGGGAGTTCGCTCGTTTAACAAAGTTTTAGCTTACCCCCCCCCCCCTCCCCCTCCCAACAACCCCCTCCCTCCCGTAACACCTGGAGTACCTCTGATAAAAACACCTCAAATCCTAATCCACATGACTTTATACTTTATCGCACGTCTCCGCTTAAACCGAATAGACCCGTGCAAATATATCACATTTTTCCCGTGAGCTACAACAAAGCACCCTCCCCTCCATCCCCACAGTAAGCACGCAACAACCGTACACCCTCCACAAATGTGCCCAGCACTACATTGTACAAAATGTAACGCGTCACATGTTTAGTAATTAAACCATGCTGTTTACGTGTTTATCTACCTGGGATTGGAATGTGTGTAACAGGGAATTTTTTTTACTGTATCTGCAACCGATTTAATTGTTGTTTTAAAGCTTATACAATAGTTTTGCAGTAGTTAGTTATTAATTAAAATTCCATTTATTTGCGACGGAAATCCACCAAATATGTATTTAATTTTCTCAACATCGCTGGGCGAGCTGGAGAGGACCTGGGACCCCTTAAATCTACTACTCCAACCAAACGATACTTGCAGGTGACAATTTCGGTCACAGGCGTAGGTGCTTGAATTTTAGGCCTAGGTGGTGTGGGTGGGAAAGGGGGGGGGGACGGGTGCAATACATAATTGTCCGAAATTATCGATAATTTCTCGAATTCTGCCTAAGTTTGATCCGCATTTTGACCGACTGTTGGTTTCCTTTGGGTGGGATGGGATGCCCCCACCCTTCCCCGGACCGTACATATATTTCCGGTCAAAGAAGCCATGGCGGGAAAAACTTCATATTGCATTATATTGAGGGCAATTACGACCCACATTTCTTGGGTGAATGGGGTTCCGCGACACCTCCTCGAACTCACCCAATGTTATGCTATGCTCCGATACAGGAGTCCGTTTCGTAGAAGATGGGCGCACGTGGGCTCCATTAGAACTCCCAACCATTACGTGCCCCTACCTAATTTCAGGTTGCCCCACGCAGGGGCATAGCTAGCATTTCCTATTGAGATGGATGAGGGTCATTTTTTTAGGGGTGCCAGGTCGATAAAGGGTCTATGCCACAGGCATATTCGTAGGCAGGTATGGCCCTCTCGATGGTGGGGGTTTGGGGGCTCCAGGATAAAATTTAGAAAATTCAATACCCTCCTGAGAGTGAATCGGGGATCCTCTGGCGCTTTAATTTTCTCCTTTTTGAGGGGGCCACTATAATTTTAGGGGGGGGGGGGGCATTCCCACCCTGGCTACGCCACTGGCCCCACGCGCGTGATAAAAATTCATAAAACATCAAATTGTTACCGTAATGTTAAAAAAATACTTGCATATTAACATAAAAATGCACGTTGAGCTTCAAATATGTAATTGTATTTCCTATTGAGATGGATGGGGAGTCATTTTTTTAGGGGCACTAGGTCGATAGAGGGTCTATGCCACAGGCATATTCGTAGGCCTGAGATGGCGGTAGGCAGGTATTGCCCTCCCATAGGTGGGGACTTGGGGGGGGGGGGGCTCCCGGATAAAATTTTGAAAATTCAATACCTTCCTGAGAGTGAATCGGGGGTCCTCTGGCGCTTTAATTTTCTCCTTTTTGAGGGGGCCACTATAATTATTAGGGGGGTGGCGGCATTCCCACCCTGGGTACCCCACTGGCCCACGCCCGTGATAAAAATTCATAAAACATCAAATTGTTACCGTAATGTTAAAAAAAAAATACTAGCATATTAACATGAAAATGCACGTAGAGCTTCAGATATGTAATTGTATTTCGCCGGGATAAAGGATTGCAAAGACCTCCTTTGGATCAACTAAACAAATTGGGTATCCTTTGCATGAAAAGAAACCAGATCTGCAAAGTTAAACACGGTGTTTAACTGTGCGAGGTGCTGTTTAATCATTCGTAGTGTTTAAGTACAACGTGCCAAAATGAAGAGCCCGAAAACAAGGAGAAGGTCGTCTCATAGGCTTACTCCCACTATGCCATCACGGCGAGGTGTGAATTTTTTTCCAGCCGATTTGATGTTGAAGTGGAGAGGTACACAGGGGTTGTTATTTCAAGGTGCTAATAGCCAGCACAGGTTAATTAGGCAGTTGTTAGAGGTCGGTGATTTTTTCCAAAGGGCGGGATTTTTGGATAATACTTTGGAACAATAGTTCGACCGAAGGCCCCCGCACTACCAACCACGTCGAAGGGTGGCATCGCAAGTTGCAGCAATCTTTCACCGGATCTCATCCCAACATTTTTCGTGTAGTAGATTCCATTCGCGAGGAACAGGCTTACCAGGATATTCGTTCGGAGGTGAAGGACATGTATGCGAAAGCATTTCATTATGTAAATATTTCAAATTATGTAAAATACTATTTATTTATTTCATTATTTAAAACTGTCACATAAAATTGGTAATAGCTAATATTTTTACTTGTGAATCTGCATGTACTACATGTAAGTGTGTATTTGAAGCAATTTACGCCTTCGGTGCAGTTCTATATAACATACAGTACGTGGAGAGTGGATTGTAACAAAATCACCCAAAGAATGGAGTTATCACCCAAAGTATCACTTTCAAATTCTGTACGTATGGACAAAAAACACAAGCAATGTTTCAGCCAATGGACCTCCGGGTTTAACCCGGAGGTCCATTGGCTGGAACGTTACTTGTGCGTGTTATGCTTTGCAGGAAATTTGCAATTATTGCTTGGGTGGAATATCCACTCCGCGGGTGATTCAGTGGTAATACACTCTACACGTACTGTAGCCTAATTTCGTTGTGCGGAAACTTCAGTTTTAAGTCGGTTGTTTTTTTGTTTTTTCTTTTCGTTTGCCATAACAATAATACAGACATACACGAAAGACATCCATGAAAGCTATAATTATGCTGCAAATAAGATAAACCACACCCATCAACACTGCACATTCTGTAAAACAGAACAGATTTGTGGCATGGCATGGAAATATAGCAGATACGTTAAGAAATTTTCGGTTCTCCTAAATATCAAACCGCACAGAACTCTCCATAAGCCCCCTCCAAATTACACTTGCGTGGTGTTTTTGGAGAAAATACTTCATTTCCAGTATGAGGTCAGCAATCGCAAGTAGGGTTGAAAAGAAGTTGAACATTCAAGATGCCTTCATCTGAGCAGTTCTGGGGTTGGGGAGGTCAACTGCTAACATGTAAAAAATATTTGCCCCAAAATTAGGAACAATGTTATCTGAAATACTTCCAAGTTCCACTTAAATTGATTTCCAATTTTTAACCCCCAGAAGTGGGAAGGGAGTATAGGAACAGGTTCTGTCCCTCCATCATTCTGTCCATACATCGTCTTTCCATCTGTCTGGCCCGCCACATTCCTTGTCATCACATTTGAAAGAAAACCATTTAAGATTTTTTTTCTCCAAATTTCATGTATTGCTTTTTTGGTAATAATATCACAAAAGGGATCAACTTAGCTCTGTCCAAATATTTTTTTAGGTTTTTGCCCTTGTTGAACTTGCACGTTTGCTCATTTTGTTTCGTGTTTGTTATTTTTATTGTAAATTCTTGTTTGTGTTTTCTTTTTAAAAAAGACTTTTTCATTATATATGTGACAATACTGAAAAATTTTGGAGTTAAACATGTGTAGATTATAAACATGAGTTTGTGTTTATTACGTGTAACAGTCCATTAAACACATTAAAGGTTTAAGACTAAAACATGTGACATGTTTAAAACCTAAACACATACCTTTAAAAGTTAAACACATACCTTTAAAAGTTAAACATGCAATGTGTTTAGAAAGGTTAAACACTTTTAGTTGATTTAAACACATGTCACGTGTTTAAGTCAGTTAAACACATTCCTTTGTAAGTTAAACATGTAAACACCTAAAATGTGTTTATTAAGTGTAACAGAAATGTCAGTAAAGCTGAACCCAATGGAGATACTTACAGACAGGACTTTTTGTGGTGAGGGGGTGTTGTATAAACTATTGCAGATTTTTTTTCCAAGTTAACCCTTTACCCATTGCAGACGATATTTAAATTTATTATTTTAAATATTTTCAAAAAATTTCAACAAAACCATATTACAGTTAAAACTAGAAGTCCTGTCACGAACTGTGCGCTTATCAAGGCTTAATTGTGCGTAGGAATTGCGCGCAATTGCCATATCGAATGGCATCCAAAGCACGGCAGGTTCTCCTGGTTACTCATAGCAAACACAGGCAATGTTTCTGCCAATGGACCTCCGGGTTACCCGGAGGTCCATTGGCTGAAACATTGCTTGTGCAAGGCTATATGTACAGAATTTGATAGCCTTACTATGGTCATAACGCGTAGATTAACGCACAGATCGACGTGCTATTTGTGCGAATTTCATGACAGGACTTCTAGTTTTAACTGTATGTGGCCCCTCATTGGAACGATCTCGAGTAGCTCGTTCTAAAGAGGGATCACATGATATGGTTTTATTGAATTTTTTGGAAAAATAGTATTTTTTCAGCTGCTGAATTTTGCATATTACGCGGGCGGATGTGGCCGATTTGTTGGGCAATGGGTTAAGGAGCGTGTTATTTATTATATGTTCTCAACACATAGAAAAATTGAACCGAAACCGAGGTTCTTTCCTGAAACTGAATCGAGACGAAACCGAAATCGAATCTGAAAGATCAAAACCCGCAGCTCTTGCGGTGTCCCCCCCCCCCCCCCCCCCCCCCACACACACACACACCTACTCAAACTACGTCACTGTTACTAGTTTCGCAGATGTTTTGAAATTATAAAGTAAGAAATATGCCACGTGTGATCTTCTGTCTCCCAAATAATAATAAATAAATGACATTTGGCCTGTCTCTTTCGCAAGTGCGATACATCTGGCGAAAATGTATCTAGAGCGTCTGATAATATAAGGTTATCCGGTACATCAGCTATTCATCACGGGACAGAATGTCGTTTCTGGTAATGGTATTATCGATTTGTTCGGCCTTGCACTAGTGGGTAAACAAGATCGTCTACAGGCTTCCCGCCTCTCCATTCCAAGCAAACTTATGTGATTCGAATGATAATAACCCTATGAAGTGATTGGATTTGTCAGTGCTTCATGCCATAAACAACCCACACAAATGCACTATGAAATGATGATTCTCTCACCACTAAGGTACTGAGATATATATATAGTCGTGTCGGACAGCTGGAAGAGATATGCCTGTCTCACCCCACCCACGAGACAGCTATCTCACCCCACCCACGTGACCAACCTATTAGCATATTAATTTGGTTCCGGAATTATTTAATCATCGCAAATCACGTCTGCACATATATAAAAAAAAACAAAATGGAAGACCGTTTTGCTTCCGTAAATACCACTTTCTCAGGGATGTGGCGACAGGGGGTGGGTGTGTGGGTGTCCCCCCCCCCCCGCCCCCCAGCTAGGAGTATTTTTTTCAATAGTTGGAAATTCCGAGGTCAAAAATCAAATAGTTGGAAATTCAGTAAATTAACATTGTTCATGAAAAATATTAAAATTCCAACTAATGATGAGAAATTTTGATCTTTTATTTCCAACTGGAAACTTGAGTTTCAAATTTTCTACTCTAAAATTGACATGGCCTCAAAATTTCGACTCTGACATCAATACGGTAAATTTTCTGACCCAGACACATTATAAATGATGCTTTTTCTGTTTCAGGACTAGTAAAAATTTTCAAAAGGGTTCATAAGCATATATATATATATATAATCACTTTAAAAGATATCACCCAGCGCTGCAGTGCAACCACCTATCGAAACCACTCACAGTTGGAATTTACACCGGTGGCACCCCCACCACCCCGCACCCCCCCTCCCCCCACCCCACCCCCAGCTGAAACCCTCTAGCCACATCCCTGCACTTACTTTATAGACGAAAATTGAAACCAGAACACTCAAAGAAAAACTTCAGCACACCTCAAATTGCTCTTTCCGTTTATCGGAGAGAAATATACATCTGATATCATTGCGACCTGTGATACTGAAGCACAAGTCTGGAAATTACGTGTGCAGGCATGTCGACTTCATTTCAGATCGCTTCAGAGCATTAACCCTCAACATGCGGTGCTTGTCTGCGTGTTTTGAATATATGCCTTTGGTATATACCACACTTCTCGACATGCTTTCCGAATATCTTATTGGTTTTCTCCTGGATTGAACGCATTAAGAAATATTTTTTCCTGGAAAATATTGTATTTTTTTTATTAATGGCCTCGCACCCCTAAAATGGTGGGCGAAAAATCATCCCCGATGGGTATCTGACTGGGACAGGTAAATTTAACCCTCTGGGCAAGATATTTGAGCCAGACACGAGGCAAGCCTCGTGTCTGGCTCAAATATCTTGCCCCTCGGGGGAGCGCGGTTGCTCAGTAGGTAGAGGTGCAGGCTGCAAGCCGAGAGGTCCTCGGTTCTAATCCCACCTCCGGCAACCGCGTTGTGTCCTTGGGCAAGACACTTCATCTCCATTGCCCGCGTGGGGGCACGGTGGCGTTGTGTACTAAGGCGTACTGCACGTCGATGGTGCACTTGTCTTCAACCAATTCTAACACTGCTTGTGTGGAGTTAGTATGTTGGGGAGCTGACGGTTGCTCGCCGTTGCTCGGTGGTTCTCTCTGGGTACTCCGGCTTCCTCCACACGTAAAACTGTCACGGTCATGATTAGCCATTGTGCATAAATATGTGACCTTAAACACCAATATATAAATAAATAAATAAATAAATAAATAAATAAATAAATAAATAAATAATAAATAAATAAATAAATAAATATCTTGCCCCTCGGGTGAGATTTCCCCATCCCACCCAGATACCCATCGAGGATAATAATAATCTCATGCCCGTCATATACAATATAACAAATATCTATTTTTAATTATTTTCATTAGTCGCGGAGCTAGGTTAACCCTCATACGTATCCCCCTCCTCCAGGATTTTAACAACTCGATTTTTTCGTAACCCAGGACATCTCTAGAGTACATTTTCGACTATAGCTCTGCGTCCCCAAAAACGAGTTTTGTCTGGATAAAAGATTATATACAAGTAGAATGTGCAAAAACCTCAACAAGGCCCTACAATTAGCCAGGGACGTGGCTAGAGGTTTCTGATTGGAGAGGTGTGGGGTAATGAATTTCCAACTAGGGGGAGGGACCGGGAGGGGGAACCCCCCTCACGGTCCCTCCCCATAGTTGGAAATTCACTGCCGAGAAACATTTTGAAAATGAAGCCATGAAAGGGGCAATAAAATTGATTCTAGTAACTGAAATGCCAACACATTTAGGATAGAATTATCAGGTTATTATTATTTGGTATTATTCTGGGAATTGAATATGTGCTAAACAAATGCTCAATCAAACTGAGAACTTTGAGCAATTCTCACTGCCCTAACACGAAATCAGATCTTATGCAGGAATGATCAATTTTCGATGTTTCATCATTTTCTAACTGTGAATGATAGAATTAACTCGGGATAACGATTTTACATGATGCGATTTCATGAAGTGCATATCGAGGAGTTTATTACGATAAGTAACGTACTATAGAAATCTCGTACCGATTGACATCATACATACTTATGAAGCTCGATATTGCGTACACTGTAGTTGTAAATAGTAACAGCTGGAATTTTTACCGAATTGAAACCGAGTTGGAATTTTGGGAAGGAGGCATCTGCATCACCAATGAAGCTCTAAAATCGAGACAGATCGAATTTCTAATTACTCATGACTTTCCCTCCGAATTTCCAACTATAGGAACTTTTTGACAGGATTTGGGGGGGGGGGGGGGCACACCCCAAACCACCCCTTGTCTCCACGTCCCTGCAAGCAGCAAGCGTGGGCAATTTGAAAATTCAGTCAGTCTCAGTATAAAATGATGGGTTGGGTTCGATTTTACAGTATCCCCATGATATCGGTAAACAGAATAATTTGTTCTTGTATCATTCTACCAAAGTGCCACAAATATCACTGCCAATGAGTTCACCAACAAAAATCGTATTTACAGTAATTTTGTGACTTGTTCCAAACACTCTTTCACATTTAAAGGACTATTTCAGACTGTTGCGATTTCAGGGCATGTGTCCTTAACTTGCCATCATTAGGAGGTCCTGCGGATAATAGACAAATCGCCTGGGCAGTGATTTTAGCACATGTACAAAAATGTGAAAATACAGATGCTTTGGTATCCAATCAGTAGTTCTGTTCCGTTTTCCTGTATCCCCATGATGTCGGTTCGGCTTGCCGGTATATCGCCCATCTCCAATGCCAAGCCCATGTAGGTTGTGACGATCAGTATTGGCTCTCGATTGTTCACGAGATTTTGAAGAGCTTGAAGTTATCACTTAATATAAGTAGGATCTGTATACTGACAGTAAGATTGTGTACGAACTAGTGCAATAATTATTATGCCTCAAAGTTAGTTTGTCCAATCAGAACGCTGGAATACCATCCAAGAGTTCCGCCTTATCATGTAAATCATCTAATATTATTTGATATCAGGTGAGTAGCAGACATTACTGTTTTGATCAAATTGATGCATTTCCACTCGCTTCAAATTTTCAAATTTTGAAAAAAAAAAATAATAAGAGAATTTAAGTACCAAAAATATTTTCATGGTACCGTATTTATTGATTTAAAAAATTACACATTTAAAAAGTGGACAGAAAATATTATTTGTAGTTATAAAAATTCTTTGTCGTTTAGAGACTATCGAATTTTTATCATGAAGCAAACATTTTCTTTACAGTTTACTCAGCAGATTAAAAGTGATTTTTTGAACACATTTAAAAGTGCTTTGTTAACCCTTTTCAGGAGATAATGGCAGTAAATGTATGTAAGGATATATCAGATATGCTTCTAGCGGTTTTTTTCTAAACAAATGTCGCACGTCGAACAGCGAAGATTAGTTATGTCACCATGGATACACACCGTTTCCAATTACTGTTGATGATTCTCCGCGGTGATGTCAATAGCGATTTCTAAAAAAATGAACCGGTCGTTCTCTGTTCTTCGTGAAAAAAATATTAATCCCTTGACTAACCTGGGCTTTCGACATAATAAATATATTACATGGCATGTAGCTGGCGGATACATTTCCATACAATGCGATGAGAGTTCGTATCGGGTGAGGCGAAGCGTCACCTGATGTGAACTCTCATCGCATTGTATAGAAATGTATCAGCTAGCTTCATGCCATGTAACTTACAATATTGTCTCAATGTTTTCAGCTTGCCTTCTATGAACTTTGCTCGGATTCGGATGCCTTAAAATATTATTATTTATATGTGACAAATGAACGTTCCTGTGGTATGGAGTCCAGCGGTTTGTCCCATTGGCTGTCATACGTCATAACTTATATTCTGAGAAAAAAATGAAATTGTCTGGACATTGAAGAACTTTTTCGAGAAATTTCAAATTTATAAACACGCTTTCTAACGTCATTCGAGGAATGTATGACATGGAAACTTTACACGGCAAGTCAGTATGCCTATTTAGGTTATGCTTAATCCAATAAGGGGGCGCGGTGACTCAGTGGGTAGAGGTGCGGGATGCAAGCCGAGAGGTCCTCGGTTCGAATCCCACCTGTGACAACCGCTTTGTGTCCTTGGGCAAGACACTTCACCCCCGTTGCCCACGTGACGATGTGTACTAAGGCGTGCTGCACGTCGATGGTGCAGCTGTCTTCATCGCGTTGTGTCCTTGGGCAAGACACTTCACGCCCATTGCCCATCTGGGGGCACGGTGACCTCGTGTACTAAAGCGTACTGCACGTCGATGGTGCACTTGTCTTCAACCAATGCTAACCCTGCTGGTGTGGTGTTAGTATGTTGGGGAGCTGACAGTTGCTCGCCGTTGCTCGGTGGTTCTCTCCGGGTACTCCGGCTTCCTCCACCCGTAAAACTGTCATGGTCATGATTAGTTACAGTGCAGAAATATATGACCTTAAACCCCAATAAATAAATAAATATATAAATAAATAAATAAATAAATAAATAAATAAATAAATAAATAAATAAATAAATAAATATTTTGCAAGTCTCGTCTGGTAAAAGGTGAACAATAGATCGCAACACGTTGCGAGAAACTTGTATTCTCCCACAACCTGCCTATTAAGATACGAGTGTTTCGGGTGAGATGACAGGATGAGACAGATCTACATCCCGTTGCGGACTGGTTACTGTCCACAGGAGGGCAATATTTCCACAGACGCAAACACTAATTTTAGGAAAAGTTATCAAACAACCCGGTGCTTCATCAAATAAAATTTTCCTAATGAAGATTTTTATTACCTGGTAAACGCATGCTTGGACATAACTGCTCACGCGCGGATTACGACCAATCCGAGGCCTGTATCTTACTAACCCCATGTGACCATCCTCATTTAAATGTTTAATGTTCGCCGGACAATTTTATATCGTTTGCAGTGTGTAAACAAACAGCATCCCAATTCGCATCAATGGGCACATCACATTCCATCCCACACCACTCCAGGTTAATTGACTTGAGCGAAATCAATAATTTCAAAACTGATGTCACCGTAATATCAATTGGTTCAATTCGCTTTAAAATGTTAACCCATCCCGACGTGAGCAAGCGTTCGTTTTCGTGGTAAAAAACAGACCATTACGGTGCTTTTCCGAATTTTCAATTCATTATTCTCTGCGATCCTTTAGTAAAACAGTAAATTTTCATCACGCGTGCAGTATCTTGATTTCGGTGGCGGCATGTGTTGTGTAGTCTGAGTAAAAACATCCTCGAGTGGGGTAAGGGTGAGATGTGGAAATCTCACTCGAGGGGAAAGATATTTGATCCAGACGCTCTGAAAGCCTCGTGTCTGGATCAAATATTTACTCACTCAAATACCTCATCTCCACACCACTTGAGAATAATAACATTCTCGAAACGTGGCATGTACAGTACAGCCGCCGTGGATTGGTCCTAATTCATGCCTGGGCAGTGATGTCCACGCATGCGTTTCGCAGGTAATAATGAAAGTGTCAATGACACTGTAGCTCAACTTGTCATAGGTAAAGCATTGTAAAGGTGGGTGACAGTCAGATGCTAAACTAGAAAAGAAATCTTTGAGTCTCAGAGTGGGTCTGACTGAACCACAAAATATTTGTTCTCATAGCACAGTGATAACAAAGGCACCCCAAAAGACACTCATTCCAGTCCCAAGGTGCAAACAAAGGTACCCAAGAAGTTTCGTGAGATCAGTTCATAAATACGAGCTGTATAGAAGTTGTGACAAAAAACTGATTGGACATAATTTCGGTACAAAATGGCCATTGGTAGCCATCTTGAATTCTGGACCGCACTTAGAAACACTCGTTCTCGTCCCAAGGTGATAGCAAAGGTACCCAAGAAGGTTCGTGAAGTTCGGTTGATAAATACAGCCTCTAGCCCGAGCCGTATTGACATGTGCACTTACAGTGTATAAGTAGCACTAAATAAATCAAAATTCATCTAATTTGCATAATTTCTGCACAAGAAAAAAAAAGTACTATATGTGATGTATTCCATTTTACTAAACATTCATACAAAAATGTATTCAAATCAGAACTTTCATACAGAAGTTCTGTACAAAAGACTGATTGCACTAATGTTGGTACAAAATGGCTGCTGGTGGCCATCTTGAATTTCGAACCACACCCAAAAACACACGTTCTCATCCCACGGTGATAGCAAAGGTACCCAAGAAGTTTTGTAAAGATTGGTTCATAAATACGGCCTCTAGCCTGAACCGTATAGAAGTTGTGTACAAAAAACTGATTAGACCTAATTTCGGTACAAAATGGCCACTGGCAGCCATCTTGAATTTTGGACTGCACTCAGAAACACTCGTTCTTGTCCCAAGGTGATAACAGAGGTACCCAAGACGTTTCGTGAAGATCAGTTGATAAATACAGCCTCTAGCCCGAGCCGTATTGACATGTGTACTTACTGTGTGTAAGTAGCACTGAAAAAGTCAAAATTCATCTAATTTGCATAATTTCTGCACGAGAAAAAAAACTCCGTATTATATGTGATGTATCCCATGGTACAAAACATTCACACAAACAATTTTTCAAATCAGCGCTTTCATATGGAAGTTCTGTGCAAAAATCTGATTGCACCTAATTTTGTACAAAATGGCTGCCATCGGCCATCTTGAATTTCGGACAACACCCAAAAACACTCGTTCTCGTCCCACGGTGATACCAAAGGTACCCAAGAAGTTTCGTAAAGATCGGTTTATAAATACGGCCTCTAGCTCGAGCCGTATTGGCATTTGCACTTACAGTGCTGAAAGTAACACTAAATACATCAAAGTTAGTCTAATTTGCATAATTTACGTACGAGAAAAAAAACCCCGTATTATACGTGATGTATCCCATGGTACTAAACATTCATACAAAAAAATTATTCAAATCAGCGCTTTCATGTGGAAGTTTTGCGCAAAAATCTGATTGCACCCAAGTCTGTACAAAATGGCCGCCAGCGGCCAACTTGAATTTTGGATCGGACCCCAAAACACTCGTTCTCGTCCCACGGTCATAACAAAGGTACCCAAGAAGTTTCGTAAAGATCGGTTCATAAATACGGCCTCTAGCCCGAGCAGTATTGAATTGTTGACGGACAGACGGACAGGCGGACAGACGGACGACTGGCCATGGCATAAGCTCAAATTTGGCTTCGCCAAAGTAGAACTAAAAATCATCAGCAGCAAAATTGTAATTAATGAAGCACCGGGTTGTACCCGGTGCTTCATTAATTAAATTTTTATGATTATTCCTGTAATTAGTGTTTAGAATCTAATATTAATGCGTCCGTGGAAATATTACTCACCCATGAGTAGTGCCCTGTCCACGGTGGCCGTACTGCACATTAGTAATATTTATAAACACGTTTTGTCGCGTCCTTCAACAGGCCAGGAAAACTTCACTCTTTTCTCAATTGTACTACTTTCGGTTAGGCGAAAAAGCAATTGAATTCCAACTTCCATTTATTAGTGCGACTTGCTAACATCCACTTCTGCCATCATTACTTCTGAAAACCCATCTCACAGAGCGTTCTCATCAATGCCAGAAATGTCAAGTATTGCCAATAACTTAACGCTTTTAAATGTTATCGGTAATACCTTAGAAATGGTCCCATTGTCACAAATATCACTAAAATATTGGAAGCTATTAACCATTTACTAGCAAAATGACAAAAATCGACCAACACTATATTTGGAACTTGATGCGATCCAAAAAAATAGTTTGCACTAACTTTTTCCAGCAACCTTTTTAGATAACAATCTTTTAAAGCCAAGAATAACACATCAACAGTAGTTAAAAAACTGGAGAGTCTGGCAGGTGCTCGACGCTGTTCGGTGGTTCTCACCTGGTACTGATGTGACTGGCTGTTGGTAGTGTCGATGAACCCCAATAAACAAACAAAGAAACACAGTTACACTGATATATGTTACAAACGTTGGTGCTCGGGCTGAGATTATTTATTTATTTATTGGAGTCTATGGTCACATATTTATGCACAATGGCTGATCGTGACCGTGACAGTTTTACGGGTGGAGGAATCCGGAGTACCCGTAGAGAACCACCGAGCATCGACGAGCAACTGTCAGCTCCTCAACATTCTAACTCTGTTCAAGCTCCGCTCAAGCAGGGTTACAACGGTTGAAGACATGTGCATCATCGACGTGCAGTACGCCTTAGTACACGGCGTCATCGTGCCCCCATATAGGCAGCCAGAATAAAGTGCCTTGCCGAAGGATACAATGTGTGTCGTCCCGAACGGAGATCGAACTCCGGACCTCTAGCACAGAAGTCTAACAGTCTACCGCCGAGCCACCACGCTCCCTCCTCGGGCTGAGATAGAATTTTACATCTTATTGTTCGATCATCTTTCCTGAAACCGCAGAAATGCTCTGACGTAACACACTGTTGGGGAGGGTTCATTACCACCTTTACACAATTTTGTTGCATCCGGATACATTTCAACAACAAAGTGACTTCGTCAAAGAACACAACATTTTTTTTACTTATTGTAAAATGGATCTCAAGAGATTTTAACCCTTTACCTAACGTAACGGCCAAAACCGGCCAGCGCTATTCTCAAAAATCGCCAATTAATTTTCACTATTTTTTCAAGTGTCGACTGCTTTTCATGTTAGGTAAAGGGTTAATAAATGAATACCGAAGGCTGTATGAATAACATATCAGCCTATCTGTTAACAGTTTTGGTCCAGTAATGTAGGTACAGTTGGTTTGTTGGGCTCGTATCTAAATTAACACAACTTCTGTCGAAGTCATTATATTCTTTTTCACCTTTCACTCTTTGAGTGAAAGGTGAAAAATAATATAATGACTTTGTTAGAGGTTGACACTCACGCCCTTACCCGGTGCCGCCTTCCAGAGTTGAAAGCAGATCAAACACTACCTTTCACGTGCATGAACACGACCACAGCTATTTCTTTCCAAGTCACCTCCACTTACCCAATATTCACCAACCTTTCAAGTTCTCATTAACTGCTTACAATTTTTGAATTTAAGCAACATTATTTCCGCGGTTTGCTACAACTATTTAACAGGGAAACACTAAACATGTGAAATAAAATTGTTATCGCTCTATCGCTGAAGCCGTACCTCCCTGTTCAATGTCACTTTCGTTTCAGTTGTGACATGTCAGTCTTTTGTATCTTTCTGTATTAATGTGAATTTGGTTTTAATTAAATAATGTTTAAACTAAATCTAGGTAAACGAAAAATTAATCGCCATATTACTAATTCATTTTATTCTATTTTATTTATTTAAATTATTATTATTATTATTATTATTATTATTATTATTATTATTATTATTATTATTATTATTATTATTATTATTCTTTGAGGGGGGAGGCAAATGAGGTGTACACGAAACGACCAAACGTCCAATTATTTGAACAGGTGTATACCTAAACGAATGATTGTCATCTGAAATATCTTTAGAGAGTGATGGCCGAGTGGATAAGTGCGCAGGTCTCTCCTGCCAGAGATCCCGGGATCCATCCTTGGTCGCGGAAAGTTCTCGAGATTTCCGAACACTCTCAGTTGTGGGGTTGATGCTGTCACAGCGTATCGTCCTATCGGTGGGTGTAGGTGCGTAAATGGTTGCCCTCTGTGTGGGGAGAGACACATTCCGTGCAGGCTAAAGATCCCTTTCGTAGTATTCGAGAAGAGGGAGGTCAGAAAGTTGTCAATCAGGAGAGTCGTAAATATAAGTTGCATAATTTGTTCGCCAATCTGTGAAAAACAAATAAGATTAAATAAAAATATCTTCAATAAAATGATTGAATATTAAAAAAGTAACAAGTTCCGTCTATTTCCCTCATGTCGTTTGTCCACTCTAACGATTTGACAAAAACGAGCGCTAAATTGAGATTCTTCAGTCACCACTTAATAAATGAAAGTGTCAATGACACTGCAGCTCAACTTGACAAACTTGAACAGCATTGTGTGTGCACAACGTCTGAGTAATCCATGCATTTTTAAATGTAAACTGTAAGACTGGCTAAAGGAAGAATGTTAAACACAAATGCAATAAGTACAGAAGTTATTGTAAATGGCAACTTTTTTTACAGAAATGAATGCTAATCAATAGCTCTTATCTAAAGGTCTCGCATAATGAGCACACCAAGTTAAGAACAATCCCTGATAAATGTGGCCTGTAGGCCATGTCAAAGAAGATTGTTGATGCACAAATGCAATAAATTCAAAGATTGTTGCTAACAGCAACAGTTTTCGATGGAACTGAAAAATCACATCAAGAGGTCACCCCGAACACACATACCAAGTTTCAAAGTGATCCGATCATAAATGTGCCCTGAAGGGTGTGCCAAAGGGAAATATTGGAAGTCTGACTAAACTAAGTTCAAAGGTCGTTGCCAGCGACAACATTTTTTACACAAATAGAAAAAAAATCGATAACCCCCAAAAAGCTATCACCCCACATAAGCACACCAAGTTTCCAAGCAATCCAATCATAAATGTGCCCTGCTGGGTGTGTCAAAGGGAAATATTGATGCATAATTGCACCAAGTTTTTACCAAGTTCATCAGAGGTCGTTGCCAATGACAACTATTGTTGACGGAAATAGAAGAAAATCGATAGCTCCCATCTAGAGGGCACCCCAAACAAGCATGCCAGGTTTCAAAACAATTCGATCATAAATGTGCCCTGTAGGGTGTGCCAAAGGGAAATATTGAGGTCTGACTTAACTAAGTTCTCAGAATGTTGCCAGCGGCAACATTTTTTTGACGGAATGGGAGAAAATCTATAGCTCCCATCTGGAGCTCACCCCAAACAAGCATATCAAGTTTGACAGTGATCTGTTCAAAAATGTGCACTGCAGGGTGTGCCGAAGGGAAATATTGATGCAGAACTGCACTAAGTTCATCGAAGGTCGTTGCCAGCGGCAACATTTCTTGGCGTATATCGGAGAAAATCGATAACTCCCATCTCGAGGTAACTCCAAACGCGCATACCAAGTTTCAATCCGATCTGGTCAAAAATGTGCCCTGCACGGGGTGCCAAAGGAATATATTGGTGCCTGACTAAACTAAGTTCAAAGGTCGTTGCCAGCGGCAACATTTTTTGACGGAAATGGAAGAAAATCGATAGCTCCCATCTAGAAGTCACCCCAAACAAGCATGCCAGGTTTCAAAGCAATCCGATCATAAATGTGCCCTGTAGCGTGTGTCAAAGGGAAATATTGAGGTCTGACTATACTAAGTTATAAGAACGTTGCCAGCGGACACATTTTTTGATGGAAATTGAAGAAAATCGATAGCTCCCATCCAGAGGTCACCCCAAACAAGCATACCAAGTTTCAAAGCGATCTGATCATAAATGCGACCTGTGAGGTGTGCCAAAGGAAATTGTCGACGAACGTACGTACAACGTACGTACGTACGCCAACGGACGAGAAGTGATGGCAATAGCTCAAGGTGAGCTAAAAATGTATCGTTTGGGTCCCCATCCCACCCCAGGGCCCCATCCACACCTCCAAAATATAAATAGGTCAGTTCTTGATAAATTATTTACAGAAAATATATTACCTGCAAAAATAAAGGACTAGTTAATTTCTGTTTCATTTATTCCATGATAATAATACACATCAGTCAATGATATTAACTTTGGGAGAACTTTATGTGAGTTCACTCATTAATATCAATGATGAAAAAAGGTTTATTACACGCTCTTGGTAATCCCCATCTACAGCAAAGCTAAACCGTGCAGAAAAATGGACATCTGTTCCGCACACATTTGTGCCGAACGGAAATCGTTGACGGACTACTTTTATATACAAGCTAAATTTCAGTGGAATTTTCTACAAATCGTGCAACGAAATTACAATTTGAATGGCTAGCGATAGCAGAAAATTGTCCCCTGAGTTCCAATGCGTTCTGTTTGCCTAGGCACATAGAACGCATTGAAACTCGGGGGACAAAACAGTAACACGGGTTCCCCTAGCAAATTTGGTTGGCGATAAAAGGGTTTTTGTTGTTGATAGTTGTCAAATGAATTGCTGAGTGTCCTTCTAATAATTGTATTTTTATAGGCGTGATGGCGTTTAATAAACACAGAACGACACACGCGTGTGTCGTTCTGAGTATTATGAACTGACTCTTCTTCTGGTTATTACCCATTCATTAAAAATGATAATGCACGGCCCATCGGAGAATAATCATAGATACAGACCCGGCGGACGAAAAATGATAGACATTTCTTGTGTGTGAAGTAGATTATATTTATTTCAAAGTTATTTCATTAAATTGGTATCTTCAAATACTTCGCAATCTATTCTTTGTGAGGGGGGACTATTGCCTGACGCGGACACTGCGGACAAACAACGCATCTTAAGTTGTAACGTGGTCGGAGGCCTAACAGAAGCTGCTGATTGTTTGTCGTTCCATTAACGTATCTTTTGTCGGGGTCTTTGGATCATATAATAAATAAAATATTCAATTCGTCTCCAGTTTTTATTGAAATTTATGGACCTCGCTGAATTTCGATATAAACCAGTGGCGGATCCAGGATTGAAAAAAGGAGGGTGGAAAATTGAGTGTCGGATCCCCGAACCGAGCGTCACAGGCGCGAGTGGGGGTGAGCACGAGAGGGGGCTATCCCTACTCTGGTACGGGAAGGGGGTTCTCCCCCGGAATATTTTTGAAATTTTGATCGATTGAGACGCATTCTGGATGCATAACTTCTTTGTGTACTGCGTCCGGAGGATCCATACGTGGCTGCGAAGCAGTATGACAACTGAGCGTTTATCGGACCTCGCCGTTATCGCAATGCACGGGTCTGAGTTACCTGTTTCAAAACAGGAAATTTGTGAACGTTATATTTCCAAGCACCCTCGGTGTATGACTAGGCAGTCATTATTCATCGCATGAACTCTTATGGTGATAATATTTCATCCTAATAACAAATATCAGACTATTTTCGTTGATGAATCGACATTTCTGCTGACTACGATTGGTACAATGTATGGTCTGTAGTCTGTACCTCATTGAGGTACAGACTACAGACCACACATTGTACCACTCGTTTATACGATGGTGTCTAGTCGCGAGAACTCCTCGTGTAAAGATCATTTCAATACAGGTTGAATTTGACTTTGAAAAATTGCTTGTTGTCTCCCCTTTCAAATATCAAAGGGGGGTGGAAATCCACCATATCCACCCTCCCCCCCCCGCCACCCCCCTGTATCCGCCCATGTAAACTGATGACTGGCTAGGGATCCTCTATTGAGAATACGCGTCTTGTGTCCATGTCACAAGTTATATTTGGTTGTACTGGGTTGAAGTGCAACTCAAACTTTTACACAGACTTGCAAAAAGAGGCGGCGGAACCGGAGAAGGGAGTACAACGGGAGCACACGTCCTTCCTCTTTTCTCCAGACAAGCTACATAATAACACGATGAGTTCAGGGATCTTAAAATGTGCCAATACACAGTCATTCTTGTAAAATATCTGCGAATGTGAACAAATTTGAATATACATGCGAAATGAATTCCACATGCTTCCAGTTTGGTCTGTTTGTTATCGGATTGGAAGATGGTTGAAGTAAAAGAAGTAGACCAAACAATGACCAAACCGTAGCATGGACGCCCAATAAGAGGGACTAACGGATGGCCAAACGTTCCATTATAATATGTACTACTCAAAGTTTGCTAAGCACCAAGTACATCTAACTACCTGTTTTACGTTTTGGTTGAAATATTGTAATGAAAAGTGTATACATGTTTTATTTAATTATATCTTTAATGATTTAAGTACCGAAATTAAGATTTTATTTGTGTTTGACATTATTTTTTAGCTTTTGAATACGATAACCATGGAAAATAGATATTATTGGTAAAAAATGAAATTTTTCAATATGACAAAACGTTGATGGAGCGAACTGGTATTGCTTCAATATCGAGTATGAGACCCATTACTGTTAATTACAGCTTGACAACGCCTTCTCCTGCTCCCAATCAGGTTCCTGGTGGTCCTTTGTGGGATGTTGTTCCATTCTTGAACCAGCATTGCACCAAGCTCCTGGACACTTCTCGGCTGGACTGGGCGGGCTGAAATTGCAAGCTGCAACTCACTCCAGACATGTTCGATTGGGTTGAGGTCAGGGGATCTTGCTGGCCAGTCCATACGCTCAATCCCCTCTCTCTGTCGGTACTCCCCGACAGCATGTGAAACATGAGGACGGGCATTATCGTCCATCAGAATGAATCTATCACCACTGCACCTGCATACAATCTGACGTGGACATCCAGCATCTCATCAATATACCGCTGTGCAGTCAATGTACCACGTTCAAGGACACAGAGCTCTGTACGTCCATCCCAGCCGATGTCGCCCCAGACCATGATTGACCCTCCACCATAGCGGCCATGCTCAACAATGTTGGCTGCATGGAATCGCTATCCTGCTCTTCTCCGTGCCCTAGAACGCCCATCTGTGTGGTTTAGGCATTGCCTTGACTCATCTGTAAAAAGGACAGGTCACCAATCTTCTCTGGTCTATCCAACATGGTCCATGGCCCATTCATATTGTGCCTGGCGGTGGTTCTGGGATAGCGGAATGCGAATTCATGGTCTTCTCGATCGGAGACCACCTTCGTGCAACCTTGCCCGGATAGTCTGCGACGAAACATTTACCCCGGATGCATTCTGAAGGTCACTGCGAAGCTGGGTTTCTGTGGCAAAGCGGTTCCTACGGACCTGAATGACCAAAAACCGGTCTTCAGCTGCAGATGTTGCCCTGCCTCTGCCACCACCATGTCGTCTTACTGGTGCGCCATACGGCTGAAATCTTGCCCAGGCTCTAGTGATCATCGTATGGTGCACACCAAGGGCTTCACCAACCTGACGAAGGGTAGCCCCTTGCTCCACCATCCCTACAGCCCGCCACATTTCTGCTTCAGACAAATGTCTTCTTACATTTGCTTTTGCCATATTCAATCATTAAATCACAAGGGTTTGTGTTGAAATGAAGATTGAAGACCCTACACATGTCATGTACATGTAGACAGTACACGAAAACATCATGAAAATCAAGGGGCACATGCTTTCCACGACTGTCACGAAAAGTCTGCCCATCAAGAGAGCTAAAGTAAACACTGAGGACCATCTCAATACATTCCTCAATCATATCCATCAAAAATGTCGCAAATATGTAACAAGCAAATTTCACAATGATGTATCAAATATTTGGTGCTCGGCAAACTTGGAGTAGTATATATTGCAGCAATATAACAGGTCTGCAGCTGTGTTATTTATTTATTTATGTATTGGTGCTTAACGCCACACCAGTATCCAAGGCTATATTGTGGCAAGGAAAAAGCTTCGTACTATAAATTAGATCGGCTGTGTTATAGGTATAGTTATATGTACAATACAGTACGTGGAGAGTGTATTGTAACTAAATCACCCGGAGCGTGGAGCTGACACCCAAAGTATTATTTTCAAATTCTGTACATATGGACAAAAGCACAAGCAATGTTTCAGCCGATGGACAACCCGGAGGTCCATTGGCTGTAACTTTGCTTGTGCTTCTCATGCTTTGCAACAAATTTGCAATTATTACTCGAGTGGAACCTCCATTCTGCGGGTGATTTAGTGATAATACACTCTCCACATACTGTATACTTATCTTTATATGGATCACAGATAATCCGTCACACCTACCAACACTAACCTTCCACTTTGGCTCTTTGTTTAGCAAATGTGTTTTTACAGTAATTGGCAAATTATTCTTCTCGAGAAAAAATTGGCAACTCTCGCCTCCCATACTTTTATATTGATGGAAAGGACAGTGACATAACACTATGTGTTAGGGCTGCACAATATTCAAATCTGAATACCGGTATCGGTATTCAAAAAAAATACCGCAGTATACCGGTATATCGAAAACTGTTCAGATCTATGAACACAAGTACCACAATCGAGACTTGAGGCATAACAGTTGGAACGAATCAGCATGCCTTGATGATGCAGTTCGAAAAACCTTTACCCAACGCAGATGATATCAAAATTTATTATTTTCAAAATTAGTTTATCAGATTTTCCCCAAGGATTTCAACAAAACTATATCATGTGACCCCTCATTGGAACGATCTCAGCGAGCGGTTCGAAAAACCTTCACCCAACGCAGATCATATCAAAATTTATTATTTTCAAAATTAGTTTATCAGATTTTCCCCAAAGATTTCAACAAAACTATATCATGTGACCCCTCATTGGAACGAGCTCAGCGAGCTCGTTCCAATGAGGGGTCACATGATATAGTTTTGTTGAAATTTTTTAAAACTATTTTTTCAACTGCTGAATTTGTATTTTCCGAGGGCACAAGCAGACGATTCCTTGGATAAAGGGATAATATTATTTGGGGCTACAGTTAAAAAACTCAACACATCTTGAAAATTTAATTGTGGGTAAATAAATAATGACGATAAACCGATATTTTTGTAATTACACCGGTATTCAATCGATATTGGTTCGAATACCGATATGTATCGGTTTATCGATATACCGTGCAGCCCTACTGTGTGTCACGATGCACACACTGATTATATACAGTACGGCCGCAGTGGACACTGGTCAATTTCCACGTGTGGAAATATTTCCACGGACGTAATAATATTAGAGTCTGTGCCCCTCCCAAATAAATAAGACATAACACAGCAGCTTGCCGACAAGCGATGGCGACATTGAGTGACGGTCTCAAATTTATTTTGACATAATGGAAATACTGTGCCACAGGCACAATGTGCAAAGCACACCAAAATGATCCAAATCATACAAAGGGAAACGAAGCGATACGTGGCCGCCCAAGAAAAAAAATTGATACCCCTGTATTTTTAATTCTATTTTATATATCTTTGATATCAGGGGCCTATGGAAACCTGTTATCCGAAGCTGTACATACATGATGCACTGCCATCGTAACTATGAAGTGTCGGAAGTTCACTTTCTATTTTTTTTTTTTTTTTTTACAAGAGGCGCGACACTAAGCCAGTGAGTATTAAGGCTAGCAATATACTAATAATTTTAAAACAAGAGATGTCAGCGTCGTGAAAGAATCGCTTGAACTGACGAAAAAACTCCTGCGACAAAACCTTGTCAAGCACGTTTCACCACCACCCCTTCCCATTGGTACAAATCAGCAACCCATTTATTTGAATATTCAAAGACAACATTTTCCCGCTAAACTGCCATAACGCGAGAAAATATTATTCCAAACACTAATTATAGGAATAATCATCAACAATTTAATTAATGAAGCATCGGGTACAACCCGGTGCTTCATTAATTAAAAGTTTGCAGGTGATGAATTTTATTACCTGGTAAACGCATGCGTGGATATCACTGCCCATGCGTGGATTACGTGAAGTCCACGGCGACTGTACTGTAATGAACTGGTAAAAAAGTTACAGAGCATCAAAAGAGAGTGAAAACGACCGTTTTCTTATTTTTAACCCTTTACCCAACGAATCGGCCGCATCCGCCCGCGTAATATGCAAATTCAGTAGTTGAAAAAATATTATTTTTCAAAAAATTTCAACAAAACCATATCATGTGACCCCTCGTTGGAACGAGCTCGTTGAGCTCGTTCCAACGAGCGGCCACATGATATGGTTTTGTTAAAAAAAAAATTGAAAAAAATTGTATTCAAAATAATAAATTTTGATATCGTCGGCGTTGGGTAAAGGGTTAAATGGGTTCCAGCAGATAATAATACTCAAACCTTCAAACAGGATTGGAAAAAAAATTGTAGAAAGCCAATTTCTTTTAAAAAAATTTTTTTTTATTCTACAGTTCAGCAAATTGCCAGAAGTTTGTAACATTATGTGCACATCGATGATACGAATTCTGTAATTTGCGAAATTTCAATTCTTGTATAAAATTGTCACATCCTTAGTATTAAATTTACTGACACTGCACAAAATTAATGGCTGCTAATTTTCCCGTAAATCTCTTCCAATGACGAAAATTGTCAGCCATATTTATCACACATGATTTGACCATTTTCCGACCACTAATCTCGTACTTTAAAAGCAATAATACAGATCGTATAATAACATTCCTGGGGGTTGATTTTGTGTCCACGTTTGTATTCTTGCACGAAATTTTAACCATGTTCATCTACTACGTTTACAGTTTGTATGTTTCGTATCGAAAACTTTTGCTTTCTTGTTTCGAGGCATTGTTGTTTCATAAAAAATTCTTTTACTGATTACTTAAAAATAGATACGACACTGGAGCTATTTTGAGCGGGTGCTCTATTAAGGGCATATATAGGTAATGAAATTTTGTTTATTTTGAAATTTCTCATCTCTGATATTCCTTCAATTCAAATTAAATATACGCAAAATGTACATCAAAATGAAGATAGAGAAGTATAGAATACGAAACACATGTGTAATCAACTCATAGAGTCGACTGTAGGCACCACTGGTTCCTGGAAGTCTGCTGTCGTATTCGTACCAGAACTGATAATTTAATAATATTTCACGAAAACAACTTGTGGCCAAATGTGATTTACATATTCAAGAACAAAGCTAGGGGATCAAAATTCTTCACAACACGTCGACAGAGCTGCATGGGGGTAAATTCCAAAGGCTTTGCTTTTGTTTACGTATGAATATACTTTCGATTCCGGTCAACGTCATCGGACGGAAAAAGCATGTAAAAACAACTCCGTCTAAAAGCAAATAATGAAAAAGATCGCCTTCATACAGTATACTGTTGTTAGACAGAGATTGCACAGTTACAATATTCAATGCAAGGTATCATGATACCTGTTGAAATGTCTTAGAATTACGATTTTGTTTTTCGATGGAAATTCGTGGTATCGAGTGATTTCCACATGTCTGTCGAACATGGAAACCATCTCCAATAAACAATGCAGACAGTGTTGTCCTTTTCCAAAATGCAGTCCTATCGCTGCACTCGAAAGCGTTTTGAATGCCCAGCTTTGTTATTGAATATCTGAAGTACATTCGGCCACGAGTTGTTCTTGCGAAATATTATTTTATTATCAGTTCTGGTGCGAATACGATAGCAGACTTCCAGGAACCAGTGGTGCCTGCTGTCAACTCTATGAGTTGATTGCATATGTGTTCCGTGTTCTATGCATCCCAACCTTTATTTTGGTGTATAATTTGTGTTTATTTAATCTGAATTTAAGGAATATGAGAGGTGAGAATTTCAAAGTAAACAAAATTCCATTACTTATATAGCCCCTTAAGGGGACGTCCAACCTAACCTTGGTCAAATTTCATGCAATTTTCTTTCAAGTCTACAAAAGGCCCAAATGAATAACCCCCAAACAATTATATACCAAAATGCTTGGAATGAAACATAGAACATGTGGAATCTGAAATTTGCCATGGAACTGCTGCCATGTGTAAATAGCACCACCTGAACGTCTGCTATGGCATAAGTAAGAGAAGAAAAATTTTACAATAAAATACCTCAAAAAAAAAAAAAATGACAGCTGTATTCTATAAACATTGAAGTACATACTCGAAGAAATATTTTCCTAATTCGTGAAAGTAATAAAGATTGAGACCAAATGTTATAAGTGGAGTGCTCAGTGATTGAAGGCAGACATTTTCTTTTGTTTATGCTTTGATTTGGGGAGTTCAACAGAGGTCAACTTGAAGGAGTCCAGCTGAAGAAGTATGGAAGGACAAAAGAGTGTATCCCAATATAAAGATGTATGTGTCACTGTGGTGGTTTGGAAAGAAACTATGATATTCTCCTATGTAGAATGCACTGCAAAGTCATACATTGTAGTTGAATAAATACATTTACAAACCCCTTGCACTGTAACCCCCTTTACCCCATGCATCAATTTGATAGTGATTAAATTGTTAAATTTGTCTGGTTTATCAATAAGTATAATAGCTTTGTGTACTCTTGGACACCAATACACTCATGATATCTGTTGGAGAAGAAATAAGGGTAACTGTAACCTGTCACTGCGATAAACCATCTAATGTACTTAAAAGTACATTGTTATTCAAAACACATCAAATCAACCTTACATAACCATTATTGCATGTACTTTCCCTAAGGAGGCTTATTGGCATATTGAGATCAGAAGGGCACATCCAGAGGGTCTCACATATTTTTTTCAAGAACGCAGTACACAAAGCAATCCCAAAAAGGTGACAAGTGTGCTCCATTTGACACAAAAAAATTTCCTGGGGGGGGGGGGGGGGGGGGGGCTCTCTTCATTGTATGCCTCTACCTC
Organism: Pictodentalium vernedei; assembly: GCA_031216915.1. Lineage (NCBI taxonomy): Eukaryota > Metazoa > Mollusca > Scaphopoda > Dentaliida > Dentaliidae > Pictodentalium > Pictodentalium vernedei. The sequence continues at coordinate 47,371,778 of CM062297.1, read as the reverse complement.
CGGCACTCAAGGCATATACCTTTTTTCTCAAAGTTTAACTCGTTTTTCTTTTTGAAGATCATGGCCACACATGTTCCAAACACAATCAGACAGGTAACCCTCCAAATAAGTGTATCTGCAAAACTCATGTTACATTGCAAAACATTCTTTTTAGACTTCAAGTCCTGGACCTTTCATGCTTCTTACTTTCAACTATAACACTTAATTTATCGATTAATGGGTGAATAGAAAAATCCTGCCATAATCAACATTTTGAGTTCCATAAGCCTTCAAAACAGCTCCGATAAAAGTGTCAAGCATCAGATTGGTTGCTTTATACAGAATATTCATTAGTTTATTGCTTTATAAGTAATAGGAACAAAATCTTCACCAGAAATATTTTGTAGCAATACATTTGAGGGTATCAGCAGGCCGTTTCCAACAAATTGTAACAAATCAACTAGTTATAAACAACATTTTCTAACTAAAGAGTGAAAAAGTACCACAACTCTGAAAAAATGTGGGAAGAAACGCATGCTACAGCAGCTACACAGGCATTGTTTCCCTATGATGCTCGATCACAACACCAAATATCCTTCAAATTGGAGTAGCAATGGTTGAGATACAAGGGGGAATGTTGGTACATGTAATGATGAATGGGTAAGACTAAGATTAAGAGGACAGAGGTCACCACTGCACGGCCCTAGATGCACATTTGATTTAACAACTTCCAGGTCTGGGGCATAATAATCGCAACACACCCACCTTATCAATTCATAATTTCAGTAAAATAAAAGGAATTATCAATTTTAATTAATTTATAGATGATGGGAAATATTTGGCTTCTTTCGCCTTCTCGTACTATTAATTACCACAAACAATATCAGTTTGATGCCGACAAACGAAATTGAACGCATGTGGTCTGGTTAACAAGTAACTCGGCATGGATAATGAAGAAATTGCGAATATTTCGTGTGTTTCATTTGTTTAAAAGCCAATTGCAGCTAATTTTGACCGTGGATTCGATAATTTGTTTCGGTTTTGATCACACGGTCACGCTGACCGCGATTATGTTTATTGTGATATGCAAATTGGGAGATAGTTTCCGGTGAAGGAGATTTGTCACATTTGTCAGTGTAAAACGTTGACAAAAGACTCTGATCGACGCTTGTGTTAGTATGGTCGGCTGCAAGAAAAAACTAAATTCTCAGCGTCGTCCAAACGCACCTTATTTAAAAGCGCGAATGCATCATTTTCAACCCATCTTGAATCGGTCCTTTGCAGACTTCAAACAGAGCCGCAACAAATTCCATGGTTACTAGGAAGTAAATAACTTCACAACATCGGGGGAAATCAACACGCTCAATATAGTTCCAGGTCACTTGGAATATACTTCGTGAAAAAAGTGATTTCTGAAGCATTCTGCTTACTTTGTTATGAATATTGCCTTATTTTATGTGTATCGTCCCGATTTTATACACTGGGTTATTTTTTTACAAGTGGTTCATGTTGTCTTTCTAGTGCGCAATAATTCAGATTTTTTGTCAACAAAAAAGTTCAGACGGCCTGTAAACACAAGAGGGAATTTCGAACCATATTTTGCAGTTATGACATTAACACTGCTCAAGTATTTGCTGTCACCTGTTTGCAAATCCGCTCATATACTGTTTCGAACAAATAAAGGGCGTGATCACGTCCTTGCATTCTTACGATTGCCCAAATTGAGTATTTTTGCAAGAACCACATCGTAATCTCATGACCGGAATAAACATCATTGAAACATGGCCACATCCGGAACATCCAAAATTTGTGTTGGATTTATTACATTCAAACATCAAAACCCACGAGAGTGTGTGTCAAAAAAATGCTTTCTCCGAGTCTGTAGTATGTTATCATTATATTGAGGACAAGGCTTTCGAATTACCGATTATATTGTGGTTTTACCGGTTCATTACTTACGCCATTGGCAAATTAATCTTCTTCAAAATCATAAAATTCACTTTTTTTCCTGAAAAAAAATATATGTACCTTTCTATGCACTTTACTCATTATTTTGATATATAATTTGCCTTTCCTTACTTCTCTTATCTGTTTCTGAGGCATTGGGGAAAATGTCAACAAACTGACCAAAGTTAGGTTGGACGACCCCTTAAACAACACTTTGTTTCCAACAATGTACTTCGAGGTCGTAACGGAAACTCTGTTTCGTGGCTCATTTGGCATTTAGTGAAGGGAGACAACACTGCTCGGAGTTTGAAAACGCATACGGTTATTTTATTTATTTATTTATTGGTGTTTAAGGTCACACATTTATGCACAATGGCTAACCATGACCGTAAACGCATACGGTTAAATACATGTCAGGAACAGGCGATATCTCGCTCACAAGTCCATCAAGTCACTGCTTGTCTCTACAAAGCTTGTTCCCCGAATTTTAAAGTTACCGTCCACATGAAATCCACAATGTGAGGGTTTGAGGAACTGGGGGTAATCCATTCTGCACGAACTTTATTTATTTATTTATTTATTTATTTATTTATTTATTTATTTATTTATTTATTTATTTATTTATTATTTATTTATTTTGTTGGACCTAGCTGACCTCCAAAGGTTTCCTGTCCTACAAAGAATTCAATATAAAATAATCCTTCTGACATATAAATGTATAAGTGACCTGGCACCATCATATCTCTCAGATCTGGTCACATACTACACAACTGCCAGAGACCTCCGTTCTTCGGACTCGCACAGCTTGGTCCAACCTGTTTCAAAATTAGCATCCGCAGATGACCGGGCCATTCTGATCGCAGCCCCTAACCTCTGGAACCTTTTACCGAGTCACCTGAGACTACCACAGGAAACAGTCATTCAAAGCTGGTTTGAAAAGGCATCTCTAGAAACAGGCTTTCTGCACCAATATGTAGATAAGAAATCATTTCCCTTTTTTGTGTGTAAAGCCAAAGAGCACATATTATGGATTTTAGGCTGAAAACTATTTATTTATTTATTTATTTATTTATTTATTTATTTATTTATTTATTTATTAGGATTTAACGACACTTTCTACAGCCAGGATCACCTCGTGGTGGACAATTTTACGTGTAGAGGAAGGTGGAGTGCCCGAAAGGAACCACAAAGACACGGCGAGCAACTGTGAGACTCCCCAACGTACTTACTCCACACATGCAAGTTTAGCACTGGTTGAAGGCAAGTGCTGTATGCCGTAGTACACTGAGCCACCGTACCCCCACGTCTTCCACCAACTGCACATGTGAAGTAAGTATATATCATCACAACAGCAATCAGAAACTAATAATTTGCCAAATTATTTATTTATGGGGGTTTAACGACACTTTCGACAACCTGGGTCACCTGGTGTCGGACAGTTTTATGGGTGGAGGAAATCGGAGTACCTATAGAGAACCACCAAGCAGTGATGAGAACTGCCAGACTCCTCAACGTACTACCTCCACACAAGCAGGATCAGCATTGGTTGAAAACAAGTGCACCATCGACGTGCAGTACGCCTTATTTCACAGAGCCAGCGTGCCCTCACGTGGGCAATCGGGATTAAGTGGCTTACCCAAGGGCACAACGCAGTTACCCCTTGTGGGGATCGAATCGTGGACCTTTCGGTTTGAAGTCCAATACCGTAACCACTGAGAAACGACGGTCCCAATAATTTGCCAACCAACTAATTAACTAATTAACAACAATTTAATTAACATATCAATCAATCAATCAATCAGTCTATCAGAATATATTAATTAACGCATTCCTATATATATATATAATATATATAAATATATATAGCCTTAAAAGATTCCATCACCTGTTTGAATTTTTTTCTTCTTTGAGAAATAATTATTAGTCACACGCGTCATTGTCATAGGGGATTTTATCCTGGTAGCGGAAATATTGATAAATGGATTAATGTTGTTAATATACTCCATTAACCAGATTCCTCTGCAATGACGCACATGTGTCACTTTTTCTTTGACAATGGTTGTGTTCATGCTAACCGAAAGTAGAAATAGGAGGCACTAATTGTTGAATATCGGCGTGAATCTAACAAATCAATTTGTCGGAAAGCATCAGTGTGCGGATCGTACAGAATGTTCAGTGTGAATTTCTTTTGAAATACCCAGTTCCAGTGTTAATTCATTTAATCTCCAACAAACGTATCACAGATGAATAAAACACCGGTTAAGGTTTTTTTACCTTTTATTTATGAACATATAGATTATAATGTTGTTAACCCCATTGTGTCATGAAGGCTTTGCCTATCGAATATGACTTGTAAAGGTTATATCGAGATCACAAAAACATGCACTATATTCTTGGATTCCGACTTAAGCTGGGGGGGGGGGGGTGGGGGGGGTGGGGGGTGTTCCGGTTCGGTTTCGGTTTTTGCGGAAACCTGAACCCAGCTAAAGGCGTCCGTGGGGGCGCGGTGGCTCAGTTGGTAGAGGTGCAGGCTGCAAGCCGAGAGGTCCTCGGTTCGAATCCCACCTGCGGCAACCGCGTTGTGTCCTTGGGCAAGACACTTCACCCCGATTGCCTGCATGGGGGCACGATGACGCTGTGTACTGAGGCGTACTGCACGTCGACGGTGCGCATGTCTTCAACCAATCTAACCCTGCCTGTGCTGCGGTGCAGAGTTCAGAGTTACGATGTTGGGGAGCTGACAGCTGCTCGTCGTTGCTCGGTGGTTCTCTCCGGGTACTCCGGCTTCCTCCACCCGTAAAACTGTCACGGTCACGATTAGCCATTGTGCATAAGTATGTGACCTTAAACACCAATAAATAATAATAATAATAAAGGCGTCCGAACGGTCTTAATGTGTTTGTGCATACACTGATCAAAGTATCAAACGCAAAGAGAACTGAACTTTTGTCACTTAGTTCATCCGACGAAGGGGCGGATACGTTTCCATTGTCACGTTTTCTCCCTTATTGACTCGACTACCGGAGATATATTTATTTATTATTTATTTATTGGTGCTTATGGTCACATAGTTATGCACAATGGCTAATCATGACCGTGACAGTTTTACGGGTAGAGGAAGCCGGAGTAACCGGAGAGAACCACCGAGCATCAACATTCTAACTCTGTTCAAGCTCCGTTCAAGCAGGTTTACAGCGGTTGAAGGCATGTGCACTATCGACGTTCAGTACGCCTTAGTACACGACGTAATCTTGCCCCCATGTAGGCAAACGGGATAACGTGCCTTGCCCATACACACAACGCGTGTCGTCCCGGACGGCGATCGAACTCGGGACCTCCAGCACAGAAATCCAACCGCCTACCACTGAGCCACCACACTCTCGTCTACCGTAAGGGATGACATATGGACGAACTTTTAACCATTAAATTCTCACAAAATACAACGAGAAACTTTAAAATCTTAGTAAGTTTTACGACTTCAAGAAAACATATTTCTATTTCTAGACTATGCTCAAGGTTTTCGGGCTTCGGGCCCCTGAAGCCGTTATAGTTGACCAATCACGACCAAAAGGGGATGTCATCATCTAGGCATTATATGGAGTCAAACTAACTGGTTACAATGAAATCCTTCCATAAATATGACCTATAGACTATGCTAAAGGTTTTGGGCTCGGGCAGCCATCAAGGCTGAATGATCGTGACCAAAAGGGGACGCGCTCATCTAGACATTATTTGGAGTCATCCTACCAAGGTACAATGAAATCCCTTTATAAATGTCACCTGTAGACTGTGCTAAAGGTTTTCGGGCTTCAGGCCCATGTAGCCGTCACAGTTGCCTAGTGGTGTCCAAAATGGGCTGTTCTCATCTAGACATTATATGAAGTCAACCTACCAAGTTATAATGAAATCCCTTCATAAATATGAACTGAAGACTGTGCAAAAGGTTTTCGGGGTTTGGGCTCTGCAGCCATCATGGTTGAATGATCGCAACCAAAAGGGGACATTCTCATCTGGGCATCATCTGGAGTGATCCTACGAAGTTACAATGAAATCCCTTCATAAATATGACCTGTAGACTATGCTCAAGATTTTCGGGCTTCGGGCACCTGTAGCCATCACAGTCGACCAATCATGACCAAAAGGGGAAATCATCATCTGGGCATCACATGGAGTCAACCTAACAAGTTAAATGAAATCCTTCCATAAATACGACCTATAGACTATGCTAAAGGTTTTTGGGCTCGGGCAGCCATCAAGGCTGAAGGATCGCGATCAAAAGGGGACGTTCTCATCTAGACATTATTTGGAGTCATCCTACCAAGCTACAATGAAATCCCTTCATAATTATGACCTTTAGACTGTTCTAAAGGTTTTCGGGCTTCGGGCGCCTGGAGCCGTCACAGTTGCCCAATCGTGTCCAAAAGGGGATGTTCTCATCTAGACATTATATGAAGTCAACCTACCAAGTTACAATGAAATCCATTCATAAATATGACCTGTAGACTGTGCTAAAGGTTTTCGGGCTTCGTGCTCGGGCAGCCATCATGGTTGAATGATCGCAACCAAAGGGGACAAACTCATCTGGGCATCTTCTGGAGTGATCCTACGAAGTTACACTGAAATCCCTTTATAAATATGACCTGTAGACTGTGCTCAAGGTTTTCGGGCTTCGGGCACCTGTAGCCATCACAGTTGACCAATCGCGACCAAAAGGGGATGTCATCATCTCGGCATTATACGGAGTCAACCTAACAGGTTACAATGAAATCCTTCTATAAATATGACCTTTTGCCTATGCTAAAGGTTTTGGGGCCCGGGCACCCATCAAGGCTGAATGATCGCGATCAAAATGGGACGTTCTCATCTAGACATTATTTGGAGTCATCCTACCAAGTTACAATGAAATTCCTTTATAAATATGACCTGTAGACTGTGCTAAAGGTTTTCGGGCTTCGGGCTCCTGTAGCCGTCACAGTTGCCCAATCAGGACCAAAAGGTGATTTTCTCATCTAGACATTGTATGAAGTCAACCCACCAAGTTACAATGAAATTCCTCAATAAATGTGACCTGTAGACTGTGCTAGGTTTTCGGGTTTTGAGCTCGGGCAGTCATCACGGTTGGCAGATCACGATCAAATGGGGAAATTCTCATCTAGAGATCATTAGGAGTCATCCTACCAAGTTACAATGAAATCCCTCCATATTAAACATGACCTGCAGACTATGCTAAAAGTATTTGGGTTTCGGGCTTGGGCAGCCATCGCGGTTGATAGATCATGCCCAAAAGGGGACGTTCTCATCTAGGCATTATACAGAGGCATCCTACCAAGTTACAATGAAATCCCTTCATAAACACGACCTGTAGACTGTGCTAATGGTTTTCGGGTTTTGGTCTCGGGCAGCCATACCGGTTGCCCGATCGCGACCAAAAGGGGACATTCTCATCTAGATATGACCCAAAACCTGCATATGAAATTTCGTTACGATCAGACAAGAACGGCGGGGTGTAGCCCGTGCTAAAGTAAAATGTGAACAGACTCCCAGACTCACAGACTCAGACTCACAGACTAACTGACTTCCGCACGCGTGATGGCAATAGCTTATCTTGACTATGTCAAGTTAAGCTAAAAATCATCAATGACGTGGTAAAAGCCAGGGTAGATTACAGCGTCTTTTGGCACTGCCGACTGCCGTGATTAATTTCTAGGGCTGGGGCGACTCACATACCACCAAACTATTACGGTTTTATTCTCCCCACCACCCGCCTAGGTAATGCGAGATACCCTGGATGAGACAGATCTATCTTACCCACCCCACGTGATCACTCTCATTTGAATATTTAATTTAATTAATTCAGCCGGACTATTTTATCATCGTCTATATTTTGTAAAGAAACAAAGCGTCCCTCTTCGTTTCAATCGCCACAAATACGAACCCCACTCCCAAACCACTCGATAACCACACACCACATTACGTCATCGGAATCAGCCATTTCAAAAGTGACGTCACCGGAATCTCAGCAGTTTCAACTACCTTCAGTATATTAACCCATCTACTACTCGTTTTTGTAGTATATCGGCACATACGGTACATTTCCGTTTTTATTTGTACTATATCGGTACATACGGTACCTTCCCTTTTTTATTCGTACTATATCGGTACATATTCCCGTTTTTATTTGTACTATATCGGTACATACGGTACATTCCCGTTTTTATTTGTACTATATCGGTACATACGGTACCTTTCCGTTTTGTAGTATATCAGTACATACGGTCCCTTTTCGTTTTTGTACTATATCGGTAAATACGGTACCTTTCGTTGCTCTTTCCGAGTATGCAGTTCATTATTTTCTGCGATCATACAGTAGAAGTGTTAATTGTCATCGCAAGAGTAGTATTTTCATTTCGGTGTGAGGTAATATGACGTCATATGGGGTTGTGATGACGTCATATGGGGTGTGATAGGAGATAAATCATCCTCGACTGGTGTGGGGGATGGGAAACTCTCACCCTCAGGAAACGATATTTGACCTGGACACTAGGTTAGCCGAGTGTCTAGGTCAAATACGTTTGCCCATAGGTGAGATTTCCCCGTCCCACCCCAAACCACTAGAGGATAATGTACGTATACAGAGATCTTTGAGCATGCCAACTGTTGGGTATATAGAGAGTAATCGCTTGACTGGGCTGGTTACATGAAATAATTCATGAGAGGTGAGGGACGTTGTACAAACACGAGTGCGCGAATGCGCACGAGTGTTTTAGAATATAGTCCCTCGCCTCAATCAAGCGATTACTCTGTTTATTACTTTTCATTATTAACGATAATTATATTATTTAACCCATTACCTTACGTAACGGCCAAACCGGCCAGCGCTATTCTCAAAAAAAGACAATTAATTTTCATTATTTTTTTCATTTTTTGTCTCTAAAACATAGGTTATAACCCCTCATTGGAACGAGCCTGTCGAGCTCGTTCCAATGAGGGGTCGTAACTTATGTTTTTGAGACAAAAAATGAAAATAATAGTTATTCAAGAATTGTTTTTGCAAGTGTCGTCTGCTTTTCATGTTAGGTAAAGGGTTAAAAAAAAACAAAAAACAGCAATGAAGACCCCATTACACCCACGACAAAGCGTCTTCGTTTGCGCGCACGAATACATGACCCAATTGTTGATTGTATAATTCACTTGTGAAGTTATCGTTTAAAATCAAAACCGGAAATCCCAGTAAATGACACTTTGGAAAGTAATAATAATGCTTTGTCGAATTGCCCGACAAAATAAAGAATTTAAATTGGAGTAATTTACGCCCTGTCAACAGCAGGCAGCCCTTACATTCTCTGAGAAACCCGCTCTTCACTGTCCAGTTTGATTTCATCATGAGAGGGCACCATTAAAATTTATGTAATGTAGTGCGGTTTAACGACATTTTCGACATCCAGGGTCACCTCGTGTCGGACAGTTTAGCGGGTGGAGGAAGGCAGAGAACCAGCAGAGAACCACCGAGCAACGGCGAGCAACTGCCAGACTCTCCAACGCACTAACCCCACACAAGCAGTGTTAGTATTGGTTGAAGACAAGCGCAACATCGACGAGGAGTAGGCCTTAGTACGCAGAGCCACCGTGTCCCCACGTGGGCAATCAGGATTACGTGCCTTACCCAAGGACACAACGTGGTTATCCCTTGGGGATCGAACCGTGGACCCTGCGGTTTGAAGTCCAATTCCGTAACCACCGATCCACTGCGCTCCCGACGCCTTTAATCCTTTGAGACTTTAATTATCCTGACGTTCAAACGTCACTGGGAATTCAGTTTCTTCAACGTTTTTTTCAAAATACGACGTCAAACGTCGAAAAGTACAAATAACAAGATATTTTTCACATTAGTGATTACATGGTTGAGGGCTAGATTATTTTTGGTGGTCTGAATTTGTTATTCAAAACTTGTTTTATTACAGACTATTGGAGAGTGCCCAAAGGCACTCTCCAATAATTTGAAATAAAACAAATTTATATAAACAAAATATTATTTGTACTTGACTGAATATGAAATATAAGCAAAGAAAGTGTTGGATTTTGCTCTGGTATCCTCATTTTTTGAAAGCCATGATAGTGGCTTCTAGCACTCAACCAGTTAAGAAGTCTTGACAGCAGGATTATATTCGTATTTTAAGCTGCGATAACATTTGGCTCAGCGGTTGTCACTGACCATTATTCGGGAGAAAATAGGAAGTGAAGTTAAAACTTTAAAAATGAAAGTGTCAATGACACTGTAGCTCAACTTGTGTTAGACATGTAAATGTATTGTGACACAGCAATGACACACATCTAGGTAATGATTTGATAACAAAGGTACATGTAAAGTGTTGTAAAGGTCTGTACATAAATACTGGTTTCAAAGCAATCCAATCATAAATGTGCCCTGTAGGGCGTGCCAAAGGAAAATATTGAGATCTGACTAAACTAAGAACATCGGCCGTGGCAACATTTTTTGATGGAAATGGAAGAAAATCGATAACTCCAATCTAGAGGTCATCCCAAATAAGCATGCCAGGTTTCAAAGAAATCTGATCATAAATGTGCCCTGTAGGGTGTGCCAAAGGGAAATATTGAGGTCTTCTGACTAAACTAAGTTCTAAGAACATTGGCCGCGGCAACATTTTTTGACGGAAATGGAAAAAAATCGATAGCTCCCATCTAGAGGTCACCCCAAATAAGCATGCCAGGTTTCAAAGCAATCCAGTCATAAATGTGCCCTGTGGGGTGTGCCAAAGGGAAATATTGAGGTCTGACTAAACCAAGTTCTAAGAACGTTGGCCGTGGCAACATTTTTTGACGGAAATTGAAGAAAATCGATAGCTCCCATCTAGAGGTCACCCTAAACAAGCATATCAGGTTTCAAAGCAATCTAGTCATAAATGTGCCCTGTAGGGTGTGCCAAAGGGAAATATTGTGGTCTGACTAACCTAAGTTCTAAGAACGTTGGCCGCGGCAACATTTTTTGACGGAAATTGAAAAAATCGATAGCTCCCATTTAGAGGTCACCCCAAATAAGCATACCAAGTTTCAAAGTGATCTGATCATAAATGCGACCTGTGAGGTGTGCCAAAGGAAATTGTGGACGTACGTACTAACGTACGCACGTACGTACGTACGCCGACGGACGAGAAGTGATGGCAATAGCTCAGCTTGACTTTGTCAAATTGAGCTAAAAATCGAAAAATAATATCAAAACAAATGACCACAAAGTATCAACACGCTGTTGGATTTCGTTCGCCATAAGACGTACAAAAGTATCAAAGGATTAAAAGTGTAATGTAAAGAGAGTGTGTTTCCGGTTGGATCAAGTCAAAATTACTCCGATCGACAAGAACATCTGTGAAATAATAATGAAATTAAAACATGATCAGCTTGGCACACAACGAAAACAATAAGGTGAGGCAGATATTATTTCAAACATTTCTTGCCCATCTTCACTTCATACGCGTGCAATGTTTCACTCAAAGGTCAAAACTGTGGAAAGTTCACATCATTTAATACGAGTATCACTTCATCATTATAGTGATATACAGGGTGTGTTTGTCTTTGTTATTCGCTGTCGTCCCCTATCATCCTGTAGATTCATTGTTTCTGCAGCTCACGATTTATCTGGGTCACGACCTTCTTCTCTCCGCGCCTGTGACATTCGCTTGCCTGTCACACTTGCTCTCCGAATTTCTTGGAGCATGCTTTTCTTTGAAGTGATACGGCGTATCAAGATAATTCTCACATCAACGGGGCAGTGTTAATAAAAAAAAAGTATTTTGGCTTGTAGCTTCAAATTTAACTTTTTCTCGCTCGTTTGAGAAAGCTGTGTTCCTTCTCAAACTCCATCATGGGGTCGCTGATACATGTATCTATTGTGAAGCTGCAGTTCATGCAAATTGATTTCATCAGTTTTAGAGGTGGTCTGAGAATGCGAAAGTCATACTTCTTGAACCCAGATATATTGCTTGAAATCAATAGTTTTATTATATTCGTCTTTCGATCCTTTTGACAATGTATTTTGAATTCACTCAAAATACTTTTCAGTCACATGATGGTTTTCGTGTGAACTCTTTGCATGCTGCTGGCAGATATTCCAGCCAGGAAACCAATATTCTTGCCAACACAAAGGGTAAAATTTGTCTTCTATTCTTCTTATTTATTCATTTATTTATTTATTGGTGTTTAAGATCACACATTTATGTACAATGGCTAATTGTGATCGTGACAGTTTTACGGGTGGAGTACCCGGAGAGAAACACCGAGCATCGACGAGCAACTGTCAGCTTCTCAACATTCTAACTTTGTTCAAGCGCCGCTCAAGCACGGTTACAGCGGTTGAAGACATGAGCACTATCGACGAGAGTACGCCTTAGTACACGGCGTCATCGTGCCCCATATAGGTAACCGGGATAAAGTGACTCGCCAAAGGACACAACGAGGGTCGATCCGGACGGGGATCGAACTCGGGACCTCTAGCATACAAGTCCAACAGCCTACCACTGAGCAACCGCGGTCCCTTGGCTTCTTTTCAACACAATGTATCACTGTAAATTAGACCAATCATATCTCGAATGATTGGCGGGATTCATTTGGTTGAAATTTTCATCAAATTCAGTCATGGCTGCTTCACAGCAGCCATGGCAGGATTTCATGAAAGAATCCGAGAAAATACTCAGCAGGTTACGTTCTAAACCACTTGCATTTTCCCAGATATCCCAAGGCATCCTGGTATTTTGCCTTTTTGATAGCATCTTAGTGTCAGAAACACCCATTGAACTTGTAGCAGGTTTGGGTTCATTTGCACCATTCCATCTACTTTGCCGGAGTCTACTCTCAGTTGCTGTTTTTTTTCTCACTATTGCACTGTGTATAATTTAATTTTCTTCAGTGATACCCGCTACGTTTGCATGTCATTAGTTGAGATACGTTTTCCATAACTCGATGGATGTTTTCCCATCGTCTCAATGATTTTGCTTTCTCTCCGCCAAACATTGTGGGCGTTTCTTAACGGTACAATTAAACTTGTTGCACCATGTGGGCTGAGAGGTCATTGAAGTTCATTCGCTTGCTAACAATCATTCGAAATTGCCCACTGAAAACAGGGTTAGTGTTGAAAGTAAGCATTGATTATAATACTGAGAAATTAATTTACAAATTAGTATTCAGTTCGGTTGTCAACAATAATGTTCCTGCACAGTATCAGAAACCGAGTGTTTATGCCTTTGTTGTTATTTATTTATTTATATATTTATTTATTATTTATTTATTTATTTATTTATTTATTTATTTATTTATTTATTTTATAGGTGTTTAATATCACATATTTCTGCACAATGGCTAATCATGACCACGACAGTTGTACGGGTGGAGGAAGCCGGAGTACCCGGAGAGAACCACCGAGCAACGGCGAGCAACTGTCAGCTCCCCAACATACTAACTCCACACAAGCAGGGTTAGTACTGGATGAAGACAAGTGCACCATCGATGTGCAGTACGCATTAGTACACAACGCCACCGTGCCCACACATGGGAAACGGAGGTGAAGCCTCTTGCCCATGAACAACGCGGTTGCCACAGGAAGGATTCGAACCGAGGACCTCTTGGCTTGCAGTCTGAACCTTTACCTACTGCACCACCGCGCCACCTGCCTTTATTGAAAATTAAAACAGTTAATTCGACTAATTAAGAGTAATATGTCTTCGCTCGATAATTCTATGATATAAATGGCGGAGACTTCGACGGCGTCGGAGTACAACAAGCAACTATTCGAATTCACCCTTTACCAAAATAAAACGGTCTAAACCGACCAGAGCTATTCACAAAAATCGCCAATTAATTTTTATTATTTTTTTTTTGTCTGAAAAACATAGGTTTTGACCCCTCATTGGAACGAGCTCATTCCAATGAGGTGTCATAACCTATGTTTTTTAGACAAAAAAATGAAAAAAATTAGTTATTCAAGAATTTTGTTTGCAAGTGTCGACTGCTTTTCATGTTAGGTAAAGGGTTAAATGATAAGGAATGAAATGATTTATCAACCGTTTTATCGGAGTATGAATGTGTGGTGGGTGCAGTTATGTATGAAGGGTTTCAAGAACTGAAACACATTATCTGCTGCTTTGTTGGAAGATAAATGTGGGATAGGCGTGTTACGTTTTGTATGAAGTGCGGAGCACTTCATAGAAAACTTAACAAGCCCATCCCACGTTCATACTCCGATAAAGCGACATACAATTTGTTTCTTATCTACATTATAGTACAGTATCAAAGGTGGGGCGAGTATTGGACTTAAGTACTCGAGTAGTTTGAAAAAGAATGAGTAAAGTACGAGTGTAGGCATTTCCGAAAATGTACGAGTAATTAAACTAAAAATGATTACAAAATATAGAATAAAGTTCATGCGTGGGAAGCCTGCGAATGTTGGACAGATGCCCCCATCCCCATAGCCACCCACCCCCACAAAGACGCAAAAGGACTGCAACCAATTCACGTATGGAATCATTTTTTACTTATTTTAAATTTTATTTCGAAAATAATGAGTTCATGTGAGATAAAACATTCACGTATTGAGTACACCTTAGTACACGGCACCACCGTGCTCCTCATATGGGCAATCACGATTAAGTGTCTTTTTCAAGGACACATCGCAATCCAGTGCTCCAACCATTTAGCCTCATCGCTTCCATTCGGATGATAATTCGAAATGTTTAAAACCATAAGTGTATGCTAATGGGCTTCCAGGCACAATTCGGGGGTCCGTTAGTTGAAACTTCGCTTATAATTTATGTATTTTTTCACAAATTTCACTCATTATTTTGATAGAAACTCAACTGTTTGTGGTGTCTGTCACCTTCTTTAATTAACTCTACGAACTGGTCAACGTTTTATGTGTTCTGTTCTGCTTCTTATCTATCCATTTTCATCCTGACTTATATAGTCATCAAAATGGACTTTCGATGAAGTTATCTTCCTTGAAATTATTATACGAACAAGGAAGGTCCAGTTAGGAAGCAAGTAATTGTAGAGAAAACCCCTATGACATCAGTAGAAAATAAGACAAGTTTCCATTTGTTACTTTTAATAAACGTAAATAACAGACAGCTCTCGGAGCTGTCTGTTGTTTTAGTTTATTAAAAGTAACAAAGGGGAAACTTGGCTTTTTTATGTCAAGCTAATTAAAAGCAACTAGCTCACAGATAATTCGTCATTTAGAATATCTGTCACTGCAGGGCTCAAAATAAGCGGTGTCGCGTCGCTTTTTGCTATGCAAAACATGCAAAAAGCTACACAATGTTCAATTATGTATAGCATTTTGCGATACAAGATAATCAACTGCAGCCTATTAGGCTGCAGTTGATTATCTTGTATCGCAAAATGTGAATGAAAATTTGCAAACAAATTTGAAAACTAGTTCACTGATGCTTTACTTCTGATTGTGTAACATTCCAGACATAACTCAGATTAACTCTCCATCAAGCACCATTAACAACTTCATATGTAAGATGAATTCTTTTGGTTTAAATTCTTCCTGTTTTTACAAAATTTTGCATAAAATGCCCATTAAAAATAACTTCAAGCCCATCAAATTAAAAATCCCAACTTCCATTTTGAGAACTCTATTAAACAACCAAGACGCCATTTGAAAATATCCAAGTCCATGCAACCCTTAAAGGCATTTCAGTTAAAGAAAAACATAGTAAATGTTTCATGTATTGCAGATCATTTGGAAATGCCCAAAAATGGATGGAAACTATTCTATCTACTTAGAAGAATTCAATACAAAACAGCATAACATAACACTGGTACACAAAAATAGCTATGTAATTTTTACAAAATGCTATTCATTGTTTGGAAATGTGTAGCATTTTGCTTATCGTCATCGATGCTACAAATTCGCTTGCATGTCGAAATTTAATTTTTTAAATGAAATTCCCATACCGATAGTGTTAAATTTACTGACAGCTTTCGGAAATTCGGAAATTAAGGGGAGCTAACTTTCCTATAAATGTCTTCCAGTGACAAAAATTGTCAGCCATTTTTCTCTTCTTCATGCTATATATATACATGCAATTTTTTAAAAATATTTTCACATAATCCCATCTAAACTATTCTGGTCTCAACTACCCAGACAATTCAATTAATTGAAATGGATCAGCATTTAGATCACGAGGACCAATACTTATAAACGTCTTCACCTTATTTACTAATGGCTGACTTGAATGTGATATTCTAATGGAACAGGAAAATATTAGGGGAAATGATATACAACTGATATCAAGATATAAATTAAATCGATATACATGTCAATCTGGGATGAATCTGTTGGTTCACTGCTTTTCATATGTACAACACAATTCCCCTCAATATTATTTTTTTTTAAAAATGACAAGAAATTACAAGAAGGCATTCGCGAAGATTTTGTCAACCCACAGTACGGGAAGGCTAGACGGAATGTCTATGTAGGCTAATATCATAACGTTCAACACGCTAAAAACTAAAGTGTTAAAAACTACACTTGAAGTGCTGTATTTAACACTTACTAAGAGCTGAACAAGCACTTTGTTCGAGTGTAGATATCCCAGAACTTGACAGGTGTTACAATAATACCACTTGACAAGTGTAATGTCGCGACACTTAAAAGGAAACAACGCAGATGACGCGGATCAGTCTCGAACTCTCGAGCCTGATCCGTGTCATCTGCGTTGTGTCCTTTTAATTATGTACCCACCAAGCGCAAATCAAATTATGGACGATTCTGGAAGAACTACCAATGCTAGACACATGGGGTGTGCCATCCATTCAAGTTTCAGATGTGTGACGATTGTAATGTCTAAGTGCTTAAAGCATTGCACTTTGAGTGTTAAAATCAAAACTTAAGAATTAGAATGGGTTTAACACCTTGAAAGTGTCAGTTTTAACACTTTAGTTTTTAGTGTGAACATGGGCTGTCGTCGCTAACCTCTGTACAAGTCACTGATAAATATCGCCATTCATACTGCCCCACCCCCTGAGGTGGCGTCAAGTCAGTCAATGCGGTAACTCCTTCCAATCCCGACTGCTGATGACGTGAACGCTGTTGCGCCACAACGTCGTTCAACTAGAACAAAAACTTAAAACGCTGTATCCACTTTTCAATCTCGGCACTTGTTTTTGTCAACAGGACAGTACGGCCGCCACGGACTAGTCACATTCCACGGGTTGTCAATATTGCTACGGACGCAATAATATTAGATTCCAAACACTAATTATAGGAATAATCATCACAAATTTTATTGACCCTTTACCCAACGTAACGTACAAAACCGGCCAGCGTTATTCACAAAAAAAATCACCATCCGATTTTCATTATTTTTTTCACTTTTTGTCTCAAAAACATAGTTTATGACCTTCATTGAAACGAGCTCAACAAGCTCGAGGGGTCATAAGCTATGTTTTTGACGCAAGAAATGAAAAAAATTAGTTCATGGCCAAGAAAATGTTTACCTTGATGCGATTCTCTATAACATTATCTCCCCTTAATTTGGTAAAGCTGTTCAGGCATTTAACACTGAGAGAGATGGGAACTTCATATAAAAACTTATTTTTTTTAATATTCTTGTATTTTTATCATCGATGTGCGCATCATTTTACAAACTACAAATCTTTTCCTGTGGCGTAGTATAAGCAAATAAAAGCTAATTTGTTACACTTTTTCGCAATCAATTTAAACATTGGACTATTGTTCCCAGTAGAAACCCATTTAAAAAATAGAAAACTGCCTTTTCAGATCCATTTGGTGATCTTTAACTTTTTTATATTCATTGTATCAACAGTGTGTGCATCGTTGTATATAATACAGACACTGTTCTTTTTCAAAAATCTAAAAGTCTGTCAGATGTGGTTTTCCAATTTTTTTCCTCTGATGAATTAAAACTTCCAAATTGCTATGAAAACACATTCTCGGACTGTACAATAACGCAGAGATGGATGAGAAATTACATAGTGATTGCTTTAATTGGTGTCGCTATTTCACACCTCATTGTCATTCATCCACGCACATCAAGTCTCAGGAATTTCACACCTCACCACCCGCATTCACTGCCTTCTCAATTGGATTTCGTTTCGCAAGTTCAGTAATCAAGGGAGATAATGTTCGTGTAAGATATTATTTTAATCAATATTGTTGGGTATGTTTTCAAGAATTTTATTTGAAAGTGTCGTCTGTCTTTCGTAGTAGAAAAAGGGTTAAATAAAATTCTGTTGATGGTGATTTTTATTACCCGGTAAAATTATTCGCGCTCCCGCGTTGTGTCCTTGGGCAAAGCACTTCACCCCGATTACCTAATTGGGGGCACGATAACGCTGTGTACTAAGGCGTTCTGCAGTTCGGTGGTGCGCATGTCTTCAACCAATCTAACCCTGCCTGTGCCGCGGTGCAGAGTTCAGAGTTAACATGTTGGAGAGCTGACAGCTGCTCGTCGTTGCTCGGTGGTTCTCTCCGGGTACTCCGGCTTCCTCCACTCTGTAAAACTGTCACCGACATGATATGACATTGACTGTTAATGTGTCTTTAAACCCTAATAAATATATAAATGAATAAACCCGGTAAACGTATGCGCGGACGTCACTGCCCACGTGCGGTTTACGGCGAACCCATGGCAACTGTACTGTAACTAAAATATGTTGTAAATATTCAATTTGTATTGCCACGAAAAATATGTACAGTACGTGGAGAGTGGATTGTAACTAAATCAACCGCAGAGTGGAGTTATCACCTAAGCTATAACTTTCAAATTATATACATATTGACAAAAACACAAGCAATGTTTCATCCAATGGACCTCCGGGTTTAACCCGGAGGTCCACTGGCTGAAATTTTGCTTGTACTGGTTATGCTTTGCAACGAATTTGCAATTATTGTTTGGGTGGAATCTCCACCCTGCGGGTGATTTAGTGATAATACACTCTCCACGTACTCTATATCATTATCATATTCATTTTTCGCAGACATCAAAGTATATTCTCTAAAAAAAGAGATTGGAGATTGCGAGGCGTCGGAAAATGAAAACTTTCGAGAACTTTTTGTTTGTTTTTTTTTTTTTTTTTGCTCAGCAACATTGTTTATTTATAGCGATTTTTTACCCCGCCCAAGTTGGTGGTGGTGGAGTACATACGTGTTGATCAGTGGCTGTCATTCGTTCTTAGGTTTGTTGGAAGGAAAAGAAAATTGGAGGCGCAACCCACATTCATATCTGATGTGACTTTTACGTTTCACTACCAGATTAAAAAGTTCTTCCCCGCCGCTTTCTGGAAATCGGGGGACGTCCCTGCCTCAGATATTTTAGCACGTGTTATTATTGAGAAAATCTCCTCACCCCCTTTAAAATATTTTCATAAACTTTAAAATTACAAACGAAATATCCACAATGTTAATTTTGAAGGTATAACGATACAGTACGACTGTCGAGGGGTACGGAAAAAAACCTGGGAAAAAACCTCCTTAGGAAAAAAGCCCCTTGGTAAAAAAAACCCTTGGAAGAAACCCCCTCGAGAAAAGAAAAACCTTGGAAAAAAAACCCCTTCATATTGACAACAGAAAAACGTTTTCTTTAGAGAATTTATTTTTGTATGACAACATGTAGTGAAAAATACATTAACATAATATTATCTGTATGTTCTATAGTACAAAAATATTTGTATGTTCTATAGTAAAAAAAAATATACAAATATGAATATCATTGGAATTAGCTGCTTCAGCCAGTTCCAATGGTATCCCTATTTGCATACTTTCAAAAAAAGCTGCATCGGGTAAAGGGTTATTTAACGTATTCAGTGCTGTAGGGCATCTTGCCTTACAAATTAAATGTTTAGACATATTTAATGTATTTAGTGCTCTATTTAATGTTGAGGGGTCTATATAAAGTAATTAACAATTGAACGTATGCAAATATGAAAATCATTGGAATTGGCTGCTTCAGCCAGTTCCAATGGTATCCATATTTGCATACTTTCCAAAAAAGCTGCATTGGGTAAAGGGTTATTTAAAGTATTCAGTGTTGTAGGGCATCTTGCCTCACAAATTAAATGTTAGACATATTTAATGTATTAGTGCTGTATATGAAGTGATTAACAGGTGAAAATATGCAAATTTGAATATCATTGGAATGTATTTTTTACTATAGAAGATACAGATATGTTGTACTATAGAACATACAGATAATATTATGTTAATGTATTTTTCTCTAATGAACATGTTGTCATACAAAAATAAAGTCACTAAAGAAAACGTTTTTCTGTTGTCAATGTGAAGGGGTTTTTCCAATGTTTTTCTTTTCTCGAGGGGGTTTCTTCCAAGGGTTTTTTTACCAAGGGGCTTTTTTCCTAAGGAGGTTTTTTCCCAAGGGTTTTTTTTTCCTACACTCGGCTGTCGAAGACTGGTCACTTTTCCATGGGTGAGCAATACATCCATAGACGTAATAATGTTAGATTCCAATCACTAATTATAGGAATAATTATCAAACATTTAATTAATGAAGCACCGGGTACAACCCGGTGCTTCATTAAGTAAGATTTTGCTGATGATGATTTTATCACCGGGTAAACGCATGCGTGGGCATTACTACCCGCGCGTGGATTACGTTCAGTCCACGGCGGCTGTACTGTAATACAAGTTCCCCGTGTGGATCTAATTACCATATTTCATTTTATTTCATATTTCCTCTTTTTCTATAATTTATCAAAAATACCTCAGATATCTGGAAGAAAAGTCGAAGATTGTGTTTGGGCGTCTTGTTGAGAACAACATAAAACAAGAGCGACATTCAGTCGTGTTGCACTTGCTGTGTAATGTTACTGTTTTATGTGTGTAGTAGGGAGGAGCCGCGTTGTGTCCTTGGGCAAGGCACTTTATCCCGGTTGCCTACGGGGGGGGGGGGGGGGCACGATGACGCCGTGTACTAAGGCGTACTGCACGTCGATGGTGCACATGTCTTCAACCGCTGTAATCCTGCTTGAGCCGAGCTTGAACAGAGTTAGAAAGTTGAGGAGCTGACAGTTGCTCGTCGATGCTCGGTGGTTCTCTCCGAGTACTTCGGTTTCCTCCATCCGTAAAACTGTCACGGTGGCGATTAGCCATTGTGCATAATTATGTAACCCTTTGAACCCTTGGGGCCGCTTTTCCTCCCAGGAACATGATACGTCATTATATGTGATGGCTGTTCAATAAATGTTTGGGGTAGACCAATCAATATTTTCAACGTGCAGCCCTTAGGCTGCACGTTGAAAATATTGATTGGTCTACCCCAAATAATGAATATGGATTCTTCTAATTGCTGCCGTTGAACTGGCGTGGAAGATACCACGAGAGTGCAAAGGGTTCAACACCAATAAATAAATAAATCCATGTACTAGCCTGAATTTGTGTACCGCGAAAAAACGAGTGCAAACTAAATTACATATACGTTCTGGGTATAGAATGGGGTCATACTATAGATTGTCTGTATTCCTTTTTCTGAAACAACAATATTACAAAAGAATATATTAACTATTTACTTGACTGTTCAACAGTTATTGATTAATTTTATTATTAATGACAACACAAAAATACTGCGATTTCAATTTTATAGAAATTCCCAAGCTGTGTATACGTATATTCATGTTCTCGTAGTATCAAATCGTTTCAATATAAAAACAATTGTAACTCGGTCTTTGAAAAAAATAACAATAATAATCACGATTGGAATTACGCGTGTTCATTGTTAGCGGAATCAACCCTGTACCGAACTATGCAGGCGAATTCTTCCTACAACCATTCGCCAATCAGAATGGTGGAAACATTTTACCATGTGCACGTTTTTGAGTTATTGGGGGGGGGGGGGGGGGGGGCTCAGTTGGTAGAGGTGCAGGCTGCAAGCCGAGAGGTCCTCGGTTCGAATCCCACCTGCGGCAACCGCGTTGTGTCCTTGGACAAGACACTTCACCCCGATTGCCTTCATGGGGGCACGATGACGCTGTGTACTGAGGCATACTGCACGTCGATGGTGCGCATGTCTTCAACCAATCTAACCCTGTCTGTGCTGCGGTGCAGAGTTCAGAGTTACGATGTTGGAGAGCTGACAGCTGCTCGTCGTTGCTCGGTGGTTCTCTCCGGGTACTCCGGCTTCCTCCACCCGTAAAACTGCCACGGTCACGATTAGCCATTGTGCATAAATATGTGACCTTAAACACCACTAAATAAATAAATAAATAAATTTGGGTGGGGAAAATCAGAAAAAATGCTCAATCCTTCAAGAGTTAAACAAATTTATAATTTTTTTTTTCAAAATATTCTGAAATTGCGCTTTCTTTCACATGCCCGTGCTATTCCCTGTAATTTTCTATGCAGTGAGATTTTTCCAAAGTATTAAATCAACACGCATACAGGGATAAAAAAAAAACTCCGGACAAACGCCCTCGAGATAACGACAAAGATGGACAAAATGCCAACAATGTTGTTTTTTCAATTTTTTTTTTACTGTATGTTCTTAACGCAAAGGAAAACTGAACCGAAACCGAGTTTTTATCCTGAAATCAAACCGAAACCGAAACTGAAAAATCAAACCTCCCAAGCTCTAAACTTGATTCGCATCATCTGGGTTAGTCCTTGAGACCTAATCACACAACTAAACGCTGAAATGAAGCAATAGGTCGGTATCTTACCCTTTTACCTAATAGGAAAGGCAGACGACACATGAAAACAAAATTCTTCAATAACGTTTATTTTTCATTTTTTCCTCAAAGACATAGCTTATGACCCCTCATTGGAACGAGCTCAGCGAGCTCGTTCCAATGAGGGGTCATAAGCTATGTTTTAGAAACAAAAATATAAAAATAATGAAAATTGAATGGTAATTTTTGTGAATAGCGCTGGCCGGTTTTTGACGTTACGTTGAATAAGGAGTTAAGAGAGCATCGAACATGGACATTACGTTTTACCCTTTGGACGCTGATGGTAGTTCAGAGCCATCATCTGGTAGAGTCCATATTCGTTTCGTTGTGGAGACCAGCCAATATTTTCAACGTGCAGTCTTGGGGATGCACCCAAGGCTTAACGTTGAAAATCACGATTGGTCTACCACACAAATTCACTTGGCAACTCTCTCCTTTATGAATTCAGGTCGAATCACGCTCCCGGACCAGAAAACCGGGCTTTCGCGTCAAAGGGTTAATAATTAGATTGGAGATGAATGTCATTTTATTCACGATTGTCCGTCGCCGAAAGCCATCCCTAAAAAGTATATTAAACACAAGGGGGGGGGGGGAGCCCTAAAAAATTGCAAGACGTGACGTCCTATTTTTTATTCAGCTCCTTTTTACACCCACCCACCCTACGTGCAAATTTTCTACTACCGTTCTCAGACACCCACCCCCACTCTCCCATTAAAATCCAAAATAAACTTATAAACTTAGTAAGCACAGCTGTCTTTAGGGGGGGGGGGGGGGGGGGGTCATAATGTTCTTAAACTGGTATCACCCATTTAAACCTCTGTGGGCTGCTGTGGGCCCCAATCTACAAATGACAATCTGTTCATTATCAGGCTTGCTTGGACAGAGCAGGTGTACATATACGGAAACAAATTTTCATTTGAATTCTTCTGTCAGTATTCTCAGGTATTTGCTACTTTCCTACTAACGTGTGACATTTTCCCAGATTAAGCCCAATATTCTCACATATAAAGCCTCCTGATGTTGTATTTATGTTAAGAGTGTGATGTACAACATCATCTTTAAGGTTTGAAACACAAATGATGGTATATATTAGCTGATATATTGATATACAGTCGAGCCCACTTAATTGGATATCTCTTAATTGTATATCCCTGTTAATTGAATATAATTTTCAAACACAAAACCATTTACCATACCTTCAGTACAAATTTGATCTGTTAATTGCATATGGGTTGTAGAGTAAATTCCTGTTAATTGTATATAAATTTTTGTAATATGTCGAAAAAATTACTGTGACATGCACCAAATTCCCCTTATTTATCAACCTTTTTGGCCTCACTACATCCAATACAGGCACTTATTTTATTATATCTTGTTTGACAGAACTCTATGAGCTCTGTCAAACAAGATATAATAGAATACATGCTCAGTTTACCTCCAGAACACATGAAACTGACCAAATCCCTGTTAATTCTATACTCCTGTTAATTGAATAATTTTCACTGGCAAAATGGATATTCAATTAAGAGGATTCTACTGTATTTTTAAAAAATTCCAAAAATTGCACAAGATGGAAATGCACATTTTTGGTGCACTCAAGAGACCCACCCACCCCCACGTCACGTCTTGCAAATTTTTGGTGCCCCCCCCCCCCCCCCCCCCTGTTAAACATATATTAAATCCGTTTATATAAAATCAGTCCTAGTAAGTTTAAATTATTTGATTTATTTTCAGAACGTACTCAAATAAATTTAGGTATTTACCCGAAAAAGTCATAGCATTTTCGAGATGTAAGTTCTTAAGGTGTCACTCGTCCATTTTTGGACACTGCCTTTGAGCGCAGTCGGAAAATATATGTGTGATTTGAGTCCCAATGTCCCATGTAAGTGTGAGTTTCCATCGTCACCAGCTGAAAGTTAACATACCATTTTAGGTCGACAAATTTCTCCACTTTAAACCCAATCCATTGTACTGCCAAAGACTGGCGCTTGTGTTAAATTTGTATGTTGTACTGTTCCCACCAACGGGCATGATACACAGGATGCATGAACTACTGAACACGCATATGATATTAAAGTTAACCCTTTACGCAACGCAGACGATATCAAAAGTTATTATTTTAAATATTAATTTTCCAAATTTTTCAAAAAATTTCAACAAAACCATATCATGTGACCCCCTCGTTGGAACGAGCTCGTTCCAACGAGGGGTCACATGATATGATTTTGTTGAAATGTTTTTAAAAATAATATTTTTTCTACCACTGAATTTGCATATTACGCGGGCGGATGCGGCCGATTCGTTGGGTAAAGGGTTAAAAGTGTAATGCAAAGAGAGTGTGTCTCTGTTTGGCTCAAGTCAAAATTACTGCGATCGGTAAGAACATCTGTGAAATAATAATGAAATTTTAAAACATGATCAGCTTGGCATATTGGAACACAACGAAAACAATAAGGTGAGGCGGATATTATATCAAACATTTCTCGCCCTTCTTCACTTCATACGCGTGCAATGTTTCACTCAAAGGTCTAAACTGTGGAAAGTTCACATCATTTATCATATGACTATGACATTTTTACCCTAAATATCACTACTGTTTGACGATGTTTTCCAAACTGTTGTATCACACCGGGTGAGATTTTTCCGGATCAAAAGTCCATATCACACTCTTACGGAAATCAAAAATCCATATCACATTCCCACGGAAATATCCGAGAGTTTCCGTGAATAGTTTTCGTAACTAGGGAAGTCGTTGTTGTTTCGTCTGCCGGGAAGAATCTGGGTATCTAATTTATAACGGCCAGTGAATCGAAGTGAGCAAATTATGTTACTATTTGCGTTTCATATGATAAACATATCATCATAACAGTGTGTTGATCCGTGTCGTCGCATCACGTCTCGTTGAGGTGGTCAGATTTTCGGATCACACTCGCTGCCTGTGGCAGGTCGTGTGATCCGAAAATCTGACCACCTCAACTCGACGTGATACTACAACACGGATCAACACACTGTTATGATAATATCTATTTATTACGAGTATCACTTCATCATTATAGTGACATACAGGGTGTGCTTGTCTTTGTTATTCGCTGTCGTCACCTATCATCTTGTAGATTCATTGTTTCTGCAGCTCACGATTTATCTGGGTCACGACCTTCTTCTCTTCGCGCCTGTGACATTCGCTTGCCTGTCACACTTGCTCTCCGAATTTCTTGGAGCATGCTTTTCTTTGGGGTGATACGCGGTATCAAAGTAATACTCACATCAACGGGACAGTGTTAATAAAAAAAATACGCGGGCGGATGCCGTCGATTCGTTGGGTAAAGGGTTAATCACAACTATTCAAATGCGAGTACGATGACGCAGTGGGCTAAGCCTAAGGCGTACGGTACGATCACTGTGGAATGGCCGTAATCCACGCGTGGGAAGTGACAACCACACACACAGGTAATAAAAATCATCATCAGCAAAATTTTAATTAATGAAGCACCGGATTGTACCCGAAGCTTCATCAGGCCTGGCATTCTGAAAAAATGCAGGAGGGCAAAAAATCGCTCTCTTCAATCAGCTTAGGAGAGCAATTAGCTTTACACAGCATTTTAAGTACCCAATTGAACGAACTCATTGAAACTGAAACGAACAGACTACATCAGTGATTTTATTAACTTTACTAAGGTAAAGCGAAATCTCTTAGACATCTAGATGTCTCACTCAACAACCGAACACACACTTGACAAGACCTGTGTGTGTACCCAGACCTGTTGTCCAAGAAAGTCATACGCCTACCACTACCACCTTCAACCCCCCCAAGGGGGGGGGGGGGGTTGAAGGTGGTAGTAGTAGGCGTATGACCTTCTTGGACAACAGGTCTGCTTGAATCTACAGTCACATCCTGATGCAAGTGCTTCAAGTGACAGGATAGTAGTAATGGTAGTATATTATAGTGTCAATATTCCTTGAATAATTACCCCTCAAACTGTGATGTCAGTTGTTGAACTTGAAACTGACAGAAAAAAAATATTGCTGTGACCCATTTTGCTTCAAATGATTGCAACTGTGTTTGGGTATGGTTGCAGCCATTACCTTTTACCACTAAACCACTTTCAAAATGAAATTACGTGATGTTATGTGACTTCGAAGTTAAATTACATTTTTGCTTTACAAAAAAAATTTAATGTGAGCATAATACATGTAATCTCAATCATCCCAGACCAAAATATTTAGGAGAGCAATTTTTCGCTCTCCTTAATTCTTTCAGGGGGGCAGTAAGGAGAGCTAAAAAGTCGCTCTCCTGAAATTGCCAAGCCTGCTTCATTAATTAAATTTTTGATGATTATTCATTTAATTAGTGTTTGGAATCTAATATTATTACGTCCGTAAAAATATTGCCTGCCAGTGGAAAGTGACGAGTCCACGGCGGCCGTACTATACTGCACGTCGATGGGACACGCCTTCCACCGATGCAAAGCATGCTTATATGGGATTACTATTTATTTATTTATTGGTGTTTAAGGTCACATATTTCTGCACAATGGCTAATCATGACCACTATGGGATTACTAAGTTGGAGATGTCGACAGTTACTCGCAAATGCACGATGGTTCTCTCTGGATACTCCTACACCTGTAAAAGTGTCCGATATGACCCTGGCTGTTGAAAGTATCGTCAAACCCCAAACAGATTTTGACAACCCCGTTCAAAATACTCCCAACAATGAGTATCAAACACACTGCATCAGTCTGCATGTAAATGCGAGAGTGAATTTTCCTCCAAAGAATTATTTTCAGTTTGCGGACAACAACAAAAGGCGCACAACCAAGCTTTCAGCTCATGGACCACCAAGTTCAATAAAGATGTGTTGACTTAATAAGCAACAAGAAAGGAAGGCCACTAATTTATTTTATTTTTTTAGTTTTTCTTCGGGCATGCATCGTCGGATGGAATTCGGGCTTCCATCCTCTGCTGGAAGTAACATTCTCAAATGAGAGTTGCCCAGGCATCAACCTTGAGGACAAATCAATTTCTCTCCAGACTTCACTTACACGCACGTTTGTCAAAATAACAAATATCAAATGTTAGGCCAGAAGATAGCAAAACTAGCATTTTGATTATAATCCTGTCATGATTTTTAATAGACTTTAAACGCGATATTCAATGTGCTTAGTTCATGTTCTCGATTGTAGCAAATATATTTTTTTATTCGTCACTTTCCACGGTGGGCAATATTTCCACGGATGAAATAATATTATATTCCAATCACTAATTATAGGAATAATCATCAAAAATTTAATCAATGAAGCACAGGGTACACCCCGGTGCTTCATTAATTAAAATTTTGCTGCTGATGATTTTTATGACCTGGTAAACGCATGCGTGGACATTACTGTCGACGCGTGGATTACGTCAAGTCCTCTGAGATTGTACTATAATAACTCCCAACCAAGAAGATTGAATCGCGAGTTGTAATAGCATAATTTATTTATTTATTTATTTATTTATTTATTTATTTATTTATTTATTTATTTATTTATTTATTTATTTATTTATTTATTAAGGTTTAACGACACAGTAACAGCCAAGGTCAAACCGTGTTGATGACAGTTTTACGGGTGGAGGAAGCCGGAGTACCCGGAGAGAACCACCGAACAACGACGAGCAGCTGCCAGCTCCCCAACATCGTAACTCCACACTGCAGCACAGGCAGGTTGAAGACATGCGCACCATCGACGTGTAGTGCCTCTTAGTACACGGCGTCATCGTGCCCCTCGTGTGGACGATCGGGGTTAAGTGCATTCGGAGTCCGAATCGATCGCTCATACGGTCCCCCATCCAAGGACTAACCGGGCTCGACGTTGCTTAACTTCGGTGATCTGACCAGAACTAGTTACCGCAACGCCACCGCCCCCCCCCCCCTCCCCCACCCTCTGTAATGGAATAGTAATAGACTTTATCTTACAATCAACATGTATTTTGTCTGTATTAACTCCGCAACTGTCGTGTATCCGACCCCCTGATACAGATGTTTGTATCAGGGGGTCGGATACAGGCACTTTCCTTTCGCGTGAGTTCCATTTTTTTCTTTTTGTTCATCCGTACGAATAAATAGTTCGTTATATATTCTTGACTTATCCCCAATATATTGTAAGATAAAATGATTATTACCATTATGTGGATGCACAAAATATGTATCCGAGTCTCGCTTCGGGTTCTAAGGGTAGATCACGACTCGTCTTCGACCCGTCGTGATCTACCCTTAGAACCTGGAGCTCGACTCGGGTACATATTTTGAACATCCATGTAATAATCTCTGTTTATTAGCATTACCCATGCTGGGTCACGGGAAAATGGGTACACTTCACATTTGTTTTCTAAACAACAAGCACAATTGGGCAAAATAGGGAGCCAACAATGGCGGTTACCGTCAATCGCTTCATCTGTCACTTATTTCCTTTCGTATAACTCAACAATGCAAACTTAAATAGTACAGGTATTGACAATACTTTATATCAATGCATATAGAATGTTGAACCTTCGAAATGGTAGCTCAGTTTCGCTCTGTAAAGCAACGAATTTAAGCTCCTTGATTCAGACTGCAGGTATCACGGAACTACATATTTTTTCCATAGGCGACCATTATAACGTTCTGGCGAAAAGAACTATGATCGCATCACTTTAATTGTGGCATTCAAATATCTTTGTCAAGTATATCCCTTCAGACAAACTTTTTCTGACCCGAAAACAGAGGGACATGCAACAAATAAGAGAGAAAAACTGGCAGGAAGGGAAGTGCCGGTCACAGGCAGATGTTTTCAGGGAATTCCCAACGAAACCATACCAAAAGTCAATTGTATTTTTTTTAGGTCCAAAAGTCACCCTCTTTATTTATCTGGAATATTCAACAATAATGCAAGATGTCAGTAGAATGTTTCAGACGTTTTTGAAACAATATATTTTCCCAAGGCTGCTTATTTTCAGAGATTGGATCAATTCCAAGTGCAACATTTCAAGGTGGGTAACTCTAATTCAGTTATTTAGTTCAGTGATACCTGTACGCAGTCACGCTTCAATTAAGCCAGAAAATAAGCAGAGTGTCATCTGTAAAATGAGGTCCCCAGAGGGTGAATTTAGTAATGCTACCCTGCACAGCAGGGTAGCATCACTAAATTTACCCTCTGTGAACCTCAATCTGAAGCAGGGCCTTAAAACTAAACAGAAAGAGATACCCAGAGGATAAATTGGCCCACTGTATGGGATAGCATCATCAAATTCACCCTGTGGGGACCTCTTTTTGCCAATGTCATACTGCTTATTTTCAGGCCTGGTTTCAAAGTGTTCTTAACCTGAAGTTTTGTTTTCAATTCGGATTTACCTGACTATTATACTTGATACTTACTATAAAAGTTAACTGCAGCATAAATCATCAAGCATGTAATATATAGACAATAAACATATAGTGTGTTTTTATATCTGTGTTATACAACGAGTTGAAATATGGTTTATTTTTTCGAGGCTTCGCCGAGAAAAAATAAACCATATTTCAACGAGTTGTATAACACAGATATAAAAACACACTATATGTTTATTGTTTTTATCTGATAACAAACAGACACCCGTCTCGTGCGTCTACCCGACTTATATATGCTTCCCACGGGCCTCCAAAGAAAACCAGTCTACGAAACAAAAGAAATAGGACAAGACGCATAGAGTTGTGTCCCTTACATTACAAAATCGATGACGGCGATTGTAAAGTGCGATTGCACTTCTTGCATCATGTAACTGCGCTGGAAGAAAATAAATTTCAACTATTTTATTAACAGTAACAAAACGGTGTTTCAGTAGTTATTCTTTTTTTGACATAGTTCCAGTTTTCTTCCGTGTCTTATGCTGTAGTCCCAATATAACAAATAATTTTGCGTTTGTTTACAATTTTTACGAAGTGTTTTTTTTTTCAGGTAGAGCAGACGAACTTTTAATTAGCGCAGTTCCGCGAGTACTTTTGATCGAGGCCGTGACTATAAATAGTTCGCAGTCGCCGCATACTAATTACTATTAACATTCAAGTAATTTCTACAATGTTTTGAAGCAAAATTTTAGGTTGCCTTTATTGAAGCAAAATAAATAAGAAATGACATCATCAGAGGATTTTGACAAAGTGCAATAAGCGTACAATTAAAACCTGCCCTGTGATATAACGATGTTTCATGAATGAATGAATGAAAATGGAATTGAAAGAGGTCAGAGGTCGTTCGCATAAATTATAATTATATACAACACCCGTTGTATATACTTCAAGTATATACAACGGTTGTTATACTCTATGGTTATCAGATAAAAAAATTTATATCACGATTACCTATTCTACTATATATAAAAAAACCTATGACATAAAGTTTAGCTTTACACACTAACCGTGATGAACACATCAGCAATGGGATTTCAACAGTAAATATTTACACCCACAGTGATACTACATACAACTTTCGACCAGGGGTGGCGCCAGGGATTTCTCGACAGGGGGGCTGACCTCTCCGACAGGGGGGGGGGGGGGGGGCTATAACATTTGACCTCCCAAACGAAGGAAAATGAGTGAAAATTGGTAAATTGGAGAACCAAAATAGAAGCAAATTGAGTATGTTTGTTGATTATTTAACCCTTTACCTACATGTAACCTGAAAAACAGACGACACTTGCAAAAATAATTCTAGAATAACTAATTTTTTAAATTTTTTGTCTCAAAAACATAGGTTATGACCCCTCGTTGGAACGAGCTCGACGGTTTTGGCCGTTACCTTAGGTAAAAGGTTAAAGTAAACATATTATAATAAGGTCGGGAAATATTTCATCTATAAAGCCAGTTTGACGAACGACATTAAGGAATTTCGTGAGACTCACTATTCTCTATCAAAGTTCCAGTGCTGCACGGGTTCGAGACAGACAAGACGAGATATCTACATTCGATTGTCGGAAATTTCTCGTGAAGTCGGGTTTACGAGACTCTCCGAAGAACTGAGTTCCCCGGCTGGGGGGGGGGGGGGAGGGCTGGACCTCTCCGATGGGGGGGGGGGGGCTAGAGCCCCCCCCCCTGACCCCCCCCCCCCCCCCCCCCGGCGCCACCACTGCTTTCGACCTGAATGTAAACTTGTCTGAATTTATCACTCGTCGCCTCGCAAAGAGTGAAATGAAAGCGGCAATTATTTATTACATTTGTAAATGAGTTTACCTCATAAGATACCAAAAATAAACAAACATGCGTTGTCTCATGTTAAAGCATCCATTACTCGAATGTTAGTATGCTATTAAAATGAAAAACACCCCGTACTTGCGCGTTTCTTTTTCTTTTTCTATAAAATTGACAGCGGAAGTACCGCCCACCGGTGCTCATGTAAACAAAAACAGATTCGCACGTATGTACGCCTGCTGCTCAGTAAAATCAAGAAAAAATAATAACGACTCTTAATAATCTGACGATCATGGTATAAATAAAATATACCCAAAGTAGCTTGGTGCACCAAATGTTCACTACTGAATATCTATTTATTTGGCGTTGTGACGAGTTCACCGCCGCCATTTTCTGACTTGACTATGCCTGTTAAATATCCCACGTGCGGTTTGTTTTGAAATCACGTGACACAATATGGTGAATACTGATCTCCTCTATTAACCCTTTACCCAACGCAGACGATATCAAAATGTATTATTTTAAATATCATTTTTTCAAATTTTTCAAAACATTTCAACAAAACCTTACCATGTGACCCCTCGTTGGAACGAGCTCGTCCCAACGAGGGGTCATATGATATGGTATTGTTGAAATTTTTTGAAAAATAATATTTTTTCAACTGCTGGATTTGCATATTACGCGGGTGGATGCGGCCGATTCGTTGGGTAAAGGGTTAAATGTTTGACAATAAACTCAGTGTAGCCACCACCACAACTAATTTTAGCGAATCACAAGAGGGGATCACGTGCACTCTCTTGCCCCTCCGCGCATACTGTCTAAGGCTGAAGGGCCATTAAAGAAAAAATAGAAGTAAAATTTCCTTGTGATAAACCTACATTTATACCATGCTCGAATATGTTTCTGCCTGTATGATAAATTATAGCTTTTAACCCCACTACTGGTATAAAACGTCCACTGCGGTTAATTTTTTTTTACACCTTGAGTAGGAAGTTCATCCAACTTGACCTTTGAAATGACGCAATTTGCTAACTTCGATTCATTCGAACATATACGACGTTTTGCGGTACTGTCTACTACGTGCAATGACTTATTAATGTTAAAATACCTACAATTAAATATTTAAAATAAAATTTAAGAACTGTCAATAATAATTTGACTGAAAAAACAAGGTAAGCAAGGTAAATTCAACCATTGTTGACGATGTGTCCAGTTGTCAATAAAGCATTCACGTGCAGGCGGTATTTCTGCCCACCGGCGCAGATATAAAGAAAACAAACCCGTGTGTTTGCGATAAAAAGTATCTTTTTTCTCCATTTTAAGTGGCAAAGTCATTTATTTATTAAGACCGCGGTATAAATAAAACAAATGGGTACTAGGGTCGGTAATCAGATTTAAACCACGAGTAGAATAAGGGCTTTAACCACTCGACAAGCCGAGTGGTTAAAGTCCTTATTCTACTAGTGGCTTAAATCTGATTACCGTCCCCAGTACCTATTTATTCTACATTTCATTCCATGTATCTGTCTTCGTCCTAACCTACTGCATATTAATGTAAAAAAAACCCTTCATTTCAAACAGGACGTTTTTCCCATAATGCAACTAGGAATTTCAGAATCGTGGTGGATTAGTGGTTTGTGATTACAACATTGGACTTCAAAGTGAAAAGCCCGCGGTTCTCTTTAGAACTAAAACTGGTTCTAATCTTGTCCCTGAGATGGAACCAGTTCTGTTTAAACAGTATTTATTTCAAATCAAATAAATTTATAAATATTAATAGAATTATACATAAATTGAGGGGGTTTCAGTCGTAAGTTTAGAGCTTATACGAGGTTGTCTCAAATCAGTATTAAGCAAAGGAGATATGAACGGTTGGCATATCGAATCAGTTTGGGTTCTATACAGAACCAAAACGGGTTCGATATGCCAACTGTTCATATCTCCTTTGTTTCAAAATGTTTGCTATGCGTTGAATAAGCTCCAAATTTACTGCTGAATCTACTTCAGTTCATGTAATATTCTGTTAAAATTGAATGCTAATCTTGGTAAATTTATTTGATTTGAAATACATACTGTTTAAACAGAACTGGTTCCATCTCAGGGACAAGATTAGAACCAGTTTCGGTTCTAAAGAGGACCTATATTTTTTGCAGTGCACCGGTGATAACTACGTCTGTCCTTGGGCGAGACAATTAATCCAGATTGCCCACGTGGGGCATGGTGGCGCTTGTGCCAAGTTGTACTGCACGTCGATGGTACACTTACTTTCAGCCAGTGTTAAACCTGGTTGTGTGGAGTTAGTGCGCTGGAGAGTCTAACAGCTGCTTAGTGGTTCTCTCCGTTACTCGAGCTTCCTCACCCTTATAACGGTCCGACACGAGGTGATCATGGCTGTCGAAAGTGTCGTTAAACCACAATAAAATAAAAAAATTAAAACCTAGGAATTTAACCAATTCCATCTTGTTTAACGGGGCTCGCCGAAAAAGACTAATTTGGTTGAATTTCTAGTTACATAACGGGACAAGTTAGATGTTCGTAATTTCGCTACTCACACTCACTGTGCAGAGAGTTGAATAACAAACAACGGTGGAATAAACTAGTAACCTTCCACTCCAATCAATGCAGATATATTTCGTTTCACAAACCTTTCAAAGAGATAACATGCTGCCATGAGATCGTGATTTTCTCAGTCCAATCGACGAGCTTTTGAAAACATTACAGCATGAAATGAATGGCGCTGATTACCATGAGTGGCGATAAAACCCTACAATAAATTAATAATTTATCACTCTTAGTTCCGTGTCTCCCTGCTGTGTTAGTGGATGCCAGCATGAATGGCAGATTTATGAGAGGAGGGGTGAAATATAAAATACAAAATGTCACGTGCAGGCGAATAAAAATCGTTTCAAGCAAAGTGAAACATGGTGACAGAAGACCTAGAGATTGAAGCGAAGCAGACGACACTCAATATTAATTTTATAAACGTGAATAGTTTATGTTGGTTGCAAATAGCTCACGAAAAAGGTTGAGCTACTCTTCGTGAATCTGTTATGTTATCAAGCCATGGCTGCTTTACAGCAGCCATGGCTTGGTAAGATAACCGATTCGTGAAAACCAATTTTGTATGTAAAACGGGGTTCACCATTTTATGGATGTGCCCTTTAAGAGATATGGAAAATAATAATGTTACAACGACTTACTCTTTTTATTGGCGTTTGAGTCGATAACTGTAGAATCCTCGTTCCGTGAAACTATTGTACCATTAAGGTCTCCAATATCCTGTTCACATAAAGTGAAAAAGAAAACATAAATTTCAAATAGCGAATATGTTTACGCTGATCCGTGTAATAAAACAAAAATACAGTCAGTAATCCATTCAGGGTAAAAATTTTATCCGCACAAATACAAGAAGAGAGAAGATCGTAAACACACGAGCATTGAGATAAAATCAACGAGTACATTGATCGAGAACAAACACGATATATTAGACCATTACCCTTTTCTAGTCATTGTGGAATAAATCTAATATAGTCATAACCGCCTCGTAATAAAAGTATATAATTAGGGTATTCGATCGGACTCGTGACATCGCCACAGTCTAATTTCCATAACAACAGGACAAGCAGAATCCACCTGGAGCGTGTGTAATACGCTCTCTGATTACTGACTAATTGGCAAAGCGCAGAGAATTACTGAATAATTATTCCCGAGTAATCGTAATAAAGTCAAGGTGTGATTTGCGTTATTGAATGGTGTCACGGAAACGTATTATAAGGTGGGAGCATCTATCTATCTCGACCTCTCATAAAGAGGCATGAATATATATTATGTTGAGGGTTTGACTTGCGCTTTGAAAGCTACTGGGAAAACTCAAGAGAAAAACTCCGTTGTAGACAAGGTCTGAACGAACCCTCAGCGGACTTAAAAAAGCGTAACAGGGCGAGCTCTTGGGGAATGGCGCTGAATGCCAGATATTACTGAATTATTCACGATTTATTCACATCGAGCGCATTTAACCTTCCTCAAAATAAAAATACATTTCATATAACATTTTCATCGACTATTTTATCTTGAACAAAAAATGATATTTAACTGCGAGTGGTGCGGAAATTTGACACCTGATTTACAGTACAGAAGCCGTGGACTGGTCACTTTCCACAGGTGGACAATATTTCACGGACGCAATAAATAGAGGATATGGAATGAGTGTTTTTCTCATATAATATTTATGAAACGAGTCTAAGAATTTATGAAACGTGTCTAAGAAAAATTCGGACGAGTTTCATAAATATTATATGAGAAAAACACTCATTTCATATTCGATTTATCATACGACACACACACGCACAAATTAGCCACTTGGTATGACTTTTTAACCCATCACCTAACTTGAGTTGCAGACGAAACTTGGAAAAACCATCCTCGTATAACTAACAATTTTCATTTTTTTGCTTCCAAAACATAGGTTATGACCCCTCATTAGAACGAGCGCGACACGCTAGTTCCTATGAGGGGTCATAACCTATGTTTTGGAAGCAAAAAGTGAAAATATAAAAAAAAATGAATGGCGTTTTTCTAGTATTGCGCGAGACGGTTTTTACCGTTACATTAGGTAAAAAGTTAATACAATATAACCCACCCTAAATAGGACAGATAACGTAAATTCTCCCTACTGAAATTATGCAAATGTGACCCAGTTGTATTTTGTTTAGCCAATCAAGGTGTCCAGTTTTGAAATTGACCAATGAAAGCCCCCAACTCTAATTATGCAAATTATGAAAATGTGGACCAGTTGTATTTTGTTCAGCCAATCAAATTGTCTAGTTTTGAAATTGACCAATGAAATTAACGGAAGGCTTTATTTATCATTGATTAATATGAAAACAAAATATCAAATGTTTTAAAGTGAACAAAACGGACGAGTCATATGATAATATGAGATTCCAAACACTAACTATAGGAATAATCATCAAACATTTAATTAATGAAGCACCGGGTACAACCAGGTCCTTTATTAATTAGAATTTTACTGATGATGATTTTTATTACCTGGTAATCGCATGCGTGGACATCACACACGTATGGATTACGACCAGTAGACGACAAATGTACTCTACCTTATGAGTTGGATCGAGGGGAAAAAGGTTTCACGAACGGCTTTGAGTTTCCTCGTACCTACGAATGACAAAATCTAGTACCGGATAATACGCTGAAAATCTAGGGTTTTTATTTTTCATTATTTCGTCTAGACACCACTAATTTCTCTTCATTCGAATTCAACAGTCTACACACCTGTGTCGAAAAATCCAAACTTGAAGCTAAAAAAAATTCCACAATGTAACCACAAATTTAACCAATTGAATCTTCTTTGGCAGAGCTCTTGATTCAATTGGTTACATTCCCATTTGAATTATGGGAAACATTTCAGCCTGAAATTCCGGCATTTGACACAAGTCTGCAGAAGGTCGAAAGCAGACACTAAAATAAGAATGTTATAGGACATGATATCGTGAAGCTGCAGGGGCAGATAACTCAACACTTAAGAAGTCGACAAAGATCGGATATATCTTTTAGCGTTTTGCATTTTCTTTCGTCGAAGCATCCGATAAAATGGCAGTGTTACACTTCGGGTTGTTCAAATGATTTATCTATAAGATTACGATTATATAGAATTAAATATTTGGAGGAAAACATAATAAACAGAACCGTCGATTAATTCGATTTAGGTACAATTGTTATTCTCTTGTGGAATGTGAGAATTATTTCACTTTGCTACGAGTCGTGAAATAATCTTTCCGCAACCGACTAGAGAATAATAACCGAGAATAACAATAGAACTTGTCTACTGCCGTGGGCAATACCTGCCATACCGGTGGTAAAGAACTTGTTCACTTACACCCGTTGGGGAAGAAGTCACCTGACCTTGGCAACAGAGGAATAAACGAATGGTTGGTGAAAATATTTGACTGCATATCTCTGCTTTGCTAACAGTGGCATCATTTAAGTTGAAAGAGATCATGAAAATTAATTAATTAATTTATTTATTTATTTATTTATTTATTTATTTATTTATTTATTTATTTATTTATTTATTTATTTTGTTTATTTATTTATTGGGTTTACGGAACTTTCAACATCCAGGGTCACCTCGTGTCGGACAGTTTTTCGGGTAGAGGAAGCTGGAGCCCCCTGAGAGAGCTACCGAACTGCAGTGAGCAATTGTAAGACTCCCCCAACGTACTGACATCGCACAAATCTCAACTGAATGCATTGATAGAGATAAGTGTACCCTCGAAGTGACGTACCCCTTAGTACACAGCGCCAGCGTGTCCCCATTCGGGCATTCGGGATTAAGTCTCTTGCCTAAGGACACAATGCAGTTGGTTTTGAACCTTGGATCTTCCCACCGACCAAACGCGCTTCCAAACATGGTGACTATTTTGCTGATCGAGAAATAACCAACACGATTTGAATTGATAAAACCTAATTCTACATGTGGAATGTATCTGAATGGAAGAAAGGTACCCATTTTACAACAGGTAACTCGAGCTGGGAGGTTTTGATTTTCAGATTCGTTTTCAGTTCTGTTTCAAGAAAAACCCTAGGCGTTTCGATTCAGCTTTTCTACGCCCAAACAACATATACAGTACGGCCTCTGTGGACTAGTTACTTTCCGCGGGTGGGAAATATTTCCACTGACGCAATAATGTTAGATTCCAAACTCTAATTACAGGAATAATCATCACAAATTTAATTAATGAAGCACCGGGTACAACCCGGTGCTTCATTAATTAAAATTTGCCTTGATTATGATTTTTATTACCCGGTAAACGCATGCGTGGACGTGAATGCCCACGTGCGGATTACGGCCAATCCACACAGTGCCGCCGAGAGAAAATACGGGCCCCCCGGGGGGGGGGGGGGGTCAATTAGATGGTACCATCTGGGCCCCCTTGTTTCAAACCCAACTTACCAAGGACCCATGAAAATATCAGTTCTCAGAACTGACTAGGAATATCGAAGCGGGACGTCTATATTACCGAATTACAGAACAGCATATTGAGGGCGGATCGACCCACGATATATCTAATAACTTAGACAGTTCTTGAAAGGAATATATGCTTACTAGTGAATTCGGGGGCCCACGGCCCGCCTGTCGATTCACACACACTGGGCATTGAAAAAAGCTCGCAAACTAGCTGTCTCGGGTGGCGCGGCTTCGTGTTCGCGGGCCCCCGGACCGCCAGGCCCAGGGGTTACTACCCCCCCCCCCCCCTCTCGACGGCCCTGAATCCATAGCAACTGCTGATTATGACCAGTCCACGGTGTCTGTATAGCAGTAATTAATACTTTGGGCCCCTTAACTTAGTACAAAGTTCCAATAGTTTGTACTGCAACATTAAAATCCTGTCTGTAAGTATCTCCATTTGGGTTCAGCCTAACTTCGCTTTGATATTTTTTAGTGGTTCCAGGGGATTAATTTCTAACACTATTGGGTGGACGAGTGAATAAGGGAGAAAATGTGACAATGAGAATGTCTGCGCCACTCGCCGGATAGACTTTGTGACAGGAGTCCATAGGGGTGGGTCACCAGTCTAGTTCTCTCTCAGTAATATAGTTTGATCGGTTTATGCACAAAGACAGTAAAACTTTCCTTGCTTATATTTCATTTTCAATCAAACACAAATAATATTTTGTTTATATAAATTTGTTTTATTACAAATTATTGGAGAGTGCCTGTGGGCACTCTCCAATAATTTGTAATAAAACAAGTTTTGTAGAATAAATTCAGATCACCAAAAATAGTCTAGCCCTCAACCAGATATTCATTAATGTGAAAAATATCTTGTTATTTGTACTTTCCAACGTTTGACGTCGCATTTTGAAAAACGTTGAAGAAACTGAATTCCCAATAACGTTTGAACTGCAGTCGGGACAACTAAAGTCTCAAAGGGTTAATTAATGAAGAACCGGTTATACCCGATGTTTCATTAAATAACTTTTTGATGATTATTCCTATAATTAGTGTTTGGAATCTGATATTACTGAGTCCGTGAAAATATTGCCCACCAGTGGAAAGTGACCAGTCCACGGCGGCTGTATTGTTGTTCTATAGATGTCATCGCGTTTCAGTTTCAAACTGTAAGAATGCTTTTAGTATGATAAGAGACATAACTATGGAGGGGATGTAGGGTGTGTGTGTTTCAGACGGTTTTAGCTCGGTCTTGAGGTTCGGTTTTTCCGTTTTCCCACCAAAACCGGAACCTAAACAGGAAACCGAAAACCGTCTAGCTCTGTTAAGACAATGGGATTCCCATTATTGTCCTCTGTAGCAGTTAAATTCTCAATTACATGGGCCTTGCCCCCATTCCCAGTATATGTCGTAAAGTCGCTGCACCCCCCAACCTTGCAACATGGGTGTGAGAAGGCTGACGAAGCGAGACCGGTTCTCGTTAGATGACCGAAGCTAGGCAATGTCGAGCCCAGTTAAACAATGGATGGGTGACCCCCTGAACGATTGATTCGGCTGCCATCCGTAAAGTGGCTGGTATGCGACCTGCGAAGTGTTACTTTGCGACGTTGTATCTCGCGCCAGCTGTGAACGTTGGGAAATGTTTACAGTACTACACAATCCCTACCATAGTTAGGTGTAAAAAGCTGCTAAGGTGTTTGCCTTGCATGCCCGTATTTGGAGCACTGACAGAATCCTCCGTTGAGTTGAGTTGAGTTGAACTGAGCTGAAAAGGTCAAGGAATGTACGCCTCTGATACGTCGTAATAATGTAAGTCAGAGAGCATTGCGGTGGATTCTGATGTTAACATTGGATCATTGCATTGCATCACAGTGGAACCCTGTTAACTGAATAGCCCCTTTGCCCATGAAAATTATTCAAATAACAGGAATATTCAAATAACAGGGATTGTGTCATTTTCCTGTATTCTAGAGATAAACTTAGCATTTATTCTATTATATCTTGTTTGACAGAGCTCCATGAGCTCTGTCAAACAAAATATAATAAATTAAATGCCTGTATTGGATGTACTGAGGCCAAATAGGTCTATAAACAAAGGAAAACTGGGGAGAGTCAGGGTAATTTCTCGACAGGTTACAAGATTTTTTTATTCAATTAACAGGAGTTTACTCTATAACCTACATGCAATTAACAGGTCAAATTTGTACTGGAGGTATGGTAAATGGTTTTGTGTTGGGAAATTATATTCAATTAACAGGGTTATTCAGTTAAGAGATATCCAATTAAGTGGGCTCCACTGTATTATTATTATCATGTAAGTCAAATTCTGTAGTATCAATTATATCAAGATTCTAAATTGTTGCAGTTACCTATAGTTGGTATCGAAACCATATCATATAACCCTTCCATGGAATCAGCTCGACGAGCTTGTTCCAATGAGGGATCATATGATATGGGTTTGTTGAGAAATGTTTTGAAAAATTTATTCTTTTTCAACTGCTAATAATTACATTGTTAATGTACTTATACGTTTTGGGTCCAAATACTCAATTCCCATTGGTCAGCTGGATGAAAACGTCATGACCAAATCTAATTAATTTTCCAATGAATACATCTGGTCAAACTTTGACCCGCATTTACGATAGAGCGCAGTTGACAGAATGTAATTCGGGCGGTGTTTGGGCGGGTTTTTAACTTTTCGCGCCCCTCGCAGTGATCAACTCCGCTGCTGTTTCTTTGGTGACATTTCCCAACTGTGGCATAAATCCCGTTACTAAAATACTCGTTTCCATTTCTAAAGTTGTGACAATTAAAAATCAGAGTTGTGTGAGGGTGGTTTTTCGCCTCGTTCGTTCATACATGTTTTATTTCGTCTTTCTGCTTTGTTGTTTAGTAAAAGGTAGTTTAAACAGTTACGGAATGTAATTATAAGAATTGAATGCAATTTTTATAATCTTTATTGGAGTATGAACGTGTGGGAATGGGTACAAATTATGTATGAATCCCGAGGGGATACAATTTGTACCCATTCCCACACGTTCATACTCCAATAAAGATTATAAAAATTGCATTCAATTCTTAAATAGATTTTTGACATTTATACTGTTTTGATTTCTTTCTTTTTTTTTTTGTTTGTTTTTGGTTTTGTTTACTTTGGGGAGCTATAGCTCTTCTAGGCTCCTATTAAAGAGTTGTGAGGTCATGATAGTTTTCTATTTTATAAAGTGAACTCTGATTTTATTAACAGTTTGATTCAAAGCTAAATTACATGGAATTGTAGTAACTTGCGATCAGAGTACAGGCGTACTTTGTGTACCCACATAGGAGTGGACGTCAGATGTTCTGCCTGACAATATTAGGCATAACTTTGCAGGCCAATATTGTCAACAAACAATAATATTGTAGGATTTTTGATAGATAGTACAATAACATTCTCCAGTAACTCCTGGGATGGTATTGTTCGAGCTGTCACCAAATCATAACATGCACCTGGTGGAACATCACCAGATATCAGGTGATGCTTAGTTGCAAATTATGCAATCCACTAGGACATTCCATCGGTCAACAGGAACCCGGCGGAATACTATTTGTATGTAAACGTTCCATGTGCTGCATGCAGACTGACCGGCAGTCTGCATGGCAGTATAAGAGTCCACAAAATGGCGACCGCCACGTCAGGGGATTTTCCCTAAAATTCCGTTAACGGGTAGTCGCGTGATTAGGTATTGCATTAGAAACTTGGTGAATATAAGCACCGTTTTCTGTGTGATCGAGCCATGTTGTCTCCTGGCTTACCACGCGCACATTACCTTGTCGGAGTATTAAGTTTGATGCCGCCATATCAGATCAGGTTTGAACTTTGTCATTTTGACTTTTATTGTAATGTCGTTGTAAATTATTGCCAGGAGATGACGAAGGTCAGTCGGTAGTTTCTTATTAAAATTCTAGATAATCGCTTGAACTGTTCGTTACGTTAAATCATTTCAGGTACACGACAAGATTCAGGAGGTCATGGAACACTGAACATTATCTGGAAGCTGTGTTTTATGTTCGTCTGTAAAAACTCTAAACGCCACGGGCTGGTGGAACTTCGCGGTTATATCAGCTACACAACAATAGTCCTAGCCTGTGCGATCGTAAATCCATAGGCACTCCATTACTATGTAAATCTCTTGTATCAATGAGGTGATTTGAATGAAAACGGTTACTATTAAAATAAAGTGAACTGAAAACCTTTAAATGTTGTTTTTTATCTGGAAATTAGAAAAAATGAATATTTTGTAAAGAGAATCGTGACACATTCGAAGGAAGACAAATTAGAAGGCTAGAAGTGTTTTCATCAGCAGAAAATTCGGGAACACGCGTGTGGAATATAATTTATCGACCATTATCATATAATAATATAAAAAAAATTCTTTTGACAATCGAGCGGTTCACTTCCACTCGATCATACTCAAATCAAGTGGGACAAGAAGACGTGTTACGTGTAGAGGAATCATCCATTAAACCCCAACAGGAAGAGTCCATGTGCATTTTGGGGGTAGAACCAGGTACATCTAGAAGATGGCCGATTGGAGGAGAGGGGATGGGGTAACCCAATGTTTCACGATTGTCATTGTTCAAGTCATGATTGATAAAATATTACAATTTCATCATCAAGGCATGCCTTGATGATGAAGTTGGAATATTTTTCAACTGGGGTCTTAAACGCGCCGCAAAAAAGAACAGCGTCTACCATAAATCATCGGTTTATCTAATCAAAACATATTTGACAGAGCATTGCTTAAAAATGAGTCCCCGTTGACGTAAATGTTTTGGAACATTCAGAAATAGAATTGTATAGACAGAGCGGATGAAAAACTCAAAAGGCTTTTTCATATGTTGCACTCATGATGAAAACAAATCACTTGCTGCTGACGAGAGTTTATTGGCGATTCACTCACGAATGCCCACAGCGCTAGAATGTCACCTATCGAAAAAATAACGCCAAGAATCTTGCATATTAGAATGTTAGTTACCTTTTTGGTTGAATTTTTTTTTAATTTTCATTCAGCCTTCATTGTGTTTTTGTTAACAAAGCAAACCCTATTTGCATTTAATTGTCACACCGCAAATCATTTAGCATTCATTCAGTACAAATTTGACCTGTTAATTGCTTATGGGTTCAGTATAGCGTTAATTCTTGTTAATTGACAAGAAACATGAGCATATCAAACATTTATGCAGGTGGCCAAAACTTGCTTCGTGTTTTTGGATGTATGTTTCCTTATTTCTTAATTGTTCTTAATTTTTTTGCCCTTGACATTAAACACGCAGTGATCATTTTTATTATAGTTCATCTAATATTCTAGACCCCTATCCGCTTGTTACAATTTGATAATTTTAGTGTTATCGTTTATTGACCACTCCAGCCAGCCTTGACAATATTCTTAATGATCTCAACGGGTGTTATTGTTTTGAATTATCACCTGCTAGCTCCGAAAACTATGGAAGCGTATTGGTGCCAACAACTACAAAAAATATTAGACGTCTTAAGTCCTAATGATGAGATATTATATCATCATTATGAGATATTATCTCATCATTATGAGATATTATCTCATCATTAGGATTTATTATCTCATCATTATGAGATATTATCTCATCATTAGGAGATATTATCTCATCATTAGGAGATAATATCTCATCATTACGAGATATTATCTCATCATTAGGAGATAATATCTCATCATTAGGAGATAATATCTC
Organism: Pictodentalium vernedei; assembly: GCA_031216915.1. Lineage (NCBI taxonomy): Eukaryota > Metazoa > Mollusca > Scaphopoda > Dentaliida > Dentaliidae > Pictodentalium > Pictodentalium vernedei. The sequence goes on along the minus strand of CM062297.1, from coordinate 47,327,238 downwards.
ATCATTAGGACTTTTTATCTCATCATTGGGACTTTTTATCTCATCATTAGGAGATATTATCTCATCATTAGGACTTATTATCTCATCATTAGGACTTATTATTTCATCATTAGGAGATAATATCTCATCATTACGAGATATTATCTCATCATTAGGAGATAATATCTCATCATTACGACTTTTTATCTTATCATTAGGAGATATTATCTCATCATTAGGACTTATTATCTCATCATTAGGAGAGAATATCTCATCATTAGGAGATATTATCTCATCATTAAGACTTTTTATCTCATCATTAGGAGATATTATCTCATCATTAGGACTTTTTATCTCATCACTAGGAGATAATATCTCATCATTAGGACTTATTATCTCATCATTAGGACTTATTATCTCATCATTAGGAGATAATATCTCATCATTACGAGATATTATCTCATCATTAGGAGATAATATCTCGTCATTACGACTTTTTATCTTATCATTAGGAGATATTATCTCATCATTAGGACTTATTATCTCATCATTAGGAGAGAATATCTCATCATTAGGAGATATTATCTCATCATTAGGACTTTTTATCTCATCATTAGGAGATATTATCTCATCATTAGGACTTTTTATCTCATCACTAGGAGATAATATCTCATCATTACGAGATATCATTAGGACTTTTTATCTCATCATTAGGAGATATTATCTCATCATTAGGACTTATTATCTCATCATTAGGACTTTTTATCTCATCATTAGGAGATAATATCTCATCATTACGAGATATTATCTCATCATTAGGAGATAATATCTCATCATTACGACTTTTTATCTCACCATTAGGAGATATTATCTCATCATTAGGACATATTATCTCATCATTACGAGAAATTATCTCATCATTAGGACATTTTATCTCATCATTAGGAGATAATATCTCATCATTAGGAGATATTATCTCATCATTAGGACTTTTTATCTCATCATTAGGAGATATTATCTCATCATTAGGACTTTTTATCTCATCATTAGGAGATAATATCTCATCATTACGAGATATTATCTCATCATTAGGAGATAATATCTCATCATTACGACTTTTTATCTCATCATTAGGAGATATTATCTCATCATTAGCCATATTATCTCATCATTACGAGAAATTATCTCATCATTAGGACTTTTTATCTCATCATTAGGAGATAATATCTCATCATTACGAGATATTATCTCATCATTAGGAGATAATATCTCATCAATACGACTTTTTATCTCATCATTAGGACTTTTTATCTCATCATTAGGAGATATTATCTCATCATTAGGACTTATTATCTCATCATTGGGACTTTTTATCTCATCATTAGGAGATATTATCTCATCATTAGGACTTTTTATCTCATCATTAGGAGATAATATCTCATCATTACGAGATATTATCTCATCATTAGGAGATAATATCTCATCATTACGACTTTTTATCTCATCATTAGGACTTTTTATCTCATCAATAGGAGATATTATCTCATCATTAGGACTTATTATTTCATCATTAGGACTTTTTATCTCATCATTAGGAGATAATGTCTCATCATTACGAGATATTATCTCATCATTAGGATATATTATCTCATCATTACGAGAAATTATCTCATCATTAGGACTTATTATCTCATCATTAGGAGAGAATATCTCATCATTAGGAGATATTATCTCATCATTAGGACTTTTTATCTCATCATTAGGAGATATTATCTCATCATTAGGACTTTTTATCTCATCACTAGGAGATAATATCTCATCATTACGAGATATCATTAGGACTTTTTATCTCATCATTAGGAGATATTATCTCATCATTAGGACTTATTATCTCATCATTAGGACTTTTTATCTCATCATTAGGAGATAATATCTCATCATTACGAGATATTATCTCATCATTAGGAGATAATATCTCATCATTACGACTTTTTATCTCACCATTAGGAGATATTATCTCATCATTAGGACATATTATCTCATCATTACGAGAAATTATCTCATCATTAGGACATTTTATCTCATCATTAGGAGATAATATCTCATCATTAGGAGATATTATCTCATCATTAGGACTTTTTATCTCATCATTAGGAGATATTATCTCATCATTAGGACTTTTTATCTCATCATTAGGAGATAATATCTCATCATTACGAGATATTATCTCATCATTAGGAGATAATATCTCATCATTACGACTTTTTATCTCATCATTAGGAGATATTATCTCATCATTAGCCATATTATCTCATCATTACGAGAAATTATCTCATCATTAGGACTTTTTATCTCATCATTAGGAGATAATATCTCATCATTACGAGATATTATCTCATCATTAGGAGATAATATCTCATCAATACGACTTTTTATCTCATCATTAGGACTTTTTATCTCATCATTAGGAGATATTATCTCATCATTAGGACTTATTATCTCATCATTGGGACTTTTTATCTCATCATTAGGAGATATTATCTCATCATTAGGACTTTTTATCTCATCATTAGGAGATAATATCTCATCATTACGAGATATTATCTCATCATTAGGAGATAATATCTCATCATTACGACTTTTTATCTCATCATTAGGACTTTTTATCTCATCAATAGGAGATATTATCTCATCATTAGGACTTATTATTTCATCATTAGGACTTTTTATCTCATCATTAGGAGATAATGTCTCATCATTACGAGATATTATCTCATCATTAGGATATATTATCTCATCATTACGAGAAATTATCTCATCATTAGGACTTTTTATCTCATCATTAGGAGATATTATCTCATCATTAGGACTTATTATTTCATCATTAGGATTTATTATCTCATCATTAGGAGATAATATGTCATCATTAGAACTTATTATCTCATCATTACGAGATCTGCTCGTCCTATTCAATGAAGAGTTAAAAATGTCTTCACATTCTCCTCGTAATGACTAGAAGGTTGTGGTGGGGCATGGTAGGCCAAAATGAAGTGCGGAGGGGAAAATATTTTACAGCAGCAGATAAATGATTTATTCCCTCACTCCCACTTGCTGGGTTAACCCTTTACCTAACATAATGGACAAAACATACCAGTGCTATTTGTAAAACAACAATTCAATATGCATTATTTTTTTTCATTTTTTGTCTCAAAAACATAGCTTATGACCCATCAGGGGAAGAGCTCGTTCATAGGCTATGTTTGTGACGCAAAAAATTAAAGAAAATATTTAGTCACGAATTTTGTTTACAAGTGTCATCAGCCTTTCGTGTTAGGTTAAAGGGTTAAGATTGTCTATTCCCCATAGATGAACGTCTAGGGGAACGATAGTAACTTTCCCTGCCAACTTGAGAACCTGGGTACTTTTTGAAGGCTAGAGAGTGTAAGAGTAAGCACAGAAAGATAACCCGACAAATATCAGAGTGAAAGTACATGAACCAGTTCTAGGGGGTTTCAGGTTGAATAGTGTTCCAATTTTTCAGGAAGGTGGGGTGTTGTGGTGATTCCCCCTCAACAACGCCACAGAGTGGTGGGAATTTAACTGTTCACGGAACAGGACTAGCAGACATTTTAGCTGAACTTTGAATCCAGTTGTCCACCAACCTCCCTCGTAACTTCTTTCCAGTGACTGGAATTGAACTGAACCAGCACTACAAAATTTAACTGGGTGTGGAGGGGGGGGGGGGGGGGCGATTGGTAAATTTCACGTGGAACAGCATTTGTTAAGCTGCATCCTTTGTAAATACGGTTTGGAATAGAGCGTAGGTTTATTTGACCATCAGCTTTAGGATGCTGGGTGAGGTTGGACTAAATTCTTATTTACAGATAGGTAACGGATGGCGAAGTCGATGGACAAAATTGGGCATTTGTATGGGTGAGGTCTGTTGTACTCGTCCGGAAAACAATATTCCACTTGGAGTGGTCGTTAATGTTAATGAATGAAAAGGAGGCCTACCCCAAGCTGGCAGAAATCTCAAGGTTCGGGTGTGTGTGTGTGGGTGGGTGGGTGGGGCGTGGGGTGGTATTCGCGTCCGTGTATTGTCGTACATCCTAATGCATTGGAAAATTATTTTATTCGTCTTGGGTATAACATTGTGGTGGTGGCGGGGGTGGGGGGGGGTGGGGGGGGGGGTGGGGGGGCTCACCTATATTCAGTTCTGGATAAGACAGGTATAGGGTAGGTATAGAAAGATAACTTAGATAATTGCTGGTTGTTTCAGCAGAGTTTCGGTCACTATGACTGGCACAACTGCATGCTGACCATAACTTGTGTTGGTGGCACCATTACTCCTCCATAGTTTATTTACACTGCCGTCCAAGGTTTTAATGAAACTAACGCTAGAATGGTATGTCCTTCAGCTAAAATGGTGAAGAGGGAGGGGGCGGGGGTGCGACCCATGACCCTGTCCGTGTTGGAATTTTTCAAGTTGTCTGTCGGAAAACATATGGCCGCCCTCACGACAACGATACCACATTTTTCATTGTACAAAACTATCTTTAGGTTTCATATATCCTTTGTGTGTAAACGCTTGTTCGTTTATTATTATTATAATAAAGAATTACTTTTGTGAAACGAATGTAATTCTTGAAAATAATAATAATAATAATAAACGAACATTTGGGGTTTCGTTAATTATTGTTTTACGAAAAAATATTGAGTTAGGATTCAAGTTCGTATCAACGGTAAGCGATCCGGGAACACTGTCGGAATATTTACCTCTCGACCCACCATGTCGGGAGGGGGGGGGGGGGGGGGTTGGATTTTGAGATCCTATCCCTGTGCCTGGTTTTGGGGAATAACTGTAAGCTTGAATTTTGTATTGCGGTTTACCTTTATTTACGGTCAGCCAGGGTCACCTCGTGTCTGGCAGTTTTACGGGTGGTGGAAGCCGGAGAAAACCAGCAGCGGCGAGCAACTGTCAGACTCCCCAACGTACTAACTCTGCAGAGAGTCATCATTGGTTGAAGAAGGCAAGTGCTCCATGGACGTAAACACAGTGCGCCTTAGTACACAGCTACACCATGCCACCATGTGGGCAATCGGGATTAAGTGCCTTACCCAAGGGCACAATTCCGTTACCGCTAGTCATGATCAATCTGTGAACATCTCGGTTTAAAGTTCAAAGCTCCAACCACTGGCAATCTTGAATGGACCGCTCGGTTCGTCCATAAGACGACCCTTATAAGGGCCATCGAAATGTTTGAAAAGAACACTTGTTCACTTACCACATTGCCATCAACACTAACCCCATTTCTCCCCCACCCTGCACATTAAACCCAGACATAAAGTTATTTCCACTCGATACGAGTAAAATTCCATTTGCCGAGATTAAAATAAGTGTCTGATATATTTCGAAGAGTAAAAAATCCATTATCTTAATCCCTTACAACATGTAATATAACAGGCCATCTCGACGCCACGCCCTCCCCGATGAGGAGAGCGGTGACGAAGTGTTTAGAGCATTACACTTTAAACCGAAAGATCGGCAGTTCGATCCTGATCAGAGGTGACTGCTTTGGGTAAAAACTCTTCATCCCACCATGCGGGGCACGAAGACGTTGTGTACAAAGGCGTGCGGCACATCGATGATTCACTTGCTTTCAACCGCAGCTAAGTCTGCTTGTGCAAAGTTCGACAGTATGTCAGTTGCTCGCCGCTGCATGATTGTTCTCTCTGGCTTCCGCCCACCGTTAAACTGCCCAACAACACGATGTCACCCTGGCTGTTGAAAATGTGGTTAAATACAAACAAACTTCTCCCAAACACAAACATCGATATCCAATCGGATATGCCAGGGGCACCCAGGGGGAAAGACTCACAATTTTGAAAACTGTAACCTCCTTATCAATATCTACATACATATACCCTTTCAAGTATGTAAAGTTTTGGCTATATACCTTCCCTATACCTGTCTTGTCCAGAAATGAATACATGTGCGCCCCCTCCCCCGCACACACACACGTCTGCGTGCGCGCAGTCACCACCACAATGTGTTGATTCGCATGGCCCTCCACGAGGTACATTGTTTTTTCCGAAGAGTACAACAGTCCACCCCCATAAAATGTCCAGTTTTATCCGTCGAATTTGCTAGTCAGTTCGCTAACGGAAATAAGAATGTAATACACCCGACCACACAGCTTCCTAAAGTTTACGGCAAAATACATCCAAATGATCTCAGCGCGCACATGTTTCTCCCACAGTGCTGCCCAATATATATCAGTTTTACCCAGTGCGCTGCTCAAAAACTTACTGCATACACTTCTGGCAGTGCATCCCCTATAATTTAACTTGTTGGTGGTGGTTCGGAAAGTGTGTGGGGGGCGTATTTGCTGTTTATCCACACAATGACGCTTCACTTGGGTGACATGTGTCTCGTTTTGATTCTCGTTTTTTTTATTTTTTCTTCTGTAATATGTCGGTAGTGTCCTGGGTAAAACGTAGCACCCCTTCGTAAGGGAAAATACCCCAGTGATATTTACTGGGCAGCATATCTTCGTAAGGGTAGACTACTTCTCCTGTGATTCACCAAGGGTACCCCGGGACGTGAAGTGGTGCTAAGTGCTCGTTTACTGTTGTAAACAAGCTCTGTTTTACTGTTAAAATATAGGAGCCATTCATCAATGCTTGGGTGGAAGTTCTCTAAAATGAGTATAAACGATTGACTAAACTTGACTTTATCTCCGTGTTGTGGTCACGATTACCCATTGTGTAAAAATATGTGACCTTAAACACCAATAAATAAATACTCCGGTGATATTTACGGGACAGCACTTTCAGGGACTGGGGTGGGGGAGGGGAGTACGGCTTATGCAGAATTACTTATCAGAGGGTGGGAGACGCATGTGTGCATTGATATTATTTGGATGTATCGCTCTTTTTGTGATGTATAATGGCGGGATGGGGAAGACACCCAGGGGCATGTCATGTGGTAGTCTTCAGTGAACCTCTGTGGTCTATAATGGCGCGATAGAGAAGATTTCCAAGGGCATGTGGGAAGTCTTCAATGAACCTCATTTATTGGATTTTATTGAAAAGTGAGTTAACGGTACTCTTAAAGGTCGGAGGTGGGGTGGGCAGCATCCCTGTCCTGTCGGTTCGGTGAGAATTTGCTAGAACTCAGAACCTGGTGTATCGGAATCTATCGAACACTGCTAATGAGCAAAAGACCACGTGCATACCAAGCCAGATGCAATCTCGAAATTTCGAGATAAAAAGTCGAAATTTCGAAATTTTAAGTCGAAATTTCGAGATAAAAAGACGAAATTTCGAGATATTAAGTCGAAATTTCGAGATTTTAAGTTGAAATTTCGAGATAAAAGTCGAAATTTCGAGATTTTACCTCGAAATTTCGAGATAAAAAGTCGAAATTTTGACTTTCTGGGTCTGAGAATTATTTTTTCTCAAGTCCCTAATAGGCTTCCGTAGACATGGAACAAACGTCATAGCCATAAACTAGGAATAGAAGATATCTCCTAATGATGAGATAATAAGTCCTAATGATGACATAATATCTCGTAATGATGAGATAATATCTCGTAATGATGAGATATTATCTCCTAATGATGAGATAATAAGTCCTAATGATGAGATATTATCTCGTAATGATAAGATAATATCTCGTAATGATGAGATAATATCTCCTAATGATGAGATAAAAAGTCCTAATGATGAGATAATATCTCCTGATGATGAGATAATATCTCGTAATGATGAGATATTATCTCCTAATGATGAGATAAAAAGTCCTAATGATGAGATAATATCTCCTAATGATGAGATAATATCTCCTAATGATGAGATAATATCTCGTAATGATGAGATATTATCTCCTAATGATGAGATAAACTGTCCTAATGATAAGATAATATCTCCTAATGATGAGATAATATCTCGTAATGATGAGATATTATCTCCTAATGATGAGATAAAAAGTCCTAATGATGAGAAAATTTCTCGTAATGATGAGATAATATGTCCTAATGATGAGATAATATCTCCTAATGATGAGATAAAAAGTCGTAATTATGAGATAGTATCTCCTAATGATGAGATAATATCTCGTAATGATGAGATATTATCTCCTAATGATGAGATAAAAAGTCCTAATGATGAGATAATATCTCCTAATGATGAGATAAAAAGTCCTAATGATGAGATAATATCTCGTAATGATGAGATATTATCTCCTAATGATGAGATAAAAAGTCCTAATGATGAGATAATAAGTCCTAATGATGAGATAATATCTCCTAATGATGAGATAAAAAGTCCTAATGATGAGATAAAAAGTCCTAATGATGAGATAATTTCTCGTAATGATGAGATAATATGTCCTAATGATGAGATAATATCTCCTAATGATGAGATAAAAAGTCGTAATGATGAGATATTATCTCCTAATGATGAGATAATATCTCGTAATGATGAGATATTATCTCCTAATATAAAAAGTCCTAATGATGAGATAATAAGTCCTAATGATGAGATAAAAAGTCCTAATGATGAGATAAAAAGTCCTAATGATGAGATAAAAAGTCCTAATGATGAGATATTATCTCCTAATGATGAGATAATATCTCGTAATGATGAGATATTATCTCCTAATGATGAGATAAAAAGTCCTAATGATGAGATAATATCTCCTAATGATGAGATAAAAAGTCCTAATGATGAGATAATATCTCCTAATGATGAGATATTTTCTCCTAATGATGAGATAATAAGTCCTAATGATGAGATAATATCTCCTAATGATGAGATAAAAAGTCGTAATGATGAGATATTATCTCCTAATGATGAGATAATATCTCGTAATGATGAGATAATATGTCCTAATGGTGAGATAATATCTCCTAATGATGAGATAAAAAGTTCTAATGATGAGATCTTATCTCCTAATGATGAGATAATATCTCGTAATGATGAGATATTATCTCCTAATGATGAGATAATAAGTCCTAATGATGAGATAATAAGTCCTAATGATGAGATAATATCTCCTAATGATGAGATAAAAAGTCCTAATGATGAGATAAAAAGTCGTAATGATGAGATATTATCTCCTAATGATGAGATAATATCTCGTAATGATGAGATATTATCTCCTAATGATGAGATAATATCTCCTAATGATGAGATAATATCTCATAATGATGAGATATAAGTCCTAATGATGAGATAATATCTCATAATGATGAGATAATATCTCATCATTAGGACTTAAGACGTCTAATATTTTTTGTAGTTGTTGGCACCAATACGCTTCCATAGAAAACTACCGAACACGCCAAGATAACACTCACCACTACCGATCATTTCCGAAGTTTACTTTCAGACGATTATTTTTATATTATATGTTGATAACTTGTGAATGAAAATTTACTTTTAAGGAACATCCAGAATAACAACAAAATATCAGAGAGAATATCAGCACCCTTAAATCGTATAGGGGGGTACTTTTTCTGAACGTGATGTCCTCCACCCGTGATGCTGTCCGACACGATATGACCATGCCTGTTGAAAGTATAAATAAATGAATAAATAAATAATATTTCTGATAACAATGTATATTTCACCAATAAAGTCGGCGTTCAGAAAGGATGTTTCTGAATAAATAAATAAATAAATAAATAAATAAATAAATAAATAAATAAATAAATAAATAAATAAATAATATTTCTGGTAACAATGTATTTTTCACTGACGAAGTCGGCATTCAGAAAAGGTATATCTAAATAAATAAATAAATAAATAAATAAATAAATAAATAAATAAATAAATAAATAAATAAATAAATACTTCTGGTAACAAAGTATTTTTCACTGCCAAATTCGGCATTCAGAAAGGATGTTTCTGTAAATTGTAATGCACTGTTTAAAACCCTTTTTACCCAACGAATCGCCCGCATCCGCCCGCGTAATATTCGGCAGCAGAAAAAATAATATTTTTCTAAAGATTTCAACAAAACCATATCATGTGACCCCTCTTTGGAACGAACTCGTCGAGCTCGTTCGAGAGAGGGGCACATGATATGGTTTTGTTGAAAGTTTTTTTTAAAAAATTTAAAAATGATATTTAAAATAATAAATTTTTAAATCGTCTGCGTTGGGTAAAGGGTTAAAATAAGTATTAAGCCGATTATCTGTGGACACTCTTTCACTTGATGTCTTTATTGACTCCGAAACGTAACAATCCCTTTTCTGTGGGAACACCATAGCAGAAACCATGTAAATATATATTACTTCCCTTTTACTTCGGGGGAGGGGGAGGAGGTGAGTGAATCTTCAGGTTTCGACTCTCAATTACCATACACACTGCACACGAATCCCCGATCGCATAACAATTTACAATCATTAGACGCGAGACGATGTATTTCTCTAGGGTACAGGAAGTTCATTAACTCTTAACATGCTGGGTATTTTCCAATTATTTTTCATCAAATCTAGTCATGGCTGCTTTGAAGCAGCCATGATTAGATTTCACGAAAAATCCGTCTAAACTTATCTAAACTAATCATTGGTCGAAAAGTTCATTCAGTTTTACAGGGAAGAAATTTTGTTAAATGCCCAAATTTTACTTGTTTGAGTGGCAAGGGATTTTGTATACCGGGCAGAAATATCCGCCAGCACAATGCAAGGAGTTAAACGAGAATAGTATACTGTACTCTGGTCGCAAAAGCGGTCTCATTCGCGATGAGATCGTAACCTGGTCGCCATTCATTTATACCAGTGCTTGTAGTACTCAAACGATTAGTCGACTAGTCGATGTCGACTCTGGGCAAACCAGTAGTCGACTCTCAATTGTGCAGTCGACTAGTCGGAGGAGTTCAAGCTTTTAGGTAAATAGTATCCCTTCTGTGCCACTGTCAGACAGTTTGAACAGCAATATTGGACAATCATTGTATACATCTATTGCCATCTAATAGTAGTGACAGTAGTTTGTTTTAACTGGTACTAGTAGAGTGCTGAATTATTTTGGTCTATCAGGATGTTATTAATTTGCCTTGTTGCAATTTATGGGAGAGTGCCTATAGGCACTCTCCCATAAATCGCAACAAGGCAAATTAAATAAGACTATATAATTTCACTCTTAGCACAATTAGAATCACATTAACAGAATAATGTTCCAGTAAGTTGCTGTATATGAATGCCCAAGTGAAGCCAAATTTGGATCTTCAGCACTCTACCGGAACACCAACACTGTTATAAGGAGACAGGTTATCACCAATGACTAGTCGAAGTCGACTTGACTTTTGGGTATTGACTAGTTGACTTTGGAGTTCACTGGTCGTTTGAGCACTACAGTGGATAGAGATTTTATACATAAAATGTTGTGAAATGAGGATCGACTTAAGAAAACGAAACGAAAATGGCATCCTGTATGTAACGTATTTGTATTTCTTTCATGTGACTTTGCTTTGTTACAATTTATGGGAGATTACCAATAGGCCACAGTAGGCCAATAGGCCAATAGGCACTCTCCCGTAAATTGTAACAAGATAAATCCTAAGATAAAGCGAAGCACATCCACTGAATATGAAGCCTTTAAGTTGTGGTACCTATACTTCAGAGTAAAGCCCAAATATGGGCTTCCAGCACTCTACCAGTTAAGAATTCGCCTGATGGTCTGTAAATTTGATTGCTTGCGTTATGAAAGGTGGTACACGGTGTTGGGTTTTGGTCGTAAGATTTTCCGATTTAGAATCGGAAGTGGTGATCTTCAAGGAGAAGACGCAGAAACCGAGGCTGAAACGACACATGACCAAAGCGCCTCTCTCCCGAGAAAGAAACGACGCAGAGTCGAAAATGTTACATGTTTAGGGCTAAAAAAATAAAAAATCTGTTTCTCAGGCCCTCCCGCATGGTCCTTTTGGCTGCCGCATCCTCTCTTTTTATAACCAATTTAAACTTTAAAAAAATTAAAATTAAATGGTTTATGTCTGATATTTTACCCAAGTTAAAAAAATTGATGAATTTGTCCCTTGAGTGCAAGAAGGCTTTGCAATGTTTTAGCATTGCAAAGCCTTCTTGCATTCAAGGGATGAAATACACCACCACCACTACTTTCACGAGCATAGGTCACGCCGAGCTCAAGTCCGACATTGTCGACTGTGACTCAGCTGCAGTGGTCTGAACAAGGATCTATTTAATAACTTGGTCGTCGGTTCATTCCTATGCAGCTGTGGCGCACGCGAAACTGTGGATCACTACCTTTTCCATTGCAATAGATACGCGCAGATACGAATACAAACATTAGGTAGCATCCAGCACTATATTACTACTGACACCTTATTATACGGTAGAGAACACTATAGTCCTGAAATAAAACAAAATCCATTTTCGAGAAAGTTCATGAATTTATTCTTTTATCCAAACGTTTCGACTGATCAACCCAGCACCACTGATTCAATACTCGCGGATACCGATGTACACCACTCAATCATCTTAGTACTGGTCACTACTGACTCCCTTGGGTCTCTCCCCTCTTGACTCCACTAATAAGCCCCTGTCTTCCTTTTGCACCTTCTATTCCCACTATCCTTCTCATGCACTCAACTATATTTATCAGTCCATGCAAATAATAAAAATTCCTTGTACTGCTGATATCATTACATGTAATACTCTCATATGGAGACAGCCTTGTATAAGCTTTCTAGCTTCCTGCTGAATCCATTTCCATACTTATATACACAATACTGGCTTGATTGTTTGTATTTCTTATTGTTTGTTTGGAAATAAATATTGTTTAAACAAACCAGTTAAAAGGAGAAATTCCATAATGTTGTGAGCAGGAAGGCGAATAAAAATTGTCGACTGCATCGCGACTGATCGCGACTGCTCATCAACAAATATCACACAATATTAATACAATAAAGATACAAGAGAATGTATTAGTTATGGTTAAAGTCATTCATTTCCGTAACATGAAAACTGAAAACCCTTTGTTTCTGTATAATCGGTGTTTTTTTTTTCTTCTAATTTCTCCCCACGCCCGGAGATGGTCGTGTTTTGACAACCATCTACTCAACGTATTTTCAAATATTACAATTTAGATAATACAAATTAGACACGCATAAACTTTTCATACTGCTTCAATGTACAAACTTACAAACCATATAAAATTTTCAGAAAATATGACGAACAAATGTTCAGTTTTACAAAATTCTGTCGGCGGCGTTTTGTCGGCATAACATTTTCTAGAGATGGGCTATGTACCGTAAATACCGTTGGGGATCGGTATGGAGCCAATACCGATTTACCGTACTGAGTGAATCTCACAGTACTGAAATTTCGGTAGAGAAAAATATTCGCAACATTTGGTAAAAAATACAGGGGCGAACAACAGAAGAACATTACGCGAAAATTTGCGATAAGATGGGCCCATTTCTTTGTTACATCAGATGACCATTGACAGTCACCACCTGTCATCTGATGTAACAACAAGGCTGAGAGAAAATACCCTGGGGGTATTTTCCCACAGCCTTTTTGTTACCTCAAATAACCTGCGGCGAAAACCCGTGTTACTTCAAAAGTTTGGATAATTCGATGGCCTTGTCTGCTGTAAAGCGGGAATCTACACGTGGGCAGTATATCAAAATTACTGTTCGATATTGGTATTGCGTCCCCTGAGTTCCAATGTGTTCTATGTGCCTGTAGGCACATAGAACACATTGGAACTCAGCGGACGATTGGTGTGAGTACATGAACGTTGTTGACACCGAATATCGCACCGATACCCAAGTAAATCATTTTAAATTATACCAATATCAAAAGCGAACTTGACATTTCAATTTATTTATTTAAAAAAATTATTTATTTATTTAATGGTGTTTAAGGTCACATATTTCTGCACAATGGCTGATCATGACCTCGACAGTTTTACGAGTGGAGAGAACCACCGAGCAACGGCGAGCAACTGCCAGCTCCCCAACACATACTAACTCCACACAAGCAGGGTTAGCATTGGTTGAAGACAGTGCACCATCGACGTGCACTACGCCTTAGTACACAGCGTCACCGTGCCCCCGCGTGGGCAGTGGGGGTGAAGTGTCTTGCCCAAGGACACAACGCGGTTGCCGCAGGTGGGATTCGAACCGAGGACCTCTCGGCTTGTAGCCTGCACCTCTGCCAACTGAGCCACTGCGCCCCCTGACATTTCAATACCGTCCATCTCAAGGATTTTGTCGCGGCAGCAAAATGACCCGCGGCATAATGTCGCGCGGCAAAATGTCGCAGAAAGCAGTACATCAGAGCCAAGTATAGCTACACATTTTTACATTTCATCTAATTATTGGGAGCCCGGTGGTTCAATGGTTACGGCATTGAACTTTACACCGAAGGCTCCATGGTTCGATTCCTGCCTTGGGTAACTGCTTTGTGTCTTTAATCCCGATTGCCGACATTGGGGTGGGGAGGGGGCACGGTTGCACTGTGTACTAAAGCGTACTGTTCTCACGTTGATGATGCACTTGTCTTCAGTCAATGCTAGCCCCGTTAGAGCAGAGTTGGTACGTTGGAAGTCTGATAGTTACTCACCGTTGCTCGGTGGTTCTCTACGTGGGGCACGGTGGCGTTGTGTACTAAGGCGTACTGCACGGCGATGGTGCACTTGTCTTCAACCAATGTTAGCCCTGCTTGTGTGGAGTTTGTACTTTGGGGAGTCTGTCAGTTGGTTGCCTTTGGTGGTTCTCTCTGGGTACTCCGACTTCCTCCACCCGTAAAACTGTCCAACATGAGGTGACCCTGCCTGTCGAAAGTGTTGTTAAACTACAATAAATAATTAACCCTTTCCACACTGACGCCCTGGAAGGTATCATTTCAGGAAATGGGGGAAACCATCCTAGTTTGGTGGAAGGTTCAGCAATAATTTAATCCAACAGCTCTGTCGAGCTGTTGGGTGAAAATATTACCGAGCCTCGCTTTAAATTTTTTGTTCTTTTTATCGACTGCTCGTACACTACCAATTTTTTCTTCACGCAAAAATTTATGCACATCGGGTTGAAATAAATAAATAAATAAATAAAATAAATAAATAAATAAGCTCTAATGCTTAACGTACCCCTAAATATGGAGAGTAGTTGAATTGCTCACTGTGTTATATTGCATTCATCACGGTGTTCTTCTTCAGTCATGATATCACTAACGGAACTGCGGACATATCCTTATTTTGTGACTGTCGTTGCTGTGGATGTTTTCACTTCGTCAGAACAATAAGCCATAACTTGTATATACCTTTATTCGGATTCAGTTGCTTTACATCTGTCGAAGTCCCTCAACTGTCACGCAAGCAGAACAGCTGATGAACATTGACTAATATTCTATATTCTGATAATAATATACGACAAAGGATTTAATGACCGCGATAATTAATTTTTGTAACTGTTGCCTAAAAACAGATGTTCTCTTATAGTCACGTTCTATCGATTTTTCGATGTTATGTGTATGTTGTGAATATGTCGCAGATGATTCCACACTATGGTCATAAAAGGTACGTCAGTGGCGAAGACAGTTTTCTTTGTTGAGAGTCGAGACCATTTAATCTCAGGCAGAAAATAGCGATGCAATCATTGGCGTTTGTTATTAGACTTTGATTTTTTTTTGCTAATTACTGTCGAAGAATTTATGGACATGATTTTCTACAGTAAGATGTAGTAACAATGATCGTAACCCTTTACCCAACGCAGACGATATCAAAATTTATTATTTTAAATATCATTTTTTTAAAAAATTTTCAAAATATTTCAACAAAACCATATCATGTGACCCTCATTGGAACAAGCTCAATGAGCTCGTTCCAATGATGGGTCACATGATATGGTTTTGTTGAAATATTTTGAAAAATTTAATTTTTTCAACTGTTCAATTTGTATATTACGCGGGCGATTTCTTAGGTAAAGGGTTAACCCTTTATCTTACATAAGGAAAATAACAACCAGTGCTCTACACAAAAATCGCCACAAAAATTTTATTATTTTTTAAAGTTTTCATCAAAAACGTAGATTATGAACTAGATGTTCCAATAAAGACAGGGGCTCTGCGGAGCGCGGGGGGGGGGGGGGGGGGGGCTCAGTATTTACTGCACTTCAAACCGAAAAAGGTCCACGCCAAGGATAGCTGCGTTGTGCCCTTGGGTACGGCACTTAATCCCGATTTCCCATCGAGGTCACAGGGGCGCTTTGTACTAAGGCCTAATGCACGCCGATGGTGCACTTGTCTTCAACCAATGCTAACCCTGTTTTTGTGGAGCTGGTACGTTGGCGAGTCTAGCAGTTGCTCGCCGCTGCTCGGTGGTTCTCATTGGATACTCCAACTTCGACACAACGTGACCCTGGCTGTCGAAAGTGTTGTTATACCCCAATAAATAAATAAATAAATAAATAAATAAATAAATAAATAAGGGACGTAGCGTCAGGGTGTGTGTGGGGAGGGGGTGGATTTCGTCAGTTTTACAATAGATGGCAATTTGAAGCCCTAAATTGGAAAAAGTTGGAAATTTTCGCCCTTTGCGCTAGATTAGACCGAAAAGTAGTGACAGTTCTCCAAATATTGGTTGAAAAGAAGCAAAAATCCCCCAAATATTGCTTTGTAGTTGTGGTTGTGACCCCCTCATTCGAACGGGCTTTTCAAGCTCATTCCAATGAGGGGCTTCCATAATATGGTTTTGTTGGATGTTGGATTGGGGGGGGGGGGATTTAAAAAAATGTACCCAAATTTGTGTTGGGTGAAGGGTTAAAACCTGTAATTGATAAAGTATGACAGAGGGATGCCTTCGTAGTTGATAATGTAGTTGGAATATTAGTCAATCAGAGTTAGAATTTAAAAAAAACAACTCAAGACTTCTTGGTAATTTATTTGTGAATAAATAAAAGATACAGAAGCAGTCGCAACGTAACTTCCGATTAAATGTACACTTACTCTATCGGACTGACTTCAAGTATGTCATGTCAGGCCACCAACAGACCGAACCGAGAACTGTTTGTATGAACGACTACATGTGTAATATACAGTGGCGCAGCCAGCCCAAAGCAAGTGGAGGGGGGGGGGGGGGAGGGGGCACAAATTCGCAGAGCCTGGCTTAGCTCCATTTTAATAAGGGGTGGGGGTGAGGGTGGTGTGTGTGGGAAAAGCTTTCCAAGCCTTCACATCTCAGACTTTTGCGTCCTTAAAATTTGAGCTAGATAACCATGGTAACAATGATCAGGGTTTCCTCTAAAGGGAAATAAATGTGTCCGATATGGGGCGGTCAAAAGTCGTCGATCGGGTTCTTTGAACCCTGGAATTCTGCCCGTGGAAAAAAAAATTAAATTCCAGGGTTCAACCCCCCCCCCCCCCCCCCTCTCCTTGCACCTGAGCGGATATTTTGAGGTTTTTCATGTATTGACGACTGTCTACCTTTTCACCGACACAGATATTAGGACAAGCAATCTACAAATCTACAACATAATCCCCATTGACCTTACCCCACACCCCCACCCCTACGATTTTTATGCTATTTTGGACATATTTCGAGGACCAACTTTGAAGGAATGTGGGGTGGGGGTGGAGCGCCCCCCCCCCCCCCCCCCCACCTCCTGGCCACGCCACTGGTAATATAATTACAAATATCAAATCTCGTCTGTTGTAAAAGTACAGAATTACTACAGTACAGTTGCCATGGCTTGATCATAATCCATGCGTGGGAAGGTGTCTACACGCACGCGCTTACGAGGTAATAAAATCATCAGCAGCAAAATTTTAATTAATGAAGCACCGGGTTGTATCTTAATTAAATGTTTAATGATTATGCCAATAATTAGTATTTGGAATCTAATGTTATTGCGTCCGCGGAATTATTGTCCACCCCTGAAAAGTGACCAGTCCACGGCAGCCGTACTCTAGTGACAGAGATTTGATATTTTAGTCTTCAGTCCTGACGAAAATGTCCCGCGATGTGCATAAATTTTTGCGTGAAGTAAAATTTGGTAGTGGAGAAGCAGACGATATAAAGAGCAAAAAATCTGAAGCGAGGCTCGGTAATAATTTAACCAAGCAGTTCGGCAGAGCTGTTGAATTAAATTATTACTGAACCTCCCAACAAACCAGGATGGTTTCGCCCATTTCACCTCGCCCATTTTGCTGTTGGCAGTTTTGACTGAAATGATACCATCCAGGGCACCAGCGTTGAAAGAGTTAACCCTTTACCCAACGTAACGGCCAAAACCGGCCAGCGCAATTCTCAAAAATCGTCAGTTAATTTTCATTATTTTTTCATTTTTTTGTCTCAAAAACATAGGTTATGACCCCTCATTGGAACGAGCTCGTCGAGCTCGTTCCAATGGGGGTCATAACCTATGTTTTTGAGACAAAAAATGAAACAAATTAGTTGTTCAAGAATTTTTTTTGCAAGTGTCGTCTGCTTTTCATGTTAGGTAAAGGGTTAAACTAAAGAGTTACAATTCATGGAAATACTACCCTATAATGGAAAACGTTTGTTGTAAATCACACCTACTATCCCTTAATGTATTGAATGTAAGCCCGGACGGACACTCATACAAACAAACCATTCAGAGGCTTTTCGTTTGTTGCAAACCAACCAAAAATCATTTATGAACGAAAGAATGACAGTCATTAACCCTTTACCCAAAGCAGACGATATCAAAATTTATTATTTTAAATATACTTTTTTAATTTTTTCAAAAAATTTCAACAAAACCATATCATGTTACCCCTCATTGGAACGAGCTCGACGAGCCCATTACGCGGGCGGATGCGGGCGATTCGGTAGGTAAAGGGTTAAAACATACACTGGATATCTTTCATTCTGCCAACTGGATGCATGACGGACAATTTCCGTTATTGGAAGAAATTTATAGGAAAGTTAGCTATCCTTAATTTCATAAAGCTGTAACAGGAGGAGAGATAAGTGCAGGAGCCGGGGTTCGAACCGTCGACCTCTAGCACACAAAGCGACCGATTTACCACGAGACAAAGAGATCCGGACCAACCAAGCTGGTTGGTAAATGGCCTTTATACCCCGACCGCTCCACTACTCTCCCCTTCTTTTGAGATTCACCCACCGTGAATCTCACCCCAGATTCCATCTCAGAGCGATCGAAACATCCACCATGCTTCACCACAGCGTCCACAACGCCACCAACTGGTGAGGATTGGACGAGCCCCCAAATGTAACAGGACGAGAGATAGGCGCGGGAGCCGGGGTTCGAGCCGTCGACCTCTAGCACACAAAGCGACCGATTTACCACGCGACTAAGAGATCCGGACTAACTAGGCTGATTGGTAAATGGCCTTTATACCTCGACCGATACAAAGCTATCGGTTTATTTACCACTTAGGGAATGGAAATTTCAGATAAAAATTTTAATTTCCACATGACAGAGAATTTGTGGCAACGAAAAATACAAAAGCTGGCTTTTTTCAATTTGTTTTTCAAATCAGTTTGAATGTTTGACTATTGTTCTCTGTTGAAACCCATTTAAAAATGAAGAAATGGCGTCTACGCCATGTTTTGGTGTTCTATAACTTCATTATATCAACAGTGTGTGCATCGTGACATATAATACAGTCACTATCCTTTTCATTAATACAAAACGCCCCAACGTAAGACCCGACGGATGGACGGTCGGTCGAGCCTAAGATTGACCCTTAACTCTTTTGGCGCGGAATAATCTGAGAAACAGAGTTCTTAGCGCCTAATATTCATCAGAAATTTTACAAAAAGTATAGGTTGTCAGACTAAAGCGTTATTATTTTAAAAGATGTTCTAATGATCTCATTGACAGTTTTTCAAATGATTTCCTGTATATATTTAAATGGCACCTTTATACTTTCAAAGGACGATATCGTTGTTCATGGATAGGACATAAATGGTGCATGAAACATAGGAATACGTATGTTTTTTCAACCCTTTAGCCAACGAATCGGTACCCCCCCCCTCCCCCCCGCGTAATATGCAACTTCAGCAGTTGAAAAAATATTTTTCAAAAAATTTCAACAAAACCATATCATGTGACTCCTCGTTGGAACGAGCTCGTCGAGCTCGTTCGAACGAGGAGTCACATGGTATGGTTTTGTTGAAATTCTTTGAAAAAATGATATTTAAAATAAATTTTGATATCGTCTGCGTTGGGTAAAGGGTTAAAAGCATTTGGAAATGGACACACACAGTAAGCTAAAATGACCACTGCAGTACCTTTCTGCGGTTTGCCGTCTGTCGACTTTAGTCGCCTGTCGCGCCAAAAGAGTTAAGTGTTTTGGGGTTTTTTTTGTCGCAAACCCAACCTCTCACTTAAGAACAAAGTGATTGCCCTTCAGAAACAATGCCCGATACTTGGACGACGGAAATCTTTTGTTTTAGGCCACACTTCCCACCGCTTAAAGTACTGAATGTCCGCCCGGACTGACGAACGGATGTCCATACAGAAAACCGAATCGAATGGAATGGTTTAACGCGCCGAAGGCGCGCAGGGACGGTTTGGGGAACAAGCCCCTTTCGACCCTCATTGGCTGTAAATGATTAATTTCCACATGTCTATTCGTGTTGAAGGAGGAACAGGTTCAGGTACTCGGCAGGTGTCGCCGTTTGCGGCGAGATGGTCCCTTTGACTGATGTCGGTTGAAATGTCCATACAGACGAGCCCTTGAGAGTATTTATTTTGTTTCCAACCAATCAAAAAACACTTTAGGACAAATAGATTACAACTGAAGGAAACAATATCTAATACACAGACAAAGGAATGTTTTTGTGTTGGGTCACATATATCTACCACTTTAACCCTTTACCCAACGTAACGAGCAAAACCGTCCAGCGCTATTCACAAAAACTGTCAATGAATTTTCATCATTTTTCATTTTTTGTCTCAAAATCATAGGTTATGACCCCTCGTTGGAACGAGCTCGTCGAGCTCGTTTCAATGAGGGGTCATAACGTATGTTTTTGAGACAAAACAAATGAAAGAAAATTAGTTGTTCAAGGATTATGTTTGCAAGTGTCGTCTGCTTTTCATGTTAGGTAAAGGGTTAAGGAAGTGAATACTAGCTGGGTCGGATGGTAGTGATGTGTTCAAATTAAGTAGCTATATTATAAAAAAGGCGTTTCATGAATATTTTAACATTTAAAATTGCGTAATTTCGCATAAGCATTCCTTGACTGACCACCTACTTTGTTTCTTTGTTATGCGGTGTATAAACAAAACCCCTCCCGGCTCAATAATGAGGAACAATAAGCCGGAAATTTTTAATAAGTAAATAGTAAAACATTTTTTTTTCTGAGAATGTATTCCGTATTTTTCATTAAGTTGGTTTGTTGTTTGTTGGGCTGTTATGCCAAACATAGCTGGAAAGGCTCAGAGAAAGGGTTAGAATTAATTCTACCAGTGAGTAGACCCATGCTACAGTATGACCGCCCGGTGCTGGTCGCATTCCACGGGTGGGCAATATTTCCACGATGCAATAATATTAGATTCCAATCACTAATTATAGGAATAATCCTCAACAATTTAATTTATGAATGCTGATGATGAATTTTTATTACCTGATAAACGCATGCGTGGACATCACTGCCCACGTGTGGATTTCGACCAGTCTTCGACGACTTACTGTATGCATGCTTTTACTATAGGTGGCATCGAGAGCTTCCTCCCTTATATCATTCTAGCGGGTGATACCCGGCGTTGCACGGGACAAGATGGTTATATCAGACGTTTTGAAACAGAAGGTCAAGGTCACCAATTTCAAGGTCAAGGTCACCCCGCAACCCGATAAAGTCAAAATGATCGATGGGCCAATATACCCGCACATGTGAAATTTTAGCCCGATCGGCCCAACCGTTTTCGAAATAAAAGGTCAAGGTCACCAATTTCAAGGACAAGGTCACCCCGGTAAAGTCAAAATGATCGATGAGTCAACATACCCGCACATATGAAATTTTAGCCCGATCGGCCCAGCCGTTTTCGAAATAAAAGGTCAAGGTCACTCATTTCAAGGTCAAGGTCACCCCGCACGGGCACCCCGATAAAGTCAAAATGATCGATGGGTCAATACACCCGCACATATGAAATTTTATCCCGTTCGGCCTAGCCGTTTTCGAAATAAAAGGTCAAGGTCATCAATTTCAAGGTCAAGGCCACCCCGCACGGGCACGGCACCCATCCCATGTTACTCGCAGGGACGAATTACCCACGTGTATAAAATTTGAGAACGATCCGGTCGAGAAACGGAGGAGTTCACCCGGAACAAAGATAGAGAGAGAGAGATGCAGACATTCGCATTTATGTTTTAGATAACTTTCCGAATCGTAAAGTGTTTTATCTACACCTATCTTGCGACACAATCGCGGGTTTTCTGTAAATAACGCAAAATCTTACCAACAAACATGTTAATTGCGTCATATCGGATAGAAATACACACACCTGCAGAGAGCTTGAAGACGACCGGGTCCGAACAGGTTGAGGAGATCAGGCACGTCACGACAAATAGAAACGGCAAATGGATTAACACCGATTATTGCAAGATGTATCCCTCTTCACTTCCGTAACTCGGCCTCAACAAAACACATTCAGTGTTTAGAAATTCAAAATCAAATAAGAGGTGAAAATAATTTTTAAAACAAATGAACAGAATTAAATTCTTTTGAATTCAGTGCTGCAAGATTAAGACAAAAAATAACCTACCAAAGAGTCTCTTGTTTGCTTGAGGAAACGATATATATTGAGGATATCTAATGTTTTCTTGTGAATACCGGGATTAATCTCATTCGTGAGTGAGAGAATTTGTATTTTCACTCGCAGCAAGCTGCGAGTGAAAATACAAATTCTCTCACTCACGAATGAGATTAATCCCGCAAGAAAACATAAGATTTTCTTTTTATTATACCCCTTTCATTTGAAGCTTCAATTGAAACGATCCAAACCGACGCCCATACCACGCAAGAAATCTGTTTACACAATCAGCTGATCGCTGTTTCCTCTGACACAGATCACATTGAATGTTGCATACATTCACAAAAAATAGTTTACGGGGTTGTTGGCGAAATGACATAATTTTTAGCCACAAACAAATTCAGTAAAATGAAATTTCTACTTCATTTTCGCTTCAGTAATAATTCTTCAACATTGAATTGAAATAATTAATTCAACAATTTAATTCTGAAACAGTGAAACGGTATACGGACAATAGCCCCCCCCCCCCCCCCCCCGGATGTTAGCACCCCAGAGCTTAATGGTCTTAGTGGACACTAGCCCCCCCCCCCCCCCCCCCAGAAGAGTTTTTTAGTTGGATATTAGCACCCCCCCCCCCAGAGAAAAACATGTGGACGTTAGCCCCCACTCAGAAAAATGAAGTGGACATTAGCCCCCCCCCTCCCCTCCCCCCCAATTAGTAGGATTGAATTGATTATTTTTAGTAGTCTGGCTTGCCTGATATTAGTGTGATATTAGCCCCCCCAATTAGTAGGATTTAATTGATTCTTCTCAATAGTCTGGCTTGCCTACGATTAGTGTGATACCTTGTATAAACAATATGCAGACCTCCATAGTTAATTTATTTCCTGATAGCAAAATGCAATCAACATCTCCAGACTAATCTCCAACTACGAACTTGTAGCCATTCAAGGTGTTATTAAACTAGAGTTAACATGACTCTGAGAATTTACATTTTTAGATGAATAGTGACATATTTAAGGAATAGTGCATGGCTTGGAGTTGACTACGCCCATATAGTGCCCAGTGAGGTAGTGTAGTTCCCGCCGCGAAGCGGAGGGAACTACACCACCTCACTGGGCACTATATGGGCGTAGTCAACGACAAGACATGCACCAATCCTTATATTATATCGAACACCCATCAAGAAAAACATCTGTCCAATTTGTTAATCTATTACCAAGGTAGCAGCCCTACCAACCAGCGTTATATAGAAAAAAATACCATTTAGTTTTCAAAAAACATTTTCTTCTTCCAAAACACGGCTTATTGGTATGAGCAGAAGACAAATTTTGAATCGGTCGGCAAGGGTGAACAAAACATTTCCCCCAAACAGAATTGTGTATTCTAGAATCGCTTAACTCGCGAATGAAAGCTATAATTTTCGAAATTTGACAACGCAGTTTGATAATTTTCACACATTTGTCACACATATACATTACCGAATAGGTCAGTACGGGATACAAAACTCCGAAGATTCAAATGAATTCCATTATTTATTCGTTTACTGCCCAAAACATACAATTAAATAGCGAAATAATATGAGCAGCGAAACAAACGATTTTTCATATCCGGACGCGTTCTCGTGAATGTTGTACCCAGGTATGGATCATTCTCTTCGAAACGAGATATGGATCATCTCCTCAAGGAATAAAATGAACGCCTCGGAAAATGTGACTTCAACAATGGAAAAGCGATACATTTTTCCACAATGCTTTCTTTCCGGGTCGTTTTGTGGATGTTGTGCCTCTGTGAATCGATATTTAAATTTAGCCTGATTAGTTTTATTCGCCCAGTATGAAAAGAAAACTGATAAAGTAGTGTGCTAAAAATAGAAAACGTGTAGTGCCTGGGTGTAGTGCCTGGTCAGTTCCTTGGATGCAAACTACACGAAATAGGGGTGCAGCATTCGTCCAATCAGGAGCCCAGAAGGTCACGTGAAATATAATATAACAAAACTATAAAACACCACAGTTTACAGAAGTATTCAACCAGTAAAATGGAAGTGATAAAAAGTTTGAAAGGTGGTCGAAAACTAGTGGTTGATGGTTTTTCACATACAGTGAAAAAAAAACGCGCAAAGAGTCAATCCACTGGGAATGTTCCAAACGCAAAATCAGTAAATGCAATGGGACTGTAACAACTGATCTCCTGGTAAGCCGAATAACAGAGTCAACACCCCTCTGCCACGCAGCTGACCAGCTGGCGATTGAGGCCTACAAAGTTAGGGAGGAGATGAAAGATCTTGTTATCAACAGTCGGGGCAATCCTGGTCAGATAATGTCCGACAGGCTACTCATAGCCATATGGAATGTGCATGACGTCACTGTAGCAGACGGAGATCGCACAAACAACATTTGTGAATCTTGGAACAATGCTTTCACGGATCTAGTAGGCCACAAGAACCCCAGTTTGTGGCACCATATTCGTCAACCAATGCGCTGACTGAGAGAGAATGCGACAAGGTGACTCTGTAGTCAAACGAGTGCAAAGAAATGCTTCAAAATTGCAAAAGCGATTAAAAGCACTGTGTTTGGAATACAAGAACGAAAAGAGAGACATTTGTCATTTTTTGAATGCCGTTGGTTATTCGATCAGACTACAGAAAGAAAAGTAGTCTAAAATCTTCATATTCTTTGCTATCGTTTCATATTGTTCACATATATAGATTTGTTTTTTTAATAGTGTATTATTTATTACCACGTTCACTGTTTTATTTAAAATATATTTTGATAATGGTAAATAAATAATAAATATTATTTTTGTTTTGTTTTATAAACCCTCATAAATTGGTGACTATTTAAGGAATAGTGCATGGCTTGGAGTTGACTACGCCCATATAGTGCCCAGTGAGGTGGTGTAGTTCCCGCCGCGGAGCGGAGGGAACTACACCACCTCACTGGACACTATATGGGCGTAGCCAACGACAAGACATGCACTAATCCTTATATTATATCGAACACCCATCAAGAAAAACATCTGTCCGATTAGTTAATCTATTACCAAGGTAGCAGCCCTACCAACCAGCGTTATATAGAAAAAAATACCATGTAGTTTTTAAAAAACATTTTCTTCTTCCAAAACACGGCTAACTTGGATTATTGATATGAGCAGAAGACAGATTTTGAATCGGTCGGCAAGGGTAAAAAAAACATTTCCCCCAAACGGAACTGTGTATTCTAGAATCGCGTAACTCGCGAATGAAAACTAAAATTTCGAAATTTGACAACGCAGTTTGATAATTTCACACATTTGTCACACATATACATTACCGAATGGGTCAGCACGGGATACAAACTCCGAAGATTCAATTGAATTCCATTATTTATTCGTTTACTGCCCAAAACATACAATTAAATAGCGAAATAATATGAGCAGCGAAACAAACGATTTTTCATATCCGGACGCGTTCTCATGAACGTTGGACCCAGGTATGGATCATTCTCTTCGAAACGAGATATGGATCATCTTCTCAAGGAATAAAATGAACGCCTCGGAAAATGTGACTTCAACAATGGAAAATCGATACATTTTTCCACAAAGATTTTGGAACATCCACAAGGATGTTGTGCCTCTGTGAATCGATTTTTAAATTTAGCCTGATCAGTTTTATTCGCCCAATATGAAAAGAAAACTGATATAGTAGTGTGCTAAAAATAGAAAGCGTGTAGTGCCTGGGTGTAGTGCCTGGTCAGTTCTGTGGATGCAAACTACACGAAATAGGGTATCATCTTTCAGCCAATCAGAATGCAAGGAAGTCATGTGATATATAATATTAGCCTATAATGTACATTGGGGTAGTCCACTTCATTTTTCTGAGTGGGGGCAGTTGACTAATTGGGGGGGGGGGGGGGCTAACTAACACACTTTTCTGAGTGTGTGTGTGGGGTGGGGGGTGGCTAACGTCCACTTATGTTTTTCTCTGTGGGGGGGGGGGGGGGGGCTCATGTCCAACTAAGAAACTCTTCGGGGGGGCTAGTGTCCACTAAGACCATTAAGCTCCCGGGGGCTGACATCCTGGGGGGGGGGGGGGGGGGGGGGGGGGGGCTACCGTCCTACATTCCAGTGAAACACCGAATAATTTAGATAACTCTGTCAGCGCTTCGACCCGAAAAATTTCGATCGCGCTTTAATACATGTTGGCATTCCATCGTGATCTGCCGCGTCTTGTTATACTCCCTAGTGGAGCGAGAACAACTTTTGTTTGGGTTGACCCGGTGCTTCATTAATTAATTTTTTGTTTGATGTTTATTCAAATACGAAATATTTGGAATCTAATATTATCGCGTCCGTGGGAATATTGCTCCCCAGACCACATGGCAACCGCCCTGTAGGTAAGTGGTTTGCCTTTCGTGATACCCTTGCGCCCAGCCAAACTCATGCGATAAACATTAACCCATTCAACCGTTTGTCGGGTTCTGTCCATTTATGACTACTCGATTAGTTTTCTGAGAGGTACTCTCGTGTTTCGAATAGAAGTGCGGTCTGCAATATAAGTGCAGGGTAGAAAAAATGGCCATAATTAATAAAAGTGCAGACTGGAATATAAGTGCAGGGTAGGAAATCCCATCGGAGCATGCGACATATACATTAGAAGTCAAAATAAGTTGTAAGATAATGGTTAGATGACCACTATAGGCAATGTCACAGTATGTGTCCTGCGTTTCCTACAATCTTAACACCTGGTTCTCACCGTTCTTGCATTATTTTTTTGGAAAGGCCACATAGAATCTGGTGCTACCAATGTAGGAAAAGTGGGACACATGTTTACAGTCAATATGGTGCCAAGTGGTGATCCTGCAACTTACTTTGAATTGTACGGTTTTTAGATTCCTTACCCTTGAGGCCAAAATAAACATACCTGTACAGTTTATTATAGAGGTACCGGTAAGTAAATGCATGCGATAATTTATTTGCTGCAGTCAAAATGCACAATTTTTCTCTCGGATGTGTTCCACCCTGTCGAAAATTAAATAGAAGTGCAGACTGGAATAAGCATGGTGCAGGGTGGAAAATTTTCGGGAAAATAATAAACATGCGTGCATGTTTATTCCAAACACAAGAGTATGGCTACGCGTCGAGCAAGCGTGACTCCAAACTATATGTTCTTAAAACGAGTCGCGTTAAGATAAAAGATTCTGTAAAAGCACAATTGCACATAACACATTTATATAGTTACGGAAATCACTTCATGACAAACGAAGAAAGAAAAAAAGATTACTCCACATCACAGGCCTGTGCCAATTCAGAGTTCAGGTAGGCGAAGGCAGTAAATTTAAATAATGACTGAAATACAAAACCTGCATCCAGTTAAAGATACCAACATCAATGTATATCTTACCTCCTACAAGTATCTGGGAATTTCATTGGTTCAAAGACGTCACATGTGGACTGCATATAAAACCATATACTGCCTGTCAACATCAATATACGCGGACAGCTATGGGTAATCTCCCCTTTGTTTATTGATTATTCAAAATGGCGGCAGCAGATAAACGCTTCAAGTTGAAAGATTGAGTGTTGGAAGCCCATATTTGGTCTGAAGTGCAGGTTAGGCAACTTAAAAGGCTTCATATTCTGTGGATGTGTGTCATGTTACCTTCGAAATGAAACTGTTTGGTATGTATGAATTTGCCTTGTTACAATTTATGGGAGAGTGCCTGTAGGAGGCACTCTCCCATAAATTGTAACAAGGCAAAGACACGTGAACACATTGTGAGAATTCTCTCACTTAATTTTGATCACTGTTGTTATTTGTTCTGTGCATCGATGCAGCAGTCGGTAAGATATATTCGTGTAACTAATAATATTTTGCTCATTGTAGACTAGGAGATGAACTGACTTTCCCGGGACCTGTCTGTTCTCATACACACAACATATCACCAATAGGAAAATTAACAATTTCTGCGCCACAGCTTTGGCTTACCCGTGCTTAGCACCCAGTTAGGCCTTAGGTGTGATGTATGACTTATTAGATACATTCAGCTGCTAATATTTTAGATGCGGGAGAAAAGGTGTATTTCTGTCTGTTTCACCTTCAAATATGCCGTGTTTATAAGTGGTAATGCCACTCTTGAGTTATGTCACTTTAATGATCGATTTTGAATGATTGACTGATGCAAGCCATGCCCCAACCATGCCTGATTATAAGCGACCTGTCATTTGCAAAATGAGGTCCCCAGAGGGTGAATTTGCCGACGCTATCCCATTCAGTGGGCCAGTTTATCCTCTAGGTACATCTTTCTGTTGTGGCTTGAGACCTTGATTCAGACTGAGGTTCACAGAGGGTAAATTTGGTAATTCTACCCTGCTGTGCAGGGTAGCATCACCAGATGCACCCTCTGGGAACCTAATTTTTGCAGGTGACTGTCCGCTTATTTTCAGACTTGGCCCCAACACTGGAACTACTTTTGTTTATTTACATTCACAGCACGTGTTTTGAACTGTCATCTGTGGTAGCACACCTCAGAGGTAACGTTCTGAATTGAAGATACGCGGGAAAGCAATTGACTGCAAGGTGAAGTTTATTTATTTATTTATTTATTTATTTATTTATTTATTTATTTGTCGAGGTTTAAAGACACTTTTAACAGCCAGCATCACCTTGTGTTGGACAGCTTCTCGGGTGGAAGAGGCCAGAGTACCACCCCACACTCCCCCACCCCCACCCCCACCCCAACCTACTAACTCTTCACAAGCAGGGTTAGCATTGGTTGAAGAAAAGTGCACAATCAATGTCCAGTACACCTTAGTATACAGCGCGATTAACCCTTTACCCAACGTAACGGCCAAACCGGCCAGCGCTATTCTCAAAAATCGCCAATTAATTTTCATTATTTTTTCATTTTTTGTCTCAAAAACATAGATTATGACCCCTCGTTCCAACGAGAGGTTATAACCTATGTTTTTGAAACAAAAAATGAAAAAAAATTAGTTATTCAAGAATTTGTTTGCAAGTGTCGTCTGCTTTTCAGGTTAGGTAAAGGGTTAAGTTCCTTGGCCATGTACAAAACGCAGTAACCGCTGGTCGAGATCGGTCCGTGGGCGTGTCGGTTAGAAGTCAAATATCCTAGCCACTAGGTCACCGTGCTTATTCTTGCTTATTCTCATTATAATTAGCGAGTTAGCCCGCGCTAACCAAACCCAATTAATACAGAAGTATTCAAACACATTCGAACTCTAGAACAAATTCATCTGCTTAACCACACTGCAAAAAATATAGGTTCTCTTTAGAACCAAAACTGGTTCTAATCTTGTCCCTGAGATGGAACCAGTTCTGTTTAAACAATATTTATTTCAAATCAAATAAATTTATAAAGATTAACATTAAATATTAACAGAATTAAACATAAATTGAGGGGGTCTCAGCCGTAAGTTTAGAGCTTATACGAGGTTGTCTCAAATCATTATTAAGCAACATGAATGTAAGTCAAGCTCTGCGGTTACGCGTTTCTAACCAATGCTATCAAAGCTCAGACCCGATTTTCTTCTGGGTTCATTTCCAGGTGTTCGCCTTCCCCAATCCGTACCATTAAAAACTTCTTTCTGTAGGCCTGTCAGTAATTATCGGTTCCCCTGGGGTTGCTGAGTTAAGTATGATATCTGAGCGCGTCTCGCCATCCATTGATCTCCGCGATAATTACACAAAAGAAGTCTGAAATGTCTGCTTCGGGGAGGGCTATTTCTTTAATAAACAACTCCAGTGATTTCATGTTCGGCGACGTTCAAATTGAAATTCAAGTGGCAAAGCAAGACAGTTCCCACATAAAGTAAATAATGAGGAATAACACAATAATGAAAGAATATCTGTCAACGTTTTCTGCTACTTGGGTTTTATGGTCTCTTGTTTCAAGTCTGGCCTTTCCAATTATCGAATACTGATACACATTCGAATGCTGGACACTTTTTATAAGTAAAAAATGGATAAACAATGTACTTTCATCTGATAACCCACACAGATGCAAATGTGAAGCTAACACACTCTCCTTACAATTCGCCGTGTGTCGAACCATTCATACTCGCCTAAAATCTAAACACATCGAGTAACCAATGTGGTAACTGATAATCTGAGTGTTTAGATCAATTTATCAATTGATCGGACCCGTTTCCGACAATTAAATTCATATTTTAAATAAGGCTTCACGATTTTTTAATTTCGTAATCGATTAATTGTCGCAAATAATCGATTAATCGTACCTAGATGACCACCCCACCCCCTCCAACTCTTTGAAGTCGTTAATAATGAAGTTCAAGTCAGTTGACTTACCTCAAGTAAACAACGAAGACGATCCTCTTTTAGACACATTCAAAGCTTTGATGTTCTGAACTTTTGAACCGTCAGTGTAATAATCAAGACCGGTCGGCAGTTGCGAACTTCGCAAGTTCGCAACTGCCGACCGGTCTTGATTATTACACTGACGGTTCAAAAGTTCAGAACATCAAAGCGTTGAATGTGTCTAAAAGACAAATGCTTCTAATGGCTTCTTTGGGGTTTAACGTCGACGTTCTTGGCCTTGTACCTTTAGAAACAATAGTTTTTTCATCAAATTTTTGAAAAAAGTATTAAATTCTTAAACGGGGAAAAATTTACCGATTCTTCGACAACGAAAAATACTAATCGATTTTGGCGTGGGCGATCGACAATCGATTAACGGATTAATCGTGACAGCCCTAATTTTAAATGTGGTAACACACGTCCAGTCAATAATATTATAGTCGCAATCCCAGGTGTACAGTTGCAAACGTCTGCATCATTTGAACCCTGACATCTGATCGCTTGTTTGCAATTCGTGCACTACATAGATAATTTGTTTTGGGGTGCTTTTTCTTGACTTTTTTGTGTTTTGGAGCCTTTGTTTCTTTAAAATTCTATCCATGAATGCTACGAAATATCGTTGTCATTTTAAGAGCCGAGGGTCTTTCCAAACAGCATATTGTTTTTAACAACTGAATGCGATGCCTTACATGAAGCGCTGTTTGTTTGTCGGTCCAGTGAGGCATCTTCAACAGGGTTTCTAACAAGTGACAAATAGCATCCTTAATTCGCCTTCATTCATCTTGGAATTTACTAAACCCGTCCAGCAAATTAGGTCTGGACCGAGCCACAGACCCAATTCAGTGAACTAATTTCGTAAATTCTACTTTTCTGTAACCTAGAAACTCCCCAGGGACGTTCTAATGCCATTCCAATCGACCATCAGAGTTCCTAAGACAGAACTCTAAAGGGTTTTGACTTTACCAAATGCTCCCTCGTCAGTTTAGTGGAGACACCATGTACATTTTGATTCATCAGAAAGCACGTCTTGGGAAATCACAAGCACTGACCTACAAATTTCCCTCATGTTACTGTCCCTACTGTTTGCTGTCCATTCAGTACAGTGGTCGTGGACTGGTGGTAATCCACACGTGGGCAGTAATGTCCACTCATGCTTTTACCAGGTAATAAATATTATCATCAACAAAATTTTAATTAATGAAGCTTAATGATGATTGTTCCTATAATTAGTGTTGGGAATATAATATTATTGCGTGACCAGTCCACGGCGGTCCTACTGTAATAACAACAGTGAACATTTTAATAACAGAAGGACATAAAACACAAAACAGGAATCATTATCGATATCGGCATTATTGGGGCTGTTCTGATACCCCAGGCGCGCGTGAAATCCAGGAAAAATTCCATCTCGCGTCGTTGATTCCTGTCCCATGAATTCTATTCGAGTTGTGCTCTGTATTAATACCACCTTTAAAATTGAATTAAGTGACTGAAGCTGATATTTTAAGGAAGTATATCACCTACGGCGGTCTGTTTACTTTCTTGCTTGACACTGTTTTGAGTTAAAACATTTCATTCACGTCATATGGTCAATCAGATGCGTAACGGCCAATCGGATCCATTCTTTCATGACGTTCTGACGCGTAGGTCGGATTCCGCGCTTGACTTACTTATTCATTTATTGGGACTTTAACCCTTTACCTAACGTAACGGCCAAAACCAACCAGCGCTATTCTCAAAAACCGCCAATTAATTTTCATTAAGTTTTCATTTTTTGTCTCTAAAACCTAGGTTATGACCCCTCATCGGAACGAGCTCGTCGAGCTCGTTCCAATGAGGGGTCATAACCTATGTTTTTGAGACAAAAAATGAAAATAATAGTTATTCAAGAATTTTTTTTGCAAGTGTCGTCTGCTTCTCATGTTAGGTA